>JAODJU010000033.1:12090107-12100480 GCA_026776725.1 Gnathonemus echidnorhynchus
ACTGAGTTTAGCAGCAAAGCCAATAGAGCGATTATCGATGTGAACTTTCCTTTTCTGTCATCGCAACCTTCCCTCCCACTCCACCCCACTCCACCCCCCAGCTGGGCACAAGGTCTGCGCAGTAAAGATGATAACCAAGTGCTGAGTTCAGCTCTCTCGCATGCTCCAAGACAGGTGAAGAGCAAATCGGGGTCTATCCCATGCTGGAGTCTCAGCCTCCACCCAACCAAAGCATATTCCATGCATGGATCCAGCAGCCTGGACAGAGGAAGAACATGCTCACAAGAGTTGCCTTTTGGTCTTCATCCCACCCAAGTTGATGTACCTTCAATGCGATTAGTTAACCACTGCAAAAAAAAATCTTACTCCAGTATTTTTTGCAACTACATAATAACCTTGATATTGAATCATGTACGATCAGATTTAATTATAATTGAAATGCTGGGTAATTATATCAGATAATACTTAATTAAATATGCAAAAGTGCTTAACTGAAATGAGCTGGGGAGAGACTGGGGCAGGAATCTTTTGTTATTGAGAATATTACTGTCAGCGCATTAGCTGTTCAAAAGCCATTTTTCTCTGTGAATATGTTTTCCCAAAATATACCCACTTCAACCCAGGCCTCTGGAATGTGTATTCCACATTTCAGAAGGCGATTCAATCAAACAAGGTCGTGACATTTTCCAGGAAAATGGGCAGATGACATGGTTTAATGATTTATAACGAGGCTCGCGAATTTCATCATTTTATGATGCGCTTCTCTCCAATCACAAACTCTGGGAAGAGGAGGTGGGAGAGGGAGCTGTTAAAAACAGCTCCAGAACATATCATGTTCACTGTGCTCCAGCAGGGAATCAGAAGAGGGAGTGAACAGCTACAAAAACACAAACGAATACCAGTAAACAGAAGAAGCAGCAGGCTGCAAAACACGTAGGTACATCTGCACCAAAAACTGGCTTTCGCTTTGTAGCAACATATATTATGATTTTTTTGCATTTTTTATATCCATAAAACAGATTTAAAACAAAATTATGAGAGGGGGGTTTTTAGGGAGATGCAGTCAGTGTGTTTGGAGCTGGGGGGGGTTGATATCAAGCCGTGCCTGTCTCTGCAGGTGTGGACATGTTGTTCTTCTGCTTGCTGCTCGCGGTTGTAATAAATGCCTCAGCCGCCAACCCCCGATCGCGGGAATGGGCTCACCACGGTGCCTCCATTTTCGCCGACCTCACCGCCAAGGAGATGCAGGTGGTACGCGACTACCTATTGTCCTGTAAGGAGCTGGGCCTCTCGCCAGCGAAGGGCAAGGAGCTGAAGAAGAACAGCATCCTGCTGATAGAACTGCAGCTACCCCGAAAGGAGGAGGCGCTACGGGCGCTAGACCGGGGCCGTGCCAAGCCCCTCCGCCAAGCTCGGGTCGTGGTTCAGTTTGGCCAGCAGCCGCAGCCTAACATCACGGAGTACATTGTGGGGCCACTGCCATTCCCCAACTCCTACCAGGTCAGGACCTTCAGGAGCAACCGGCCAATCAAATTTGAATCACGGCCGATTTCCATGGTGGAGTACGCACACTTGGACGCCATGTTGAAGAAGATTACCGCCAAGGTGCACCGACTACTTGAGGAGAGCACGGGTTTCACTTTCAATAACTGTACTGACCGCTGTCTGACCTTTTCTGACATTGCTCCCCGGGGACTAGCCTCGGGTGAAAGGAGGACCTGGATAATGCTCCAGAAGTTTGTGGAAGGGTACTTCATCCACCCGGTGGGCTTCGAGGTCCTCATCAACCACCGTGACCTGGACCCAGAAAATTGGACAGTGGAGAAAGTGTGGTACAACGGGCAATACTTCGACAGCGTGGATGAGCTGGTCGAGCGGTACGACAATGGTGACCTGCTGAAACTGAGGCTCCCGGAGCATGACCAGCAGGATCTGTATTCTACTTACATCCCGCGTGGCCACAGCAACACACCGACGGACATCCACGGGCCGAAACTGGTAGAGCCACAGGGGCGGCGCTACCGCGTGGAGGGAAACTTTGTGGAGTATGCCGGTTGGTCCTTCGTCTACCGAGTGCGCTCCTCCGCCGGACTCCAGATTTTTGACCTTCGCTTCAATGGCGAGAGGATCGCCTATGAGATCAGCCTGCAGGAGGCCATCGCCTTCTACTCAGGGCACACCCCAGCAGCCATGCAGACCAAGTACATTGACGCTGGCTGGGCCATGGGCACCGTGACCTACGAGCTGGCTCCAGGGATCGACTGCCCCGAAATAGCTACCTTCGTTGACCTTCACCACTACTACGACACGGACAAACCGGTGAAGCACAAGAACGCGCTCTGCATTTTCGAGATGACCACCGCCATGCCCCTCAGGCGACACTTCAACAGCAACTTCCAGGGAGGCTACAACTTCTTCGGGGGTCTGGAAAATCATGTCCTGGTGATCCGGACCACGTCTACAGTCTACAACTACGATTACATCTGGGACTTCTACTTCTACCAGAATGGGGTGGTGGAGTCACGGGTCAGCGCCACTGGCTACATCCATGCCACCTTTTTCACGCAGGAAGGGCTTCACTATGGGAACAAGGTCTACAGCTATGTGCTGGGCAACCTGCACACTCACCTTATTCATTACAAGGTGGACCTGGACATTTCTGGTAAGCTTTGGGGCTATCAGCATAACCTGGAATAAGGCGTTATTTTACCCAAAAAAAGGTAACTGCAACCTTTAGAAAAGTCAAACATGATAAAGTACAGAAAAAACCCTGCTACATATTCAATTCCTGCACCCAGTTTTCTTGACTTGGTTGGGGAAAAGCTGGGACACTTGAACTGCAACAAAAATGCATGCAGATTAATTTATATCCATATTTATAATAACTATGCATATTATTTTTTATCTATAGTCTGCATATGATTAGTATTTTACAAGGTGTCATGCTAGAAATGCCACAAATCAGCTGAATAATAATAAATAACTGAATAATAACAATAATAATAGATGAAATGTTTTACTTAAATTATTCCACTGACAAAATATAAATTCATGACCATGTGATTAAAACCCAGACTATTTTCACATACTGTATAAATTGCCCCTACTATCTAAAATGGCTGCCTCTGCTCAGGCCGGGAGAACAGCTTTGAGACGATGAGCCTCAAGTTTGAGAACTTCACCAACCCGTGGAGCCCTGACCACACCATCGTGCAGTCGCGGCTCGTCCGCACGCAGCGGCCCACGGAACGAAGCGCCGCGTTCCGCTTCGGCAAGAAGATGCCACGCTACCTGCACTTCTACAACCCCAATGAGTCTAACAAATGGGGCCACAAGAAGGGCTACCGCATCCAGTTCAACTCCCACGCCCACAGCGTGCTGCCCCGAGGCTGGCAGGAGGAAAACGGCATCAGCTGGTCTAGGTATAGCCACATGGGGCTTCTTCCTCTAGCCAGGCAATCTGAATATTGGGACCTAGCAAATATTATCACACTATCAGAAAAAAGCACCAATTTGTACCTTTGCTTGTCACTGAGGCTGTACCCTCAAGGGTAATTGTACTTTATACGATACAGAAATGGACTATGAGGTACATTTTTGCACCATTGGGGTATATTTATGTTGTTTGCACCTTGGGGACGCTCCTCAGAGTCCATTTCTGTGCCTTAAATTAGACTAAAAGGTACACTTACCTACAGCTAGGGTACAGTTGGCAGACCTTTGAGGGTACAGCCCGAGTGACAAGCAAAGGTACAAATTTGTGCTCTTTTTTTCTGACAGTCTGGTGCTTGAGCGTTCTGAACATTCTGAATACTATCTGTACTATGAGGCTGACTCAGTAAATCCGTATTATGAATGTACTATACTCCAAATCCAGGCATGCAGCCATGTAGTAAAATACTGGGTTTGACCCCCCTGAAATTTTAATCACTCCAGACCAGGCACTTAGCCAGGTAGTTGTAAAATGAGTTTCAACCCCCCTCGTGTTTTGTCTCCCTCCCCCACCCGCTTAAAAAGAGCATTGGTAAAATCTACCTAGAAGGGCCAATCGGTACTTGTAAATTCATTTCAGGCTACAAGCCGGTTCAAACTGCATTTTTTATGCAGGTATCCCCTGGCAGTGACGAGGCACAAGGACAGTGAGGCGACCAGCAGCAGCATCTACACTCAGAATGACCCCTGGGAGCCGGTGGTTTCCTTTGAGGATTACCTCCGCAACAACGAAGACATCGTCAACCAGGCAAGCCGGGTGCCACCATGAAACACATTATCACTCTTTCCGAACAGGGTTAGAAGTGGTCAAACCATATCCTGAGCCACTTTTTGAACATAGTTCAATTTATAGTTACAACTGCTAAATAAATGTACATACATTTAATTATAAATGTACATACACTCATTGGCCATTAGTCACAGCTGGTCGTTAATGCAAACAGCCCTCTCCTTCAAACAGTGAATCATGCAGCACACAGACAGGGTCAAAAAGTTCCATTACTGTGTGACAAAGCTTTTGAGAGGCCAGGGTGTGTGATTGAAGTGATTTTAAACATTGTGTGACTGTCAGCATTTCTGAAAACACCCTATTAATGAGAGAGTTCAGAGGAAACTCGTTAAAGGTAACAGGAAGGCTACCAGTGCTCAGTACCTTGAAGTGGCTCTGGAGAAATGGGTTGTACCTGGTATTATGTATTGACCACTGAGTGTGTTAGTGTGTGTTTGTATATATGTATATACATACTATACACACACACACACACAGACACACACATATATAATACCAATAAAAAATCTGGACACATCTGCGTTAATACATTTGTCTTTATTTTAACTATGCTATTCAGCTTATACTGTAGGCATCAAGGCAATGGAGTAATACATATCAAATATTGCAATTACCAAGAGAAATGTTCTATATCTCAAAAGTTTCTCAAATTTTAGGTTCTTAGCTCCCTTTTGCTTTGGTAAAACCATTACAGACTCTTGGTATTATTTCAACCAGCTTATAGATGTAGCCACTTGAATGCTTCTCCAACAGTCCTGAAGGAGTTTCCACAAGTTCTGGGCACTAGTTGGCTACCTTGCTCTTACTCTTTGATAAAACTCATCCCAAACCAACTTTATAAGGTTTAGGTCAGGGGATTGTGGGGGCCAGGTCACAGCACTCCTTCTCTTTCCTTGTTCACAAGATAATACTTACTATTTAACTTTGAGGTGTTGAAAAACAAAGCAGTTTCAGTAGGTTTGTCCAGACCTTATACACACAAACAGACACACACGCACACACACACAAGACCCCCTTTTGTCTCCCGAACTCCTTCAAAATGGAAGGAGAATGTGAAAATAGCTCAGATAAACCCTAACCCTGATTTTAATACCTTACCCATATACATCTCAGACAAATAATCCCTCATAATCTGAAACAGAATGGTAACCAAGAAAATTATTTGATTGGATCCAGACATACTGAGACCATGTGTTCCGACAGGACCTCGTTGCCTGGGTGACTGTAGGCTTCCTGCACATCCCACACTCAGAAGACATCCCCAACACAGCCACACCCGGCAATGCTGTGGGCTTCTTCCTGCGGCCCTTCAACTTCTTCAACGAGGACCCATCCCTCCTCTCCCGTAACACGGTCATCGTGCGGCCCGGTAAAGAGGGCAAGCCAGAGGTGCAGCGATGGACCCCTGAGACTATAGGTCACTGTGTCTCAGACAAGCCTTTCTTCTACAATGGCACGTACGTCGGAATCTGAGACGCAAAACCTCCAGACGTCCTGTAGGTAAACCACAAATATGTGCCATTTCTAAACCATGAAATGATCCTGGACTGAAACATTGGAATCAAACTCAGCTCAGATGTAAATACTTTCCAGGCTCTGTGTGTTGAGTTCTGGGACCTCTATCACAAGGCAAGATTTGTTAGTTAGCTAGATAACTTAAAGGATTTAAGGTAACCCAGTTTAAATGGACTTTCTTTATCTTTGTTCACTTACATTTAACCCAGACTACCTTAAATCCAACAAGTTTTCCTGCTAAGAAAGAAATCCAGTTTCATGATACAGGGCCCTGTTTTGTTTTTTTTGTTTTTTTGTAATGCAGACTTCATCTACATTCTGTGAAACAATCAAAACATCTGTCACAACTTGTTGTACTATATTTTACATATCTGTACTGAGTTCCCAATATATTGGTTTACAAAATGCTTGTTCGGTGTTTAAATAAATTACTGTGGATAATTTCTTTTTCACATACTTCATAGCTTATTTCTAATAACTGCTGTAATGCTGAAGGCATTAATGCTTGGAGGGGGAACTGACACAAATGACCAATTCTTTCATATACTGTATTGCTCTCAGTAGTACATGACATTTTAAAATTTAAATCTATATTCTGTATACACCATTTAACTTTTTCTACCATTTCCAAAACATGTTAATCCACACAAGCTACATTATTCATCTAAGAAACACATAATGCATTCAAAGTGGGAAATCATTAAAATAGATAAGCTTGAAGCGGATGTCCATGCATACAGTCTAATCCAAATATAGTAGACTTTGTGGACCTTTTATTTCTCTGGTGTTATCACGGTCACGCCTGCTACCTTGTCGGAGTAAGTGAGTGTCTGAATCACCATGGATGAAAGTTAGAACTTCCTAGCATGCCGGATGTGGGGCTTTCAAATCAGCCACCATCCGGCTCCTGGATCCCACCAAGCTTTCCGAGAATGCTTTAACCCCCCCAGAACAAGACGGGGCTGCTTAAGCAAACGCCCCCCCGCCCCCCGACCTTCTTCCCGGAACCAGCTCACAGACAATCCAGGATTTACCTGCCGGGTTGCCCCGGGAAACTGCACCAGAAAACGGGAAAATAAATCAAGCGTACGGACTGTCTGTCAGCCTGGATGCAGAGAGGCATGGCGTTTGTTTAAAATTACATGCTGATGTGAACAAACAGATCCAGATGTTTTCGATTAGTCCAAAAAAACCCAAAAAGACTATAACAGATCGAGGCTGCGTAGTCATATTTAATTCAAACATCTTCCCCAATAGACGTAAGCATGTTAATACTTTCCAATAGTATTTATACAGAAATTTAAAAAATGAAACAATTGACCATTATTACAAATAGCCAAAGAGCATTGTCTGTCCGTGCATTGAGCACTATGAGGGGGGGTCATCGCATCTTACTGTAAGAAGCGGACCATAGCTAATGGTAAAATTGCTGCCACCACCTGATAATCTGGTAAAGTTGGCTAAGAACTTTGAACGATCACAATATAGACCCAAATACATAAACGACTACCCTTCCCCCCCTGCAAAAACACCAGCACAATGCATGCATGTTGTGTTTTGGTGCTGTGGACCAGCAACATTAATGAAATATTGCTGGCGGACCAGCTTCATGTGCCGGTGTTATACTGAATTCTGTGACCCTAGAGGCGCTGCCCCTGTAAGCCAACACAGCCACGAGTTTTTTCAACAGTGTTATCACCCAAACCAGATGCGATCGACACCCTCCCGCAATAAATAAACGAATATAAAGAAATAAAAATATCACCCAACGCAAGATATAATTGTTTAGCAGAATAATAGTGATAATAGGCCATTTAATGAGTCAATTGGAAACAAAAATAAGCAATTAAACTGTAAAAATATAATAAATTACATGCCTGTGGAAGAAAGATAAATTTTGAGATTAAGAAAAATTATTGGTCCAGAGGAGAGAGATGAAAGGGGATTAGAAAATGGACAGAGAATAGCACAGAAGATAAGTTTAGCCTAATAAATACGTATTCACATGTATAAGTACACTACAAAGGGTCAGGCCTAAATATTTTACAACCAATGACACTTTGTATTTCAGAAAAGTACCGGGAATAATTCTAAGAAAATAATTTTTTATTTCTCCAGTATGGCAAGAAAATTTACAGAATGATGTAAATCAGTACTGCCTCCGACCCGTTAAACTGTATTGTGTAGTTTTAAGAGTCCATTACTCAGAAAGCCACCATGGAATAAAACGCAGGAGAGGCTTTACATTTCTGAACTTGGTATTTGAATTCCAGACTCAGGTGAAGTTCCTAGCTATGAGGGAGAGGTGGGCTTGATTTTTCTCCAGGTATCATCACGCCACAAAATTATTTTTAAGAGTGTGTTTCTGCAGCTCAAGCTGTCTTAGATTGAATGGCTATTTCATACATTTTGTTGACTGAACTGAAATGTCAGCACAGCATGTAAGATAGCTATCAAAGTGGTATATCATATACTGGCTCATGGGAGTTTTACTTACATAAAAATGTAAGCAGAAGGAAAATTATTGATTTAGAGAGATAACCAATCAGATTGTAGAGGAGGTGGGTCCAAGCAACTAGAGGAGGTAGGACCAACCAATCAGATGTCTTAGTCTCTCCTCCTCTAGTTGTTTGGACCCACCTCCTCTACAATCTGATTGGTTACATCTCTAAACCAATTATTGTTCCTTCTGCCCTCAGAACATTTTTGTGTAAGTAAAACTCCTATGGGCCATATACAGACTAACTGCCTACCAGAGGAAGCAGCTCCAAATAATCAGCAGGCATCCCAAGAACTTGGGATACAACTTCAGAGCTTTTGATATCCGTGGGCTAATATTTGCTGATGCCAGGAAACCGCCTTCCATGGGAAAAGAAAACTACTCAAGTGGTCTTCTGTATGGAGTCAATAATCTGTTCTCCTCAATCTGTGTAGTTTTGACTTGCAGAATCATTAAGAGGGATGTCCCAGTGGTTTCACTTCTCTTCCAGATTTTCAGAAATCAATTTGCTCTTGGGGCATACAAGAAAATGGCAGATAAATTCAGGAACAAAGTCACAAATGTCTAATTAAAATAAAATAAAAGGTTGATGCATTGGCTTGCAAATGTGTTCTCAAATGGATAATAAGCGTGTGGTGTCAGCCGAGGTCAGCAGAAAGAAATCTCATATAATTGAGTAAAATTTGAATATGGCATTTAAAAAACGGTTTTTAAAAACTTGCTTAAAAAGAGCCTTGGAAATAAATGATGGAAGTGTGAATTGTGATTGTTCAGAATATGTTTAAGGGATGTTTTTGAATTTGAAGAGAAAGTGTCTGTGACTCTTTTTTTCCACTGGCCCGCAGTAGACGTTGAGAGCCACATAGTCCAACAAAATGCATGAAACGTTAAGAAAATATAGCGGTGAATGCTGCCATCTAGTGGCGAATCTGAAGGATTGGCAACAAACCGAGAAAGAATTTTGAGAAAATTCTTGGAAAAGTCTGGTGGGATCTTGGCTTAGTGAACAGCACTATGGCTAGAGCAGATATGTTTGTTAAAGCAGAATATTAAATTATATCTACAACAGTGGTGGTTGGCAGTAAGAGTCCTAGCAAAATGTGGCGCCCTAGATGAGCATCACCGCCAGCCCCCCTGTCCCAGGCAAAGTGAAATTGGTTGGCAAGTCAGCACCCCCTTAGAAGTTGGCATCCTAGGCTGCAGCCTATGTCACCGATAGGATTGACCAGCCCTGGCAACTAGTGGCTAAAAAATTAGGTAAGAAGCTAAAGTTTACGGGGCACAGTGGTGCAGTGGTTAGCACCGTCACCTCATAACTCTGGGAGCTGGTTTGAAGTCTTTGCCAAGGTTCTATGTGTGGAGTTTGTAGGTTCTCCCCATGTTATTGTTGTTGTGGGATTTCCTCCAGTTTACCCCCACAGTCTAAAAACATGCTGAGGCTAAATGGAGCTGCCAAATTACCTGTGAGTGTGTTCTGTGATGTGCTGGTGCTCCATCCTGGGTTGTTCTGTTTTTAACTCAAAAATAGAGGAAGTATGATACTGCCTCCTCTACTTCCATGGAGCTGCTGCCTCGCCTTTACAGATAGCGAGCAAAATGATCCACAAGTCCATCAAGGAAAGCTGTACACAAGTTGCACATCGCAGCATTTTTACAGTACTGCACAGAATGTTTTAGGCAATCTGAAAACCAGACCAGATGACGGCGCAGGATTTAGACCTTGCTTGAGATGCAGTGCTTTTCACACATTGTAATTATCCCACATTTCATTTGCATTTTGGAAACCCCTTTGTGATGAAGTACAATAAAGTACATAATGAAAATTGAATTTCCCATGAGAATACTGTCAGGGTCAACTCCTGTTGTCTCAGTCTTTTGTGTCCCTTCCACGTCTGGCCAGCAGGCATCCTGTCAGTCTTTGTGTTTTCCCTGTCTCTTGTCAGCCGCATGGTTCAATGTGTGGCACATGTGGCTACCTGCAGATCCCTTTTGATGTGTGTAGGCCTGTCGCGATAGTCGATAAATCGATTAATCGCACGATAAAAAAAAATGACCTCGATAATTTTTCCGGCCGCG
>JAODJU010000033.1:12100580-12113617 GCA_026776725.1 Gnathonemus echidnorhynchus
CTCAGATCGACAATATTATCGTTTATCGCGATAATTTCTTGGACAATTTATCGTCCAGCAAAATTTGTTATCGTGACGGGCCTAGATGTGTGTTCGAATCCCACCTCCTCTGTTTTTGTATTTTCTTCCCTAGTGTTTCATTGTATGAATGAATAACACATGCCTGTGTCTTCTGATTTGTATTTGGTTAAATTCTTTGTGCCCATGCTCTACCTGTCTGTTATTCCCCAGTGTTAGATTCTGCTTTTCCTGTTTTCTTGGTTAGTTCTTGGTTTCCCCATTTAGTTCCTTTTGAGTTAATTAGTTTCATCTGTTTTCCCAACCCTTGTTAATTAATCGCACCTGACCCTTGTTAGGCTTGTTACCCCTCTGTATTTAAGTCCCTGCCTCTGTTTAGTTTGTGAGTGGTTTGTTGAATGTTCTGTTGATAGTGGTTGTTGAGGTTTGGTGTATGTTCTGCTTACCTGTCCCATTTGTAATTAGTCTTGTTTATCCCCATTTACTTTTGACCCATCAAGGTTTTGTTAGTGTATTCTTGTGTTTTTTTTTTAGTTCAGTTAATAAACCCCTTTTGTCCTTTGAGCCACAAGTGGGTCGTCCCCCATTTCTGCCTGCACCGTACCTCGTTTTTGCACCCAAACCGCCTTGTTTCGTGACAAATACTTAATCAGGGCCACATTAGGAAGGAGCCGGGAGGGTCAGGCAGACATGATGGGCAGGACGTAACTAACATTAGACAGTCTTAAACAAGAGTGACTGTGTTGTCCAGGTCTTTATAAGGCCATTTTACAGTGCTTGAGACAGGAAAGCTCTTTCCAGCACGGTTTGTCAGTCATATAGCAACATGGCGCCAGCAGCGAGGTTCAGCACACCGGCCCTGCGTTCCATACAGTGTTCGTATCCCTAAAAGGTTTTCTGTCTGATAGTAAGCCGCATTCAGTACTTAAATTAAACTTTTCCACTATCCGGAAGATGTCTTTTTATTTATTTTTTTAAATCGTTTGCAGCATTAGATTAAAGATATATTAATGCATGTGTTATTCAGTGCCGAACTCACACGCACATTCCCTTTTTCATTTAGAAACCGTTAGGCTTAATGCCTTAATTGTCTGCACTTAAAATTATACTTCGTGAAGGCAGGGAACAACCATGCATTTGTTAAGTCGTCTACAGCAGATGACCTCTAGGTATGGAAAATGAAGGTGTATGGAGCCAAGCGTTTCAAACGTCTACTCCGCAGTTTTACACTATACGAACTGCGCCCCATTTTCCACTTTCCATTACGAGAGTGCGGTACCGTGACAATAACAGGCTGGTGCAAGGTTTATTCTCGACCCCTATGATGACTTTATTAGACTCTAATCATAGGTGGAAGCATGTACCTGGAATGAGAATGGTTTATGTTTTTAACTTCATTTCTTTAGAATCAATAATGAACAGAGAAGTGTATCACGAGCAAAACTGAAATGAGAACGTCATAAATACATGGAGATTTAAAATTAAGTAAAGCAGTATGTATGTTATTTTCTTGCATTGCATAAATAAATTTTGAACATTATAGACGAATTAAATATGTTTTAATACCACTTAATTTGCTTTTGTTCTAATTAACAGCGGAAAATGACTGGCAGACCGCAAGCGGTAGACTACTCCGCCGCATACTCTTACGGTGATAGTGTCGGGTTGAACCTCATAGTTTCAGGGTTTACCAAAGAGCATACAGCAGCGTGCACGGTGGCTGTCTACGGTGACGCGCATTCTGGTTCTACGTGTCAGTTTTGGTATGTCAGCTATCCCGGTGCTATTATCCAACGCTGAAAATAACCTGCAGCAGCTGAGACAAAGTCTCGGAGACATTACGGCCTTTCTGGCCACTACGGCCGGATGAATGCAGTCCCAGGTGATCATCTCACTCTGAAATGAACCGATGGACACAGCTGATCTTGATAGATAGGATCGATAAGTCCCCCCCCCCCCGAAGAAAATAATGAATTGGTTTGGATTTGGAGAATTAGGTAATTAGGTAATTCAGTGAGCAACATTTGGTCTTTTTTCTTTTCCTGCCGATGGCGGAGTAAACTCTTGCCTCCGTTCTGTGTTTGACGTCATATCTCTGAGTTATGCTACTTTCCGACCGTTCAAGACAAGTGCACGTACTCGAGGTGCTGATGCTTGACTGGTGGGAAGGGGTGTGGAAGTCATGAGTCTTAGACCGGTGAGAGGTTTTACTTTTTTCATAGAGAAGCATCACGACTTTCTCCGCTTTCGCCAGGTGGTTGCCTTCTCTGGAACCCTCCTTGGTTGCTTTGCTTAATTTCTATTGGCTAATTAAATACCATTCCGACATTCCTCGCGTGTAAAGGTACAATTCTGAATTTCTCATGACCTTGCTCCTTCTTTTAAATTGCATATAAGACATCCTTTTTACCCCCGTTTCCTCTTCGTAAATGTTGCCTACTGGGATGCGGGCCCCTTCGGTTAACGTATAGTTAGCATATGTGAACCAGTGTTTCTGTATTACCCATAGTGTGTGACTGCATGCGTGTGCACGAATGCCCTATCATGCACTGGTATCCTATCTGGGGTATTCCTCTGTTTTGTGTGTCATGCTCCTTGTTTTGTGCGGATTTCTTCTTGACATTTCTCATTCCTCCAGTAAGACACACAGTTGGGCTAATCTGTATTTTTACATCGGCCATATATAGTATTTGATTGTGTGTATGAATAGGCCTACGTACATGTGTGTGTGCCTGGTGATGGGCTTACTTCTCGTATCTAGGAGTTGGAGGCTGGATAGATGGATAAAGCTGTGATACTCGCTGCTCACTGCTTAGAGCCAGATCTTGAAATACATTTGTACTTGGAATTAGGTTTCGAACCAGCTTATACCTGTTTTGACATGTATTTCATAATATGCCAAAATAGCCAAACTAGAATTTTGTGTATTAAGATGTAATAATCGATTTAAAAATCCCTCAATTTGCTTCGAGGAAATTAGCATTTCAAGGGCATTACAAATGCATAACTGTTGTATTTCGTAAAATGCTAGCTTCAATTGCATGGTGCTGTGCCTTTTCACACTTGACTAGTCCAATTTTAAAGCTGTTTGGGAGCCTTTACTGAAATGCTTCCTAAAGGCATGGATTTAAATTCAAGGGTGGATTTAAATCCTTTATTCAACACAGACTATTATCTATTTGCGTCTGTAAGTATTAGGTTTTAATCAAAGAAAGGAACTTTTGTTTTAGGCTGTTCAACTTTAATATTTAATTTGAAAATCGAGTTGTCTTTATTATAAACTTCTTAGTCTAAACGATACAGATGCTGATATTCATCGAAAGCTATAGACTATCACTGACTTCATATATATAAATCACCAATGCTCTACAGGTTATACCTATAGCAGGTTATACTCTTAATACTTAATTGTCAAAAATATGTGTGTATCTTGACAAATAATTGCATCCATGTATATATCAAAGAACTTACCGAAAACATACTTATTATTATTATGATAAATCAACGATGATGCTTTATTGATTATAAGATTGTCGTATTAAAAATGCCTATTAAGTTAGTCCAGACAAGCATTTTGCTATAATAATGGCCTGAATCGGGGTTTCTCTGCTCTGATTGGTATTCGCCACAGTTTGACACTGCTCCACAGCCAATAGGAGGGCGCCGCGGGGCGGCACGCCTCCGGTGCATTCAATCAGTGAGTCTGAGCCGCCGAGTCCAATCGCCCCGTACCGTGTGCCCGCTGTACCGGTGCGAAGTGCTCGAGTGCAGTTGCTGCATAAAGCTCTCTGATACTGCAAGTTTCTCTCTTCTCGACCCCCGGCGAAGCCGATAAGGGGTGGTATGACGGACAGATTTGTCGTTATCCCTGTTGGGAAGGACGACGAGGCTCCCGGCGGGGGCAGCGATGACCCCGTTGCTGAAAGTGGAGGGTCTGAGGGTGACAACACCGACCCGCAGGACGCTGTTCCTATTCTGGAGTATAGCAGAGAGCCAAATAAATACGGTAAAGACGTGCCGCAATATGCTGCCATATAATTATTACTACTAGTACTACTTCTTTTAATTATTATTGTTATTATTACTACTACTATTATTATTATTATTATTATTATTATTATTACTCTTATTATTGTTGTTATTACGCCATGATATGTTATTTTGTCATTTAGCATTGTGGTAAATTAATTGTTATGTCATTGTTGGAATGAGGATTTTGTCGCAGGCTGATCATTTTTCGGGATCCCGTGAAGCGGGTAAATCTAGTCTGCGCGCGCCGCTAATCTAATAACCCGGCTAATTAGTCACCAACTTAGGACTGACCCAAGTGAATAACCCCAGCTTCAACGTTAAACCCATTACGGTCGCCTGAACCAGAGCTGTGTACAGAATGAGAATACTGTAACCACACGGCAGGAAAACCAAACTAGCTGGATAACTGGCTCCGCTGGATAGTAAGTACGCATTTATAGCCAACTAGATGTTGCCCTTGTGAGGCGAGGTTATACCAATGCCCGTGGTATGGCTGAGAATTTGCTTTTAAATAACACCTAGTGCTGGAACTCAACTATGTTTGTACATCGAGCAATTTTATAAAACTGTCATAAAGTAAGATTATAAAAATTACGAATATTGGCGCTCATAACCAGCAATTGCGATTTTATAGGCCTAACTGTAATGTGATTTGTCTAGTTTTTGCGTTAAGTCTAATCTTACCTGGCTTTTTAAAAAGGCGGAATTACCTCCATTTTATTGGTATTGCAGATTGTAGTTAGTGGCCTTAAAATATTGAGCTGCATTCGCAAAATTTAGAAATTGTGTTTAATTTTCGGTCGTTTATTATTTGCAGAGCACAGTCACATACATTCTCCATACTAAACTGTATATTAAGATTTTGTCATGCTTATCAATTTAAGCAAAAACATGTGAAAATTTTCTATGGTCATGGTGTTCTATTCTTGGTTAATTTTGTTCTTAACGGTGGATTTGGAAAATTTGTGTTCAGTTGGTGCCAACTCCGTCGTACTGATACAACAAAAAATTGAATCGAAACATCCCTTAAAAATAAAAATTCATTTAAAATTATTTAGTTGGCACTAGGTTATAGGGGCAGTGATGGGTTTGTGCCCCATCCTCGGTTGTTCTCTGCCTTACGTCTAATTTGTGAAATGGATTCCGGTCCCCCATGACCCTGGATAGGACAAGCGAATATAGAAAATAGATGGATGGGGATAAGGTTATAGGGGCAAGTTAAATCTGTTTTATGATGCAGTTTTCATAAAATGATAAACGGCACTCACTTGTGATATCGGAGGTATCGATTCTGCTGAAGTTCTTCCACCCTGCCTTGTCGTCATTGTGTTGGAGTACCTGCATCCATGACGATCTCCTTTCCCATTCCCCCAGATTGTGTCTGTGAGGGAAATTTTTTGGTTATGACTGACATTATGCTAAATGATAAATGCAGCCTATTTTAAGTTTTGAATCTGTTCCCTGGTTTGCAGTTCTGCATACAAAGTGCAGTTCGTTTATGTGAACTCACGTGCTACTGAACACAGTTCTGTCTTTCGACTGGCAATAAATTTGATTTTTTTTGGCACGTAATTCACTGAAAAATAGTTTTGCCTTTTCAGTGTCAGTGTAATTTGTCTTCACTTGCACAATCCTGCCTAATTTTGCACAGGGATAAAACTAGCAGTTCTCCCCATGAATCACATGGCAAGGTGCGTAGGAAACCATATTTTTGGAGAATCTAATCTGGACCTGCCGTTATGCTTCCTTTTGGCTTTATGTATTGTTCCTTATTGATGGCTGATCAAAGTCGCTTTTCGCTATGGTGCTCCAGCTTACTGTTAAGGTAGGTGCCCACTGGGAGAAGGTCTCTGAAGACATCCAGGGTTATGCGTGTATGTGCTTTTTTTACAGTTCATCTAATTCTCATGGAAAAGGGTTAGACGGCAAATGCTTGGGGTAATCACATTAAATCACACTCATTCCTAACAGTAACTGCATCTGAGAAGAGTGTATCTGTTCTTGAGTGAGATCTTAGTGACTACTTGGCACCAGACTGAGGCTTCAGCTGCTGAAGCAACCTGAATGGAAATAAATGTCATTTACCTCCTGCTCAGTGATCCACTGAGTCTAAGCTTTAAGTCCCATTAAGTACGTGGCCTTTTTTTAGGACAGAGAGATCTGGTCATTTCATATTTGTAAATGGAATGAAAGGAGTACACAGGGAATGAGAGCATTCCCATAATATGACTTATGGTGTAGAGCATTCTGGGAAAAAGTTGACTGCAAGAGGGTTGGGAACATCTCCTTGGGGCTGTGGGGTCTGAGGTCACAGAAACCATTTTCAGGCTCCAGAAAGTCTTCCCAGCTTCATCGGTTAAAAAAAGCTGATTAATCATCGCTCATTGCTTGGTCTTAATGGTCTTCTGATAACGTTATTCATTGTGTCCTTGTTTGGAGCTCAAGTCAGGCTGTGAAGATCAGCTGTTGCCACCATGTCTGTCCACAGCACATTTTCACTTTGAGTAAACATCTACTGTAAATCACTTTACAGTCATAGTGAGCATCTTTTAGCAGATATCAACCCCCCATCCACCCAAACTGACGTACAGCGCTAACCATTTTAACCACTTGGCATTTCACTGAAGTGGATCAGGGCCGAGTACGTCACTGAAAGATGTTACATCAAGACCTCTCCTGGGATTTGAATCCGGAACTTTCTGGTTATAGTGTCCTTAGCCCCCATGCTGTTTGCTGAGGCCTGCAGATTTTGTCCACTCGGTCCCACTGCACTTTGGCAATTTGCCGAGTCGCCAAGGACAGCGGTGCTCAAAAACAGAATGAAATCGCTTCAGTGGTGTTTCTGGCAATAGTCACCAATGCAACCTTCACTTCATTATCTCTGTGTAGCAGGAGTTGCTGGTCATGTTGGTGACACTGGAGGAATTCTCCAGATTTCCACCCTGACCTCCCCCCCATCTCACAGACTCTCCCGAAGCACTTAAATAGAAAGCCTGTGTGCCACCCAAAGATTATGGAATTCACCAAATGTGGCATCTGTCACGAAAGGCAAAAATACCAGCCGTTCCCGCCACGCCAAACAGCATGCTTTGGGCAGATGAATCACTGACAGGCAACGTCCAGATATTTGAGAAGGTCACTATCCTGTAGCTGGACACTCGAGCTAAGCCCTGTATTAGGGAGTGATTCCTTCTGATTTTCGTAGCTTATAGAATTTTTGGTCTTGCAAAGCTCCCAGTAGTTAACTTCTCGTTAAACCAGAATTAATAAATACTCATGCACATATCTTTTGTGAGGACTCTCCCATTCATTGCTGTGGGGAAAAACCCTAATCCCAACAATGACGACCTTAACTCCTACCCAGCCCTTAACCAAGGTAACAAACAAAAGCTGAAGACTTTTGGCATTATAAGTTTTATTTGATTGCAGTCACAGATTTTTACATAATTGAGTTTCCACCAAAAAGGTGGTCCCCTCAACATCAAAATAACAGGTTTTTATCACGTTGTTTGGACATTTGGTTCCCAGAATGTAATATATACATAACACACAAAAACACACACACAATGTTGGGTCACGTTATCATTGTGTGTGATACAAATCCGAAAGTGGATTCATTTTTTCCTTACACGCACTGTTCCAATCATTTATAAATGAATTATATATTTATTATTTTTATAATTTACAAACAGGACTTTGGTCTGATACAGCTGAGTTTCCCCTCCTGGGGGATGAAGTTATAGTATAATAGCTTACTCTGAATATTCAGTGGTCTCACACTGGTGAGTTTTAGAGAGCGCAGAATGCCATTAAGCCAAAAAGGTCTCATTTAGCCCCAAAACAGTCACCGCTGTTGTCTGTGGTTTTGTTTACGTATGCTTTGTGGCTTCTTTAAGTGTAGAGGTCTGCTTTTCTCGGTGGTTAAGTAGTTGCTGGACTGTTTTCGTCTTGTAAAAAATGCACTGGAAAATGTGTAATGGAGGTGACTGGAGTGATTTTGTTTTCCTTGGAAAATGTTACAGAAGAAGTCAACAAGCGAGAATGACTGTTTTTTAGGGAGTTGAACTGTTTTTAATGCATCCTGTGCATGCAAAAGCAGACAGATTCTGTGTTAAGTTCCGCTTTGTTTTCTGTTTGTAATTTCATCCGTAATGATTTACAGCATTGCATGAAATATAGTATGTAGTAATAATCGCATTGTACCTTTCCATCTTAATGTAAACATTGTTTATTGTCTTCTAGCTGTGTCTAAGGGTAAACGCGCTGTTTTGTACCAGATTGCGTAATATCTATAGTACACACTAGGTGGCAGCATTTTATCAGTTAAGTTAACACTCCTTTAATAAATGTATATATAGCTTGTATATGTATATTGTTTATATTGATGTATGTAATGACGAAGTATGGGAAAAGCTGACACTTTATTTTGCTCCATAAACTTTTCAGAATATGCTCCAAGTCTAAATGAATGCCGTCCTACTTGGATAAGCAGTTATTTTCAATGGATGGATGATTTAATAGGCTTTGCAATCAGTTTTATGTGGAAGTATTTAAGATTGATAACTTCTGGTCAGACAAAATAATATATGAATGAGGTATGATAATCACTTGTGACAAGTCATGGTTGCCATGGAAGACGTCTTAAAATGCTTCACAAACTTCTTGAATACCGTGTATCTCTTTAGATATCTGTATATTTAACATAAATTATATAAAATATATTTTGAAGTTTTTATGTGTCCTGGAAAGATCATATCTGGCTGGAAAAAATGATTTCGGTACAGTTAAGGGTATCTGACATTAATACAATCTATGTCAGCTACAAACTGCAATCTCGTGGTCTCTCCCTGTCCAGATCAGCTGGGGATGACTGGGCTGTTGCCCTGCATTTTCTTGCTCTCTTTGTGAGGACAAGAGAGATACAAAGAACAGAGAACATTAGCCAGCGAGGTCTACTGACCAACTGACCCAATGTGCTACTTCTCAGAAGCTTTGCACTGTAGTTTAGGCTGCTTGGTTGCACTTACACAACTGGAGGTGCTACATTTCTGAAGGGATCTAATTCTGCCTGTCATGACAGTCTTTGTGCGTGACAATATGTTCATATCCTAGAATATAGTCTTCAGCCTGGTTCACCCAGTAGAAAGATGTGTTATGGTACTTGCACGTGGGGCCATGTGTGGGTAAAGATATATTTCAGCAAAATCTTTTGCTTATATAATCATTTTATGGCTAAATTGATGATACTTAGAAAAATATAGCAAAGATTGATTTGACTTTTTGAACGGCACTACTCATATTTTGGTGGGATACTCCAAAATAAATAACACCATTAATTTAATGGTTAAGTTGCAACTGAGTATTAGCACACTTGGTAAGATATGGAGAAATTTGATGTTTGTTACACCCTTCAAAGAAAAATTGACAGTTGATCCAATAAGTATGACATTATATAATTATGTTACCTCCATGAACAGGCATCCCATCTGGAGTGTCCTATGTGGCTTGGAATTGGCTGCAGTAACCCTCCCCCAAACTGGATAAGTGATTGTAATATGGATGGAGGAATGGACTCCATAACTGCCCTATATCTTATTTGATTATTTGACCCATAGTAACCCCTGTCCCTATTCTCAATCTCTGTTTGTATGTAATTTTCCCTGTTCGGCAGTACATCTCTCCCAGAAGTAGTTCAAGTTCAGTTTTGTTTTGTTGTCCCTTCATCATTTGACTGGGTTATCCCATAGGTTCATTTTGGTTGTCTTCTGGAACAGCAAGGTGGAATAGATTCACTAACAGTTTGAAACTCATAGCCTGCTCCTTTTTTTTTTTTTACTGGAAAATATACTGTCAATTAAAAAAAAAAAAGAAGCACTGGATTCTCTCAATTCAGAGGCTACTAGGGAACCCGATGCATAAGCCAGGAAGTACAGGAAGGATGTGAACAAAACCCTACTATCTGTTTAATCCCCTTTAACCTGCTTTCTGTCTAAGTGCATATTTCACAAATTAGCTTTTTAAAAAAAAAATCATTTGGGATTTAGTAGATTAAGTTCAGCAGACCCTTACGATTTGTTTCAGGCCTTCGACAGCTTGAGTTGTCTCGCCCACAGTGTGGTTGGTGAGGCTTCTGGGCATGGGAATACGGATGGCTTAATCCTGTTAGCAGATTCCCCAGCTTCCTAATGACTGCCCTCTGATGCTTGGGCTGGGGGTTAAATATGGAAGCTCACAGCATGTGTGTCATTGTCAGTATTTTTAGGATGAACACGTGACCAGCAGACAGGACAACATTAGCCAGACCACAGTGGAAATCTGGAAAGAGGCGGCTTTTCACAAATTGAGTGGCCTGGGTTCTAGCGCAATTCATGTTGTAGAGATTCCCCTAGCTGGTCACACATGGGGCAGAGTGGTTTAGATCAGTTCTCATCTACATATTTTTTTCCTCCTCCGAGTTCAATTTTTAGCATCATCTTGCATTCATGTAACAGGCCACTCCACATTGTTTTACGTGGTGCAGGCACCCTACACATGTCGCAATAACATCCATGACAAAACATCGACTTTCATGTTAAACAACATTGTTGTTGTATTTTTGTATGAATCAAGCATGAGTCGAGTTGTCCAGCCCCTCTGATACATTGTGTTATTTGTAAGGATAAATGAATGTTTCTTTTGTTATGAAGACCCTGCAGCAAACCGTAATAATTTTATTGAGCCCTTGAAAAATAAGAGAATTCTGTCACAGGTAATCCAGGTGATTAGAGCAAGGTTGTTTATGAAATCTTTGTGAAAGTGCCTCAGATTCCTGTCAGTTGTTCCCATAATAACTCGATAAATTGAAAAGCTAGTGGTTTACGTACTGTATTTAAATGTATCATGTTACAATTAATTGAAGAGAAAATACTGTATATCACAGCTTGTTGAAGGTTGTTTGCTTTGCCCACAGTCACTGTCCTTGTGTTCACATGAGCAGCATAAGCCCCTCCCCTTATTTGATCTTTGTCAATAAAGAAGGATACGCCATTGTCGATGAATTTCATAACTTTATCTTATTCTGCTGGTGGCCTCTGGAAGTTTCCTACGGAGATCCTGTGGTGTGTGAGCTTTTCATCCTGGAGGTTTTCTGCTCTGATCTGTTGGTTGTACAGCCGCCTGTGAGTCTTCAAGCGCCATTTGTGCCACCTGGTGAATTGGTTACTTCCCCATGAACAGCCTGGCTTTGAAGTCTGCTGGGAAAACAAATGCAAGCATAGAGAAGAATCGCTCACAGGCTGCGTTTTACCACTGATTAGCCACCCGCTGGGACCTAACCAGACACACTGTTGTCCCAAACAGCAGCAGAAATTGTTGTCCTTTCTTTTCAAATCTTTACAGTTTTTGAGCCCTTAACTTCTCTTGTGAGAGGTTTAAGGCATCGCAAGAGAACATGCACGTGACCTTCCCCTTTAGTTTCTGCTCCCCCTGACATTTTCTAAATTGGCCCTCTGCTTCTCAAAAGCACAGAGTCTGTGCTCCACACCTGACCAGGTCCCCTGAGACGCTGTGGTTGAGGAAGGCAACAAGATGCAGCCAAGGGTGCTTTTTTAAACAAGGGTTGAACATAGTCGGGCTCACTTTGTGCCGGGGGCTTGCGGCTGTGGATTCTCATTCTCCAGTCCTCCTCTCGCACGCACCCAGAAACATTTAATTAAAGCCTTTTCTTCCTCCATTGGGTGGAGTAGCACTTAATGCAAGGTGGTGGCAGCAGGCAACTCTGTTTCTAATACCGGGGGGGGCGGCGGCAGCGTGTAGCTGTGGAAGGTCTACCCCTGGGGGAGGAGTTGTGCAACACTCCTTATATGGAGGGAGGCCGGTCACATAGAGTCAGTATCCGAGCTACAGAGGTGAAATTGAGAACTTCGAACTGTAGAAGAGACAGCTGAGAGAGAAAGAGAGAGAGGGAGAGAGGAGTGGGAGGAAGCGAGATCGGTCTGCCCGACAGAAACCCGCGCACGCACCCAGGAGGGAAAGCACATGGTGTGACAATGCCTACCAGCTTCACGGTGGTTCCAGTGGAGGGCGGCAGGCAGGCTGCTCAGGACAATGATGACTATATTGTACTGGATGAAGAGAAGGATGTGGTGGACCTCTCCCCAAGACCCCTGTCAGGTGAGACGGATTCTGAATGATATGCTCCTCATTGCTGTCACACTCTCGCTGTGAAGCGAGCTTTTTGTGGATCGGCATCTTTCTGTGTGTGACCATGGGCCTCTTTTCAGTAAATTGGGGATGTCTCACTTTCAAAATGTATCACTTTCAGTATACATGTTTTGTTTTTCTTGGTCGAAGGGGTCTGTCTTGCCTCTGATGTCTGAGTACTCTGGTTCACTGCCCTTACCTCAGCATCTGTTTAGTGGTGTCCTTCTGCCCCTTTACATCTCTGCTTCATAGGGACACTTCTCAAGTTTTCCCGATGCGATCCAGTGAACTTCTTGCTGGGGATTTGTGGATAACAGCTTCATGCTCCTCTCACTGCAGGGAGGTACACGTTTTATTCCAAATGCCTTTTCTGCATAGTGGGGTCTGTTATTGAAGTGGTTACCCATCTGGTTAAGATCAAAAACCAGACAAAAAAATCATAAAAGTTAGTCGTTTTAAGCATAAAAATACCACTATCCCATTGTCGCTGGCTAGGCGATGCTCCCTTTGTTTCCCTGCCGTCTTCCAGGCCTCAGCCCGTTCTTGCTTCCTCCTAATTTTCATGTTAGTGTGCAATTACTATTAAGCTCTGAAGTTTTACAGACTTGGGGGGGGGGACACGGTTCATCTATCCAGCGGGTTGTTACTTAATCTCGCTGCCAGGGTCTCTCTCGCCTTTCGCCCTTGCTAACGGAAGTCACCTGCCCGTTGATCTTATCGATCGGCTCACTTGTTTACCTCACCAACAGAGCTGGCTGGGCTTAACCTTCACCTCTGCCTCCCCCCCCACCCCCCCCCCACCCCCC
>JAODJU010000033.1:12113717-12134964 GCA_026776725.1 Gnathonemus echidnorhynchus
CCACCCACCCCCCCCCACCCCCCGGTGTCCTTGGCACATCTGAAAGTGATGGGACAGTGCATTTTCAGAGTTTAGGAAAGAATAATGTGACGTGGAATCCAACATCTGCGTCAGATTATGGCTCAGTAGAATCCCAGTAGCCGTCAGTTCTTTCAGATGTATCCTGTGGTTGGATCCCACTGTAGGGTTCACATATGCCAGCCGGTTCAGAAATTATAAAGAAAAAAACCTCTCAAAACTGGGACCTGAAAATGAAAACATTTCAGCTCCCTACTATAAGTCACAGTTACATTTTGGGTGGGACTAGATTGTGGTCACGTCCTGGAATAGGAGTAATTGCACCCGCTCCGCATCTGCTAGCTTGTTATGCGGATTTCAGCGTTCATCCTACATTTGAGAGAAATCCCCAAATCCTGCCCCCAACCTTTTTTTACAGGCCGTTCGTTACTAACTTTAGTTATTCAACTGCAACAGTTCCTGTTTTTTTTTTTTTTTTAACCTTTGGTTGAAATAGCTTTTTTGCCAGCAGAAACACACAATTGGAATTTGTTTTTCATTGGTGTATGTTTTCCTATATTAGTATTTTCTGTTTGTTGTTCCAGGTTGGACATCAGGGTTTTACTTTTTGAGCAGGAAGCACTTAAAACGGGCAACATGAAGAAGCAATTAGAAAAAAAAACAGTAAGAAAATCAAGTCTGTTTTTGGACCAGGTATTAATTCCTGCCTTGTGGTATGTGAGATGCCTATGAAACTCATGAGTTACTGGGGACCATATCATGGTCTCTACAGGTAGCAACAGCAGCCTAAGAGACAGCAATACAAGGATTACCTTCTGTGAGATCTAGGCGGGGTAGGATGGGAGGCTGGAACCAGGACTTTCTCTGGCCATGTGAGCAGGGAGGTATTTGACAGAAATAGCAAATAGAAATGAAAACAAAAGGCAGCTGTTTCAGCGTCAGCATAAAGGAAAACGCACAGGAAAATGGAACTGTGAGGAAAAAAGAATGTTGAAAAGGGGAAATATCCAAACCAGTGTCAAGGAAACGGCTCTACCAGGGTATGGAATTGGACATCAGGGTCTGTCTGCATGTTCTGGGTTGAGAGGAAAACAGATCCCATCTCTTTTATGAGTGGCAGTAAAACAGGTGAAGGTGAATGAATTAGCTCATCACTGGGATGTACACACACCACCTTCTTCCTGTCTTACGTTTTTATTGCTCCTATTGGCATTATGCAGTTTAGCTTCTCAAGCCCCCAGTGTAGTTATGATAGTACTAATAATAGTTTGTTCTCAAAACACAGTACTTTTCCGGAGGCAGTATGTGGTTCTGTATTTGTGATTGGAAGGTTGCCGGTTCAAATCCCCTGATGGGCAGGGTGACCTCATCGTTCTGCCCTTGAGCAAGGCCCTTAACCCCAGTTGCTCCAGGGACTGTCTGACCCGGCTTGCTTGTATTTCACTTTGGTTAAAAAAAATATCTGCTAAATTAAAAAGAAACTCGTAAAAGTACTTTTTTCAGTTTCTCAGAAATCTGCTTCATTGTGCACACCGTGTTCAGCACGCCTGCCTGTTGTGAAGTTCTTGGCTTGCAGAGTTCATTGGGTTCAAATTGACTGCAATCTGTAGGATCATTTTTGGACTCTGCGATCTTTCATTATAAGGTACATTTTTGAGGACTGTGTGTACTTTTTGGTTGTAAAGTATGTATTTGTTCATGTGTGTCTCGGTCAAGGGATGATTCTTAGCCTCAAATTGGTGGGGTCTGCTAGTTCAATCTTATTCACAGGGAAATCATGAATAGAAAGTGAACAGAAGCAGTCTGTATTCAGCCTCTTTGTGTTACAGTGCATGCATAGTACAGTGCTGGGGAAGCAGGCAAAGTAGCCTCATACCTCCAGGGATAGTGGTTTGAATCCAGCCTCCACTCTGTATTTAGTGTTGACATGTTCTCCCTATGTCGCTCGCGTTTCTTTTGAATAACCTAGTGTCCTCCTGCAGCCCAAAGACCTACAATTAGGCTAACTATTGTCAATTGCCCATTGCAGGTGCCCTATAATAGACTGGCTTCTCATTTAGGGCGTACCCCTGCCATGTGTCTTACGCCACCTGGGATAGGTTCCAGGCCCACCTGTGACCTTGACGGGGATAAGCTGTGGAAGATTGATGAATGAATGTTAGAGCAGATAAGAGTTGTTCTGAAATGATTGAGATCCTTTGTGTTATTTGACAGCACGCTAAAGCTTATGCATGACTTCATGGTTTGAAGATTCAACTTGATGATGAATGACCTCGCTGTAGCAATGTGTTAGTTCTCATTGTTCTGTCTAACTTAAGATGAAACCCCACAATGTCGTATTGATCATTGTAATAGTTTTTGAGTTGGACTTAATGACGTCTGGTTGATGGGAGAAATTTCAGGCTATCAGGAGGGAATTATCTGTTTAAAAAAACTTTTAACTTCCATTATGTTTAAAAGTAATAGTCTTTCTGTTATTCTATTTTGATAACTTATCAAAATCTCAAAAATAGCATAAAAGTATATGATAAAAAATCCACATTTTGCAAAATTAAAACTGTATATAGCTATATCTGTAGATGGGAAGAGTTTTGTCAGAGAATTTTATAAACGATGTTATGAAAACAATTGTTTCCTGTAATATGATTTCAGTTGCTATTTTACTTTTATATGTTGATTCAGAATTAGCATTTTAAGTCAAGACTTAATTGTCCTACTGGATGATAACTGAGGACCATGAGGCCTTACATGATAATAGTCAAGTAACAGTTTCTAATGCTATTCTTGCTTTTGTTGGCATAGATGAGTCATTGGCCTCCAGACTGAGTGGACTTTGTAACCCGTTAGCATAGCATTTGTTGCCAAGGAGAATCAGTTGATATGGAGTGACACCAAGTATGGTGTTCCATCCACTGTCAAGTATAAAGAATCTGTGTACACTGGTTTGGATATTTCCCCTTTTCAACATTATTTTTTTCTCACAGTGAACAGTGGAACTTTGCTCTTCATGAACCTCAATCAAAGCAATAAATTTGACTTTTGTTTCTTGCTAACCAATTGATTGAATGTATGCAAACTAGTAGTATTACATAACCAGGCGACTGACCGAAAAAAAAATAAAATAGAAAATACTGGCTTGCACTTGATGTTTGAACTGTTTTCAGTTTGGGTTTTAATAATGGACGTGGAAGGTTTAAAAAGGCACGTGGTGTCTTAGTAGAATTACATTTATATTGCATTATTCATTTACATTTTACATAGTTAGATGCTTTTGTCTAAACAACATGCATGTAAGGTAAATGGTACATTGCAAACACAGATGCTGTAAGGAGTCAACTAGGCATAAGTGCAGTTGGGCTGAGCTTCCAATGAATGCATCCTACAGAGGAGGTGATGCTGCCTGATTGGCTAAAAAAGTCAGAATTCTGAGATTAGTGTATTTTTTTTTTTCCTTCTCCAGATAGTGGACACGAGCTTCCATAAAAAGGCCATGTTCCCCACATTTCCCCTTGTATACAGCCTTGTATGTTTTGTAACATTGTTTTTCATCCCTATACTTGAGAGGTCCCCAAATATTTCCCTGTGAGTCAGATTCCATCAGCAAAGCAATGTCAAGGTCCCCTGGTAAAATGTTCCAAGCGGGTTGTGGGGGATCGATCATGCAGTCCGGATTATATTGTCTGAGAACCCCAGTCATACACTCTGCCCAGGTCCTCCCAGCTTTAAAGATACATGCAGACCAATTTTTAATGACACACGTAATGTAAAGGTTCTTTTAAAATTGCTAGCCAGTAATGGGGGGGGGAAAAAACGACCTTACCTGCAAATTTTATAAGTCAAAAAAGCCTTAACGTGCAAGTCAGCTTCCAAATTATCCTCAGCTCACTCCTGACAGACAGAGATACAGATAGTGTGATTTTCTGGCTGGGGGGAAACAGGAACTGCTTTAGTATGTTTGGGCCTTGCTGTTCTTCCTCCCTCCACATAAGTGTTCTTATCTTAGAGCTACAACAGTCACCTCGGCTCACCATGGCAACTTCCCATTTTAAACAGACAAGTCTCTTAGAGTAAAGCCTGAGACTAGGTATTTCTTTATAGTCCATCCCGCTTTACAGTTCATCCCGTTCGCTTATGCACTTGTCCCATCAATTTCCTCCTCCTGGTTTCACTCGTATCTGGTGAATCTTAACATTTCTGTTAAATGTTAAATTTGTTCAATTGAGGAAGGTTAGAAAAGCCTCCATGTTGATTTTGGAATTGGCTCATGGGCTAGCATCCAGTGTTGAATCCAGCTGATTTTAAAAACTGCCCATTATGAATCACTTTTGCGTGGTATCGCAAACCTTTCTCTGATGCTGAAATTTTAAAATATTGCTATGTAGCACAGTATTTGCTGGAATTCACATGAAGACATTTCCCACTGAAAGTCTGGTAAATGAACCCAAATCTTGTTCCCGCTAAACAAACACCAACCGCTAAGATAATTTAGCAATATTTTGTAATAGTTGAACTACTGGGGAGTTCTACTTCTGATATTTTGTTTACAACAGATTTTTGCAAGTCATCACTGTATGTACATCCTCCTTCCTTTTTTAATATCTGTCTGCTAGGAGCCATTTGTGCATGCCTTGTTACTTTCAGAGGCAGGGTGTCAGGTCTGTACTTGGGGGTCCAATAGATTGTTTGAAAGTATCTGTCACTCGTGCTGACTGTTGTTTTTTACTTCTACTAATGGAATAACTTATACAAGTAGAGTAAACCTCTATAGCAGAGGCAGTACATATACCATGAACTCTTCTTCTCCACTCGCTAAACCTGCTGTTCTTGGATTGCACAGGGCAAGTATCTAATTACTTTGTCCGAAAAGGCTTCTTACAGAGTCAACAGGAATCAGCAAGCCTCACTGTCCTCATTGCACCCAACGAACTTCGGTCATTTACTCAGAAGCACAATTGCCTTCAATGGAAATTAACTGAAACTAAATTAGCAACACTGTAGTGGGAGTCGCCACTGTACATTATTACAGTTGGTACATGTGGAAACACGACATTGCTCATTCTTTGCAAACAGCATTTTCTTTTCAGCTTTTTTTTTTTTTACTTGTCAATTAAAGCAATTCATTTTATGCACGAAATGCAAAATTGTGACGAGGTGACAACTGTCAAATATTACAGGGGAAAAATGTCACTTACTGCCAGCAGTAATGGTAAAGCAGGGACCTCGTGCCTTTTTGACAGAAGGAACTGGGGAGTGTTTCTGACAGTCATGATGTTTTTGTTGTTTGCTCTTTCTGAACCTCCAGACCGTGCCATCGAGGATAGCAGAGGGCCTAGTGTTGCGTCCTTTGAGGAAGCAGCTGTTTTCTGACCTCAGCTTTCTCCTGTTTATACTTGTATGCCTCTGGTGGCATGTGGCTCCAGATAAGGACCCTGGCCGGATTCCTTCTGCATCAACTGCTTGCTCGTTTTCTAAGTGGCTGTCCTTGCTGTAACTCCATGTGGGAAGTAAACACCAATGGCTTAATACTATGCTTATCTTGGCTTGATGCCTTCACACCTCAATCCACTTGCTATTATATGTGCTAGTTTATTGAAGAAAGAAAAAATGTAGCAGTTGAAAAATTTTTCCAATATTGCAAAGAACACTTTTTGGAGATCAAAAGCAGGTTCCTTCACGTCACGATTTCTGCATATGGATCATCCCTGGCTAATTGGAATAGGGTGAGATAAATGCTGATGATCTCTGCACTGTAATACTTACAGATGTTCTGCAGAGAAGAAAACATGTCTGACATGAATTTTCCCCCAGTATGGGCCTATATACATTGCCTCCTGTTTTCTGACTTTCACAAAGAAAGAGAGAGAAGAAGAGGAAGTTGAAGAACCTGAGTAGAAATCACATTGAAAGATACAAACTTTTCAGTTCCTCACTTAGCTGCTACTGAGTCTCCCACATTTTATAATGATGTTTATTCCTGTTAGATAAGTAGGTTTACACTGCTAAACAATGCTGCAGGCCTCCCATCTCCCGAAAACAGTTTGTGTGTACCTCCAGGGTACTTTAAGAATAGGAGGCCTACTTTCATTGGCTTCATGCAATATGGGTTTCTGTGGCTTGACATTCTCGCAGTCCCTTGTCAGTGTACTAGTTTCTCAAAAGAAAACAAGTGGCCATCAAATGTCGAGCCAAGCAAAACATGCCATCCTGTATTCCCCCTCAGCAAGACGGTTCAAAAACGTGTCGCAGATTAATGAGTACCCCATGTACACGCGTGATGACATCGGAATTCCCGTTCATCTTGTCAGATCCCAGTTTCATTTCTTTTTTTCTGGTCCTCCTTTTTCAAACATTTCAAATCTCAATCCTGACTGCTGTGCTGAATCCATCAGTACCTTGCATTTACTTTTTAAAATTTTTTTTATGGTTCAATACGATGTTCGAATGTGTTCGAGGGCCCTTTGCATGGTGGAAGGCGTATGGCTCCGAGGGTCAGGCCTCTGTACCTGTAATCGGAGAGTTGCCAGTTCCAGTCTCATCCTCGGGAGAATAGTCACATCTCAGTTCCCCCAGTTCTGTTTCAGATGTTTGAACAATGAAAGAGAGAGATAAATGGCTGACCCTCCCCTCAAACCCCAAACTTCATTCGTTCTTTTTTGGTTTTTCATGGGAAAGCAGTATGTTTCCCTTAATGCATCATGACCAACAGATGTACAGCTTTGATGAATTTGGCGTGAAATGTTTAATTTCACTCAGCTATATGATTATTCAGTATTGCCTGAACGCCTTTAGCAATTTGGTTTCTTCAAAACGCAATGCTTCCAACAGATTTAAGCGATGAAAGAAGCACGTTTATATGGACAGGCTTGTTCGATTTTTTTCCCTCATACGTCTCATTATTTTTGGTGAGTTTCCAGTACATGTGGCAGGAGACAGCATAAGGGCCCAGGGTGGGGCTTGGGCACCATCACATGTTGCCATAGTGACTGATAACCAGCCCTTGCCTACAGGTGTCTCTGTTAATGAAACTCAGCTGGCTTTCTTTGAGCTCTGTTTATTATTTAGGGTTATTTAGAGGGTAAACTGGGTGAATAAGGAAGGAGAGGAAGGTGGATGAGAGATGGGGAATGTGAGGATGCCTGAGCCTTCAGGGGTTGAAGACATATTGGGCCTTCTTTGGTCATTCTTCCCCTCCTCATATGCAGAAGTCCTTTGCCACATAACCCTGGCACAATAGGTCAACACCCTTATGCCCTTAAATGTAACATAATACTTCCTTCAAAAATGACCCTGAGTAAAGCATAAGTGAAGCACAGGTATTCATTTAATTTTCTTTCAATTCAATTCATTTCAATTCAATTCGTTTCAATTAAATTTTTATATAGCGCCTTTCACAAGTCACCCCAAGGCGCTTTACATGGGTGTTTTGTGATACATTACAACATTATTAAGAGAGAATACAAAAACAGGGAAATGAGAGACAAACAAATGAAAGAAAGAAAGCCGGAAGAAATGGAAGAGAGGGGGAGGATATGTCTTTATGTGGTCAGATGCAAAGTCTCCGATTCATCAGAGTCATGGGACCACGGTGACCCACCGATGTAACACAAGTGTCAAGAACTGGACAGTCTGAAAAGCAAGGAGGCCCCCATCCCAAGGTGATTGTACATCAATCAGAAATACTGGCATGATATGGAGAGGTTTTGTATACATGTTCTGTGATGTATGAGGTTCTTTAAAAATGGTTTAATACACTATGTAAACAGGTTCTGTGGAGGCCTACTGTTGATGTGGTGTTTACGGCCATCTGCTCTTTGGCTTATTTCAGAAACATCGGAATGCTTGTGAGCTCACTGCAATTACACAAAGTTCAGTGCAGACAGCCTGGATTCCTGACATTGCTGCCCCTGGTATTAGATGAACTTCAGTCTGAAGCATAAAAGGGTATTTTGCGTCAGTGAGTTCCTGAGAAAGATTTTTAATCAAACTGTCATGAGAGTCCTCAGTTGGAACACCAAAGAGAACCATGTGACACAGGAAGTGGTGGAAGGATAGGGACTTTTATTCAGGATACAGGAGGGAGTGGGATGTAATGAAACACAGCTGTTTCAAGGTCAGTTCAAGGGCAACACAGCGAAATAAAACAGGTGTCCGGTCGTGGGAAGGGCTTCAGATGTGTATGCAGCAGTCGAGTTGTAAAAATATTTCATGGGCAATTGTAGGAGTAAAATAAAATTTGCCGGGGGGGGGGATGATCACACAGTTCAGATGAAATTGTTTCAGACAGGAGTTTGCAAGTTGAGTACCCCTAATGTAGGCCTAGTTGGTAGATATGTCATTACATCGGTGTTTCCCAGTTCGGTCCTCAGGGACCCACAGACAGTCCACATTTTTTAAGACAGAGGAAAAATCTGGCAGGGAGCTTGGAGGGAGCAAAAGCACAAAAACATGGACCGATTTTAGGTCCCCAAGGGCCAGATTGGGAGGCACTGCTGCACATGATTGAAATTACACAAAATAATTAAGGAGGATGTGAGGGTGATGGTGTATTTTCAAAGGGGATGGTTTTTGTAATTTTTTTTTGCCAATGGGGATAGTATCCACGTGTATCCTATGACAACTCGAACCCATGTTCCAACTGCTTGTCCTTGTATGGGTTGCGGGGACCAAATTACGTATAACTGGTAATGCAAAATTAAATTGAATGAATATGCATGTTACCTGATTTTTCTGATGGATGTCTGTGAGCCGTAGGTTTTATCGCGTTACAGTCTAGGTATCAGAACTGAAGAACTGATTCTTGTCATGGCTTCTGCCAGCTGACATTCGCTCTTAAAGAAAGCCCTGCGTGACCTTTTCTGCTTCGTTCCATAATATTCTTTGGATTCGCATAATAAGGGTGTCGGCTTCTAGCTCGCTGCTTTATTGACCTTCAGGGGGAAATTTTGATGGCCTGCAGCATTAGAAAAATATGTGACATGTCGCAGCCCAATGCCCCCCCTCCCCCAAGAAAACTACGATTAACATGGAAAACAGCTGATGTATATAAAACGGGCAGGAGATTATGGTCTGGTAAAAAGCTACCTTGTAAGTATCCAAGGTGCCTAATTTAGGGCAACTGTACTGTGATAGTCAGAGAGACGAATGTTTTACAAATGCTTTACAGAAGCAATGGGGAGCCACTTCATCCACCAGTACTGCGTAACACCCAGCTGGATGATGCCACAGCAGCCATTCTGCATCAGTAAGTTCAACAAACAATAGCTAAGGTGCTGAAGCAGCAGGAGAGAATTCACCAGTTGGATATAGGGGATGATTTGGAAGCCAGATTTTAAATGGCCACAGTGGACAACTTCAGCCAGGACATCAGGGTTACCCCCATATTGTTTCAAAACATGGGTCTGTGTCCCCTGACATGGGTGGGGTTAGGAGACATGGGGACGTCGCTGAGCGTCAGTATCCACAAAGGAACATCAGAATCACTCAGTCATGAATCTCATGGACATGAATTTGTGGATGAAGGTGCAGGTACCTCTGCTGGGAACTGGAAGGATTGAAAGGGTTGTTCAGTGTTGCAGGTTCAATGGTAAAAAACAAAACAAATGGTAAAAATTCCACGGCCTTTGTTTCTTCTGTATTTATGGCACACTCAATACAATGCACACCTGCTGCTAATATTAATAAGAATAATAATAATGATAATAACAACAACAACAATGTTGGGCCACTTAAGATATCTTATAACACATGTCCCTTGAAGAGCACATTGTTCTTATTACATATAACACCAGTTGTTTGTATTACGGGGCTAAATCTGCTACTTAATAACGACGGCTGCAGGGAAAGCTGCTCTCACTCAAGGTGAAAGATGATCTCACTTTTGTATTTAGAGGATTTATTTTGATGTGATGAACATACCAAAAAAATCATGGACGGGAGGAGAGACGATGCCTTAGAGTGCCATGCCGATGTTTCCCAGAATTATTCCTTTGAAGGTAGCATTAGTGATACTTAATCTGCAGCTAGAAAGTAACATAAAAGAGATATACAGTAGGCCATAAAAGGATAAAGGCCTTTTAGATACAATGGCTGTGTGTGTGTGTGTGTGTGTGGTTATATATCTATATCCAGATGTCTCCACAATGTGATTAAAACATGTTATTTTGATGTAGTGTGGACTATTTTTTCAGTCCTCTCAAGGGGAAATTGAATTTTGTAAACATCTGTGACTGCAATCAAAAAACTAAAAATGTCAAAAGTCTTGTATTTTGCTTAGTTACTTGTGGTTAAGGTTAGGGCTGGGTCGGGGTTAAGGTTGTCATTTTTGGGATTAGGGTTATGCCCATAGAAATGAATGGACATCCCCACAAAGTCTGGATACAAACGTGTGTGTTTGTGTTGATATGTGTACATGTCTGTGTGTGGGACTGTCCAGTGCTTACATCACATTTGAGGCAACCAGCCTGCTTCCCTGGGGAATCTTCTCCTCCTCTTCCTCCTCTGGCTCCAGACCTCTCTGTTGTACAGTCAGTAGTTGTATTTACATGGGGTGTGGTAAAACACAGTAGGCCTGCTGCACCCAAACAGAGGAGCAGTCCCTCTTCCTGGCAATCTCCCCCCGCCTATTGGCATCAACAACTGAACAGACGCATCATCCATAATGGGACACTGCATCGGCGCAGTTCACAGGATAAAACAAGTTTTTGTCTGGGCTGAAGTATTCATAATCAAACCTGCATCTGTCGGCCAGTCCACAGCATCCTCTATAAAAAAGGGCTGGATCCAGCTACTCGAGTAATGAGATTAGCGGAGCTATTAACAGCTAGGTGAGCTGGGCTTCACTCGTCGAGGGCTGGGTTCCTCCCGACACGTGTGACGATAATACTTGAAACCCGAAACTTGAAACTCGAGCGACGAGGTGGGTGAGGTCACGGCTTGCCTTCCTCCATGTATGACAGCTTGCAGTCAGACGGGGAACGCAGACGATGCTGAGGATTTAAAAGCGTGAAGTATCCAGCCGTTTCCAGCTCTCAATGTTTTTGTTCGGCAGTGCGATTGGATGACTGTTTAGGGCAGGGATTACGGGATAGGCGCGGATGATGAGCGAATCTGGAGAGCCCTGAGAGAGCAAATCCGGAGAGCTCACGCCGCACAGAGTACCTGCGTTGCGTCTGTGGCTCTGGGCCCTCCTCTTCCTCCTGCCCCGCCTCCCCGTGCCCTCGATCAGGGATCGGGAGCTCAGGGGCTGATGCGACTCTGTCGACTCGCTCAGTGTCGTGGCGGCTGACCCCGGAATCAGAGGCGGGAGCAGACGCCGAGCCAGGCCAAGACTGTGCAGAGCCAGGCCAAGACTGTGCAGAGCCAGGCGCCATGGATCACGGGCAGGGCTCACGCCGAAGGGGTGAGTGGTACCTCCAGTGACCCACCTATCTTTCTTCATCCGACCACCCCGACATCACCATCACCACCATTCTCATCAGGCCACGGAACCCCACCTGGCCCCACATGCCTCATGAAGGCTTCATTCTCCTCTTGGATGACCTCTGCGGACCCAGACAGGTCGTGGTCCTTTTTGGGGGAGTCATAAGGAGCACAAGCTGCCTGGCATTTTGTCATCGTCACACTCAGCCAGTATTCAGCACAGGTGCGGTCGTCAGCATGCACACCTGCTTTAGTTGCTTAGTGGTCACAAGTATCATAAATGTTCATTTATTGCTTTAGAAACGGGGATCCCAAACCTCTTACCCAAACTCTCACTCTATGCAATCACAGCTTTTTCCATCCAATGTACGCCACATGCAAAGGAAATACCTCATGGCACCAGATTGGGAGTTTCATTCCAATATTTATTTCTGGAGTCTCCTGGCTTTTTCCCCCTGTACCCCTGTATAAGGGTGGTTTTCTCCTGGGACAGGTGCTGCAGTTCTGTGTGGTTTGTGCTTCAGCAGATCCCCTTAAGGAAATCTGAACTATTTCCTGCTATAGTTTTAGTCTATGCATCCATTTGGGTCTGGATATTACTGTATTATATGTATAATATAAGGTGTTCACTTGACACATAGGATTGGGGCTAATGTTATTTCACTGTTTAGATCAGCTTAATTCCAGCATGAAATTCTAATTAGTGGGTTTATAAATCTCAGTCCATTTGTTTGTCATTGCCTTTATTATATATTGTGCTAGATATCTAGAGATTATTTACTTCTACCTCTTACATGTATACAGCAATTATTTTCACTTATATACAATATTCAGGCTTGAATTATTGATTTTGACTGTTATGTGGTCATGATTTTTATATTTATTTTATAGGAGTTCCTGAAGTAGTTTTTAAAATAGTTTTGCAAAATTGTGTTGAATTTCCCTTGGGATTTATCAGTCTTCAAGTCAGTTACTTAGTGTTTATGAATTGATGAATTGATAGTGTTTATGAATCTGGATGATATGCAGAGGCCTTGCAGTCTAAAACTGGGCCTTATAAAAAAATCAGCGTTTTATTGATATTCCTACATCTGGTCGTGTATAATAACTTTTTTCAAGAAAAGCTAATCTGCAGGAGTCACATCAGCAATTCCTCGGTTTAAGGCGCTTTTCATGATAAGCTCACAAAAACAATTATTTTTCCATTTTAAATCATGGGAGGAACGATCAGGCTTTGTTCATAAAACTACTCCCTTAATGACATTCATGCAAAGCTTTTTGCTGCCCTGTGTTTGGTGGTTATAAACCAGCCATGTTTTCCTTACTGAAACTGAGGTGTGAGAGCCCTCTTGTTCTGAGAAAAATATAAATATTTTAAGCATTACAATGCAAAACCTAACTGTCGAGAATGTGACCGATCATCACAGGCATTAAATAATGAAGACACTTATTATTTATTTATTATTTTATAAATAGCCCTGAAAAACAAAAACAAGGCAGAATTATGAGCCGTGATCCATGGTAGACTGTTGTCTTTGCATGCATGGAAGTGTTCATTGACTCTGGTGAGATGCTATTCAAGTGAGGTATGAATGTTGAGTCATAAGCATGTAATTTATTGCAGGATTAAATGTTGAATTACTAATGGATGCTTGATACCAAAAGGATTATTCTTCTTTTGTGGAAGGTCAAATTTAGGAGACACAGAAGGAATGAATGGGGCATTTTTGAAAAAACAAGGGGGAGACGCGCGACGGGGCAGCTTTAACAAGGGTCTTACTGGGGACATGCCACTGGCTTCAAGTTCTGTACATCTTTTGGGGACAGGAGGAGAAGGATTTTGGCATAAGCGTGGGTGGGAGAATGGAACAAGAGCTGAAACAGGCTTTGGGTGATGGAAGGAGGCCTTGTGCGGACCTGGGAGTATGTGCTGGGGGTGACAGGAGAGGAATACTATGAAGCAATGCTATATACTTGTCAAGAGTGAGCTGAGTGAGTGGGCTCCTCACCACATGACATCCAGCAACTCACCCCGCCTTACATTCAGACATAGTACATGGGCCGAATCACAGCAATTAACGTGCTCCATTTGTGCAAAGAGAAAATCCCAGTTATTAATCCCTCCATAATCCGATGCCTTTTTTTTAACCCATAACAGCACTGCTTTCCATCTGAATTTCTCAATGAAGATGTTTTGAAGTATGTCATGCCATACTATACTGCTATCATGTTGCTGTTATTGTTATTATGTCATATGTCAGATATACATGTGTTCAGTGCTAGGACTGCAGGTGCTGTCAGAACTTGTGCACCATGTTCCAACTTGAAGTGCTATTAGGGCAAAAATGTTACACTTGAGGAGATTGTGTATATGTGTGCATGTGTGGGTTATGTATATATTACATCGTGGGGACCAAATGTCTGGTTATTTTGATGTTGTGGGGGATCATTTTTATATAAACTCAATTTTATGAAAATCTGTAACTAATCAAAAAACTGAAAATGGCAGAAGTCTTGTATTTTGTTTGGTTACTTATGGTTATGGTTAGCGCTGGGTAGGGGGTAAGGTTGTCATTATTGGGATTAGGGTTTTGTCCACAGAAATCAATGGATGTCCCCACAGAGATATAAATACAGATGTGTGTGTTTGTGTGTCTGTCTTTCTGTCACCCTGTTGGGGGGGGGGGGTTTCGTTCAGATGTGATCTCTGCTTCCCTGGGCACCTTGGTCTTCATAGAGGAGCTCTGGAAATGCCACCTTTCTATCCCATGCCTGTGGGCTGTGTACCCCCCCCCACACACACACACACACACACACACCAGCCCGCACCACTTTCCAGTCAATTTGGACCAACAAAAGTCAACCCTCTTCTCAGGATCTTCATGCCTGAGGTGGATTTCTCATCAAACTAGGCTCACAAAGGATATGAGCTGCCCATTGTTTGCGCTGGGAACGTCAAATGGGGTTTGCCGGGCATGTGGGACGTTAATGACTATCATCCTGTAACTGGGTCATAGTGCCCCCCATTACATTAAATTGTGTCTCATGGGGATTTGTCATACTGACTGCAGTTTTTTTCCTTGCCTGTTCTTTTGAATTGAAAAAGTTCCCTTCTTAGTACAGGGACCTTGGTATCCCACCGTTCCAGAGTCCGATTTCATTCCCACGTTCATGTCTTCCATGCGGCTGTGAGCTCCCAAGATGTCACCTAGGAAACAGAGAATCCCAAAGGCGCCGACAGCAGTATCAGCACCACATTCTCATGACAGGCGACAATTTTCAGTAACCATATGCTCATGCTGTGATGAATGACCCCCAAACGGTATTAAAATGGTTTATTCAGATATCCTGAAACCATTGTGGTTTCTAGCCACATGCTTTTAACATTTCTTCATTTCAGTTCATAAAACACTGTGAGGAAAGCATGCAGTAAAAATCCACGTGATTATAACCAGCTGAACATCCTCTTCTGATTTACAATATCAGTTTTTCTTGTTTATCAATTCTCCAGCCCTGTGTAGAGTTTGCATGTTCTTCCGATTTTTGAGTAGCTTTCCTAGTGGGTAACCAAGTTTCCCTCCACACTAGAGAAAGACTTGTGAAAGTGCAAGTGTGTCCTGTGAGAGTCTGCCATCCCATGCAGGGTGTCCCCTGCCTTGTGCCCTCGTTTTCCTGGGAGAGGCTGCAGGCTCTTCATAACCCTGTACTGGATAATCTTCACATGTATATTGAATCACATTTTTATTAAAGGAATTTTGTAGGTTTGCAGGTCAGCCTCTTGATTAGGACTAGGAAACATGAGTAAAATGGTGGCAAAGTGGAATGAGCGTTAAGGGACCAAAACACATGAAAATTTTATGCTCAGCTTTTAAGGCAGATGCACGCTTCAGTGGAAGCCAGTGGAAATGCTTGTGGGGCCTTCCGGAAAAGTGCTACCGCATTGCAGATCCTGAAGATAGGTTTACCACGGTACGGACATTTCTAGAAATTTGAGTAAGAAGTCACCGATCACCTGTCATAGTGGCAGTTGGCCACTAGCATACCCAAACCCAAATACGCCAGTCCCCCCAGACGCCCTGTCCAGCCTTTCCAAAACCAGTGGCTTTGGCCGCTTGATTCACTGGGCGGGCTGATATCCGAGCCATTCATCCCCATGCAAGGCTCCCCAGTAGTAAAATTGGAAAGCTGGAGACGATGTGGATCACAAACTTAACTCACCACCCTCATTCCAAGAGGATTTGCCCAGGGTTGGATTTGCTGTAATTATAGCCTCAGAATACAGGAAGTGTCTCCCAGCACACTACATTGTTCACTGACAGTGTCTTTTGTATGGTAGGGCTGTTTTTCCTGTGCGCTTGCTTGGATCATTTTGCTCTTTTGGTTCAGGTCATCTCCACACCCTCCCTGCTGTTCAAGGACACATGGAATGCCTTTCAGTATGATTATTGTGCAGCTTAGGGTGGAAGCCTCTTATTAAGCCCTTACAGGGGTCGTTTGGCAACACATGGATAAGGTACAGATAAAAGCTTATGATGCCAGTGGTCTCCGAGGAAACCCCTCACATATAAGGCTCCACGTGAGGCTACTCCATGAGATTTTCTAGGAATTCTGGGAAAACTGATCCTGACTTGAGCTGTGGAGCCTTATATGGACTGGGGTCTTGTTCCTCATTGTCCTCATTTTCGTTTTCCGTTTTCAAGTCAGGACTGATTTCTGTTTGCTCGGCAGATGCTTTCATCCACAGTGTCATTTCGAATGGCCAATTGCCCCTCAGTGTTGTCACTTTCCTGTGTCTTCAGTTTTCCCTGTTATATTTTAGGGCCTTCTGTGTAAATGAGTTTTACTGATTCATCCGTGACGGTGTTTCCCGACTCGGTCCTCCTGGTTACAACAAAAAGAAAACTGAAAAGATGCAACTGGTCTCATAATTGTTGATGATCATTAAGGATGTTGAAGGATTTTTGTGATCAACAGCCCATGCAAATTTGTTTTATAGATCTGGTGTATTTTGTCTGGCTTCATTTTCCAGCTTCTTTGGCTTATAATTTAAAAGAATATAATAATTGAATAAAATGTGAAAATCCAAAGTTTTTTTTATATATACTTTTAAACTATACATAAGTCTTTAATTTTAATATTAAGGTCTTTAATTTTCTAATTTTATTTTGTTGTTGCAAGCAGGAGATGGCATTCCAAAGGAAAGCAGTCCATTCATCAACAACACAGACAACGACACAGGAACCCTCTACGATAGGAAGAACATGGCTCTCTTTGAGGTATGTTCCAGCACGTGAAGTATAAATTCATTCCACCATATTCTGTGTTTTTCTGATGCCTCTGTTGCTCTACGATAGCATCAGCTTGTGTCTGTTTTTTGTCAAAATCACGGATGCTGCCAAAATTTTTGTAAGATTGCGTAACGCCAAGGTGGGGAGAAATGAGTAGGAAAGGCTGCCGCCTTTTTCAAGAAGATAAAATGGGCATTGGGCCATGGGTGGGGTTCAGGGTCTAGGTCCGTGTTTTAGGATTGAGAGCAAAACCAGAACCTGGTTGCATACCATCATAAATGAGATACAGGTGAATGTGTGGGCTTATCACCAGACTTTACCCCACATTCCCCCTCCCCATCTTATGAGTTACTTCCAAATATATGGCCAATGGTTGCTGTTGTGAGAAATGTATCCTGTCTAAAGGTTGTACGTTAGGGGATTCTAACCACTGATCTGCAGGCAGTACTGGCCTGTGACCAATATTTCACCAGGCTCCGGAAGACTTGGGTATATGCGATTTTTCAGTGTATTTTTGTACACATTTGCCTGGTCGGCAAGTTTTATAGTATACTGCATAGTCCGGTACAAGAACGGGAAAAGTTTTGAAATCTCTGTTCTAGGTGAATACCCTGTACTGCCCTGATTCTAACTGATTGGCCACCTAGAGTAGTATTTGTTGTGAGTAGGTTTGCTGTATGTTTTTTTATTTTTTTTTTAATGTTTTTTATTTGATTCTGTACAGCACTTTAGTCCAGTGTGGATTTGTAAAGTGCTTTATAAATAAAAGTTGGTATGGTATGGAATGGTATGGTGTTGAGCAAGATTCCAGCTGCTCAATTCACCAATAAAATAATGGGTTCAGCATTACATTACAATTTAAGTTGCCAACATCTGCAATGTTGCTTATTCAGTGGATCAAAGACCTCACGGCCCTTTGGTTCTGTCCCTGGCTTTAGCCTTTCATACCACAAAAATAGCCATTTTCGTCTTATAGTGTATAAATAAAGTAAATGACAGGGTATTGAACGTATTTCTATATTACTTCATGAATCTGGAAGAGTCCTGAGTCTAGGGAGTTATTCTTGGCTCACAAATCCAAGTGTTTTGTTAAATTTCGACTTGTTTTTCTGCTCGGAATTATGACTTTTATATACAAAAAGCTGTAAAAGGCCCTGCACTGTGCAATTAAAGGGAGCCGCTGGAGCCATTCGACGTGACAGTGGCAGGTGTGGGGTGTGGTTAGCCCAGCGTATCTCTAACAGCCCTAACTTTGGTTCTGCAGGAGGAAATGGACAGTAACCCCATGGTCTCATCACTGCTCAGCAATCTGGCTAACTACACCAACCTCACCCAAGGGGTCATCGAACACGAGGAGGAAGATGACGACGAGGGCCAGAGGAAGAAGACTGTCAAGGTGGGCGCTCTTGCTGTGGTCTTCTGACTCTCTCCTTTTTGAGATGGCCAGTTTCAAGTTGTCTTGTCCAAGTCTTAGGCATGATTTCATACCTGAAATTACTCTTGAATACAAAAGGCTTAAGCACCCTGCAGTCTCTGTAAAACTGCTGAAACCACTTCCACATTGTAACTTTCCCCAGTTTTCCCCAGCGAGAAAGCAGAGAGCAGCAGAATGTTGTCCCTTCATTAGCAGCCTTGCCCATTCACATCTTTTTCATGCTGGGGCTTCTGGGAAAGGTGCTGGCATATCCATACAAGTGACATGCAACTCACTTCCCCCTGAAATGTACCTCCATGCCATAAGGACTGGGTCCACGGCAAAGCGATTTGGGTTATGTTTCGCTAAGCATTTTGAAACAGAACATGCAGGAATTAGCATTAAATTGCAGATTGGAATGAGGGGGGGCTCAGAGACTCTGATATCCTCCTGAGATCCAGGGAAAGTTATTAATATTGATTAAGATATTGATTTGACAGGAAGAGGAAGTTGGCGTGGTTACACCCCCGCACATGTGGTGTGTTTATGTTAAAGCCCTAACTGCCCTCTTTAAGGAACAACAGGACTTAAGAGTGCCATGTTTAGAATGAGAGATATGAGCAAAACACAATGTCCTCTACAGAGGACATTAAAGAATTGCTGGATCTCAGAAGTATATAGCTTCAAGCTACCACATCTTGGAACAAACATGGCTGCCTCCATGAACACGCTGTTGTGTGTTGTTGCTTTATATCTTAGCAGATTTGGATTGAGATTCTTTTTTCTCAGAGACATACAAGCAAGAAACACAAACTAGTCAAACCACATTAAAAGCTTTTTAAAATATGTTAGTACATTTATAGCGATATTCTTTTTTTGAGAGGCAAACAAACTACAAACAAACAAAATACACTAACAAGTCTGGTTAAAATCTGATATTGCATGCTACGCGTAGGATACTGTTTACGGTCATGATATGGTATTGTCTAAATCGAACACGTTCAATTACATTTATAACTATTAATACATTTAACAAAATAAACATTTTTAAATATTTATAAAATGGAATTGCTGTTGAGTGTGTAAGCCACCATGTTGAACTGACGTCACAGGGGAAACTCGGACAAGAAAATTCTGTCCGACATCAACATCATAAAAGAGGCATGTTTCCGACAGGAAGTGATTGTTTTTCATGGCGTTTCGTGACATTTTTATCCAAGTTCCGACTCGGAGAGAAATAATCGAACGCCCTCCTGAATGCCCTGTTGTATTCATTGTGTGGAGAGCTCTGATCGGCCAGAGAAGAATCGCTTTTCTGAGTAGGGAGTGAATATAACTTCTCAAATTGTTTCATAACAGAAGCATGCAAACAGTACTACTCAGTGACAACTTTACTGAATCAACTGAGCAAATTAGAAGTGATGCATTGTTTAAATTTTAGTTATACATTTTGTGAAATTCCACAATTGTGAAAATTGTGAGATGTTTAACTTAAAATGTAATTGTAAGCACTATATTTTGTGGTGACTGGTAGTTTAACTACCAGTATGCATCAGACTGTGTATGTAAAGTAAATATTTTTCTAAATTGTACTAAAATTGTAGTTTAGCTCTGAAGTTGTAAGCAAAAGACAAACATCCAGTCATTCTAAGCAACCATTCAGCTAGTTGGGATCTTGGGAAACGCAGGGCTAAAAGGAAAGCATGCATTAAGGTCAGTCGAGAGGCAGCAGTTTACCTGTATTGCACGTCTGTGGATATTTTGAAGGAAACCACACTAGCTAGAGGAAACCCATGCAAACACAGCAGAAAAATAAAACGCTAAGTTTGCGATAAATGGAGCCGGATTCAAACTGTGACTTGCCAGGTCACTGCAGACCTTTTCAAATATTTGTTCTTGGTTATGAGGGTGGTCATTTCATCCTGACGTGGGTATCATAACAGATATTAAGGGGATAAGGTGTCACTGAGATTGGTCAATGTTCTGGGTTACAAATCGCATACTTTCCCCTTCTTTTATTAATATAAAATGATACGCTGCCAGTAATTTATAAAAGAATGTGTTTTTGTGTGTGTCCCCCCCACCACAGAGCCCCCAGATGGGCACCTTTATGGGTGTGTACCTGCCCTGCCTGCAGAACATCCTGGGCGTCATCCTGTTCCTCCGGCTCACCTGGATCGTGGGCACAGCGGGCATCATGGAATCCTTAGCCATTGTCTCCATGTGCTGCACATGTGTATGTCATCTTCCTCTTACTCTTCCTGTAACCTCTATTTGTCCCTGTAGCTGACCTGGGCTAATATTCATTTTACTAATACTGTGGTGTTAAAAAAGCATTTGTTGCATATTTGACCCTTCATTTACTTTTCCATTTACTTTCATTTAGCAGACACTTTTGTCCAAAGCGATGTACAAGTGAGGCAAATAGCACATTACAAGCATATGGCTGTCAAGGAGTTTGACGAGGTATAAGTGCAGCTAGGCTGAGCGTCCAATGAATTCCCAGGTTCGAGTGTAAGCAGTACTGTAACGAGAGCTACACAGCGCCTTCCAACAAAGCGCTAATTTTCTCTGTATATTTGTACGTGTACTTGAATGGCTGAGAGTTCGTTAGATGTTGATCCCCAGCTAAATGTATAATGCCGCTTAGTTGATTACACCTGGCAGGGAAGTAGAAGTAATCTTCAGAGCTTGAGTGTTTGCAGCCCAAGGTGCTATTTATAACGCTAGGACTCAGTGGAAACTTGCCCCCTGGTGGACATCAATGCACTTTGCTTGTAGATTAAGTGCATTCTGTTGCAGTGCTGCTTTCACATAAGAGACAACCAGTTCTCTTAAAGCTTCATGCCAGAACCCCCGCTCCCTGCCCACGATGGTGGGGGGGCACTCGGGTGGTCGTCTGGCTGGCGGTGCCCTGGGGTTGCGGCTGGCCCTGGGGGGTGGCGTCCGTTCCCCCGCATGGCGGAGGGTGGTCCGGAGTGGATGGGCTTATGTCTTTTTGTCTCTGTGTATGTGTCTGTGTATGTTGTGTGAGTGGGTGTATGGTCTATGTGTATGGCTGAGAGGTGTGTCTGTGTATGTTGTGTGAGTGGGTGTATGGTCTATGTGT
>JAODJU010000033.1:12135064-12173763 GCA_026776725.1 Gnathonemus echidnorhynchus
CCCTTCCGGGCAGCTCGGCAACTGGAATATTTTACATGTGTTAAAAATAAAATACAATAAATATACAAATAAAAAGATATTGACCAACTTGAAGGGCCTATACAGAGTTTATAGAGCCCCGCATGGGAAAGCAAATATGTCTGACACAGCAGTGCATTCAGGCCATTATTCTGCTTGCTAAAGCTGCCGGACAGGACACATTAAAAAAAAAAAAGAAAAAAAAAAAAGAATGCATTACTTTTTGGAGAATGGCTTAAAAGTTTATGCCTGTGACAGGCTTGCTAATAATCATCCTTCAATCTTTCAATTTTCCTGTTAGATTCTTGCAGATCTATTCCCTTTTTCCTTTTAATTAGTCCAAAATAGTAATTAAGGGCATATCTTTATTTCTACAGACACTCCTGACAGCCATATCAATGAGTGCCATCGCAACGAACGGCGTGGTTCCCGGTACGTGCTTGTTTTTGGTTTATTGTGGGTTTACCTCTGATTTTCTTTTATATTTCTGATTTTATTTCATATATCTATATATGTATTTATTTTTGATTACAGGTATAGTTTATGATTGCACAGTGGTTATTCTGTGAAATTGCTAATGTGATCCCATGTTCCCGTTAACCAGTGGTAGTGCTGGCAGACTAAGACACTTATTTCTATGTGTTTTTTTAAAGGGATTTCTAGCTTGACTCCTTTGTGCTTTGCAGATAATTTACAATATATGACTTCTGTTTGCATGTCTTCCCATGAGTTAAATGGATAGATGCTCAATGCAAGTATCTTGCTGAAAGCTGCTTTGTGCTGAATGTCATCACCATGCAAGTTTAGGTGTTTGTGAGGATTAAAAAATGTAATTATCTGTATTTTGGAAAGACAAAACAGCTGAACATTTTTTAGTTTATTTCTTCAAATGCTGATTTCCAAAAGAACATCTGTTAAAAAGCATACAGGGTTATTTTCAGTGATTTTGTGTCTTTTTTTCCTAAGTTGAAAGTATCTTGCAATACCTTTTACGTGACTCATCTATATGTATGAGTGTGCTTTTGCCGAAAAGTTAAATCAAATGATTTTATTGACTCAGATCTCAAGTTCTGAGTTAACCAGTAGGAGCTGAATGTACTAAGATATCAGAGATCACTTGTACCTTCATTATGAATAATGGCTTTTCTGGTTCCTGAGCCTTCTCTGAAATGGAGACATTTGTGTCTGTTCCTCTCACAGCTGGTGGTTCTTATTACATGATCTCAAGGTCGCTGGGCCCTGAGTTCGGTGGAGCCGTGGGGTTCTGCTTCTACCTGGGCACCACCTTCGCTGGCTCCATGTATATCCTTGGCACCATTGAAATTCTCCTCGTAAGTCTGGCCGTACTACATCTATTGTAGCTGTTTTTCATTGTGGAGTGAGGTGTGGTTTCTGTTTGCTGACAGACTAAAAGCAGAAATTCATGGGATTTGGGCATATTGTGTGGGAAAGCATCCAGGAAGGGGCACATCTCTGCCTTTACTTAAGCACAAGACCGCTGTGGTCTGCCAGATTTTCATGAGTATATATTGATTTACACACATAGCTTTTCTCCAAGGCAACATAAAGGTCTGTGAAAATAATGATCATGTAAACACCAGGGAGGATCAGCACAAGCATGTTAACAATAATTGTGTCTTGTACACCAGTTATTTCTACTTAATTATTTTATGATATGTTTCATGTAGTATTAAAGTTCACATGACCTCCCATTAGAAGGTTTTGAGAAAAGGTCCATCAGACACTTTAAGTCTCTCCTCCCAGACCTACATCATGCCCAGTGCGGCCATCTTCAAAGCAGAGGAGAAGGAGCAGGAAGCTGAAGCTTTGCTCAACAACATGCGTGTCTACGGCACCTGCTGCCTTGCCCTCATGGCCCTTGTGGTCTTTGTGGGGGTCAAGTACGTCAACAAGCTGGCCCTGGTCTTCCTGGCCTGTGTGGTGCTCTCCATTCTGGCCATCTATGCCGGCGTCATCAAGACCACCTTCGATCCCCCTAACTTCCCGTGAGCTTGCAGCCCATGCCCAACGTTTTCTCCTCTTCTGTGATGTTTACGGTGTCTTTGTCACCATCATGATACGTTTATAGATGTGTGACTGAGCCTTTAACGTTTTTGGTGTGTTTCAACTTTTTAGATAGTAAAGCACTATGGTCACAATAGTATAATAATTCTTTTTAACTGAATTGTGACCTGAAGCTCATTTGTGGAATTTAAATTTTGCAGTTTAAAATTTGTGGCTCTCCAAAGACTCTGCTTTGTAGTGTTAGGGTTAAAAACATCATAGAGAAACAGAAACCTAGCTGTGTACGTGCAGAATACACCCTCAGGAGAGGCACATTTATTCCCAGAATCAAACCAATGTAACGTTAATTCCTGCTTGGTTAGTTTCCGTTTGGAGGCATTTTATGATTGCCAGGACGTTACGAAATGCAGAACTTACAACAACTGACATTCATTGTCCCTGCAGAGTCTGCTTGCTGGGAAACCGCACTCTGAAAAACCACAACTTCGACAAATGCCTTAAGACAGAGGAAGTAGGCAACGGGACGGTAACTACCAGGCTTTGGCAGCTCTTCTGTAACAGCTCAGATCTCACCGCTGCCTGCGACAAATACTTTGAACTCAACAATGTGACCGCGATCCAGGGCATTCCCGGACTGATGAGTGGGGTCATCTCAGGTGAGGAGGATTCACCTCAGTCCAAGGCACATCTGGATCGGTTCAGGGAAGGGCCTGACAGTCATACAAATGTTAAGTTATGGACATTAGCTCATTTAAGTTACGCTCACATTACCAAGCTGAAGTGACTGGTGAGTTTTTGCCTTAATGCGACACAGACTGTTTTCTGGGCTGTGTGGACACAGAAGTCTAATCTTTTCAAATCAGATTTGAGTAACTTCTCATATGTGGTCCTAGATTGGAGTTGTATTCCAATTTGTGGCCATATGACATGAATGAAAACGGTCAGATTTGCATTCATCTGATACTATATGCATGAGAGGAACATTTTTGTTGTTGCTGATGCAAAAACATATAAATGTGCGCGTACTTGCCATTTCAGAGGACAGATGTGTTCACATTGCAGTTAAATACTGGTCACTTGTAATTATGCATGTGAACTGTCAAGATCCAAATCCAATTTGAGTAAAAAAAAAAAAACATCAGAATTGAACATTGAGGCTTATAATATGAACATAGTCTTAGATGTTGGCATCAAAAGGTTGTGACAGAGCTTAGCTGCACATCTCATGGAATCTGGGATTAGTTAATACTTCCATCCATCCATACATATGTCTGTCCTTCATACTGATTATCCGGTGCGGTGTCACAGTGAAGCTGAAGCCTAGCTCTAGAAGAACAGGACATTAGGCAGGGAGCACTGGATGGGATGGCAGTCTTTCTCAGGGCATGCAGGCAAAAACAACAGATAACAGGTAACAAGACCCCAGACAAATGTTTGCAGAATAAGATGGTATACTTTGTAATATGGTTCTGGGTATTTTTTTATTATTTTTTTTTATTCAAAATAGTTCCCGCAGGTTAGGGCGTGCTAGGAGAGCAGTATGTGGTTCAGTGGGCTAAGCCTCTGTTCCTGTGATTAGAAGGTTGCTGGTTCAAGCCCAGCCTGGCTGCCTCTATGGATAGTGCCCTTTATAGCCAAGCTTGCTCTTGTGGAGAGAAAGATAGGGGAGGTGAAAAGAGAATTTCCTCTCAGGGATCAATGAAAGTATGTATGTATTATAATTATTATTATTACTCAGAATGGACACCGAGCACTGCATGAAGGCCTGACTGGGCTAATTCTCATTCTAATGCTCGTTCCCATCCATTGACCTTGAAGGCCTAGTGATGGAGTGACTGGTGACTCTCCACCTCTGTGCTGCAGAGAACATGTGGGGTAGCTATGGGCCCGTCGACATGCTGGTGGAGAAGAAGCTCTACCCTTCCGTTCCTGCTGCAGACTCCTCCATGGACATCAACCTGCCATACGTGTCCAATGACATTGCCACATTCTTCACTCTCCTGGTGGGCATCTACTTTCCTTCTGTCACAGGTGAGAACAAACATTCGTATCTTATCTCTGGTTGCAAAGGACTCATTTGTCTCTGTAAGGCACTGATTTGAACAAATATTTTATCTTTAAGTCTGGTAAGAAGGTATTTACCTCACTTTGTCACTGGTAGGAATATATATTTTTATCTCTGTGATTTATTAAAAAAAAAAAAACGTTTTTTTTTTTTTTTTAATCTGTCACTGATAACTGAACATGCCGTTATCTGTGCAAGAGAACATTTATTCCTTGCTGTGACGGGTAACATTATATCTCTTATCCCTGTGGCTCTTAAAAATAAGTATTTTATGTCTGCTTTGATAAGCTCAGATGAGGTAGCCTCCATTTATGGAGTTTGCTTGGTCCCTCGGGGTTTGATGCAGCTTTCCACCCAAAGCAAAAATGTGTGGTTAGTGGAACTGGTGTCTGATAATTGCCGTTAGCGTATGACTGAGCATGAGAGAGTGTGTGAGAGAATATGTGCACAGCCTCATACCACAGTGCTCAATTATTTTTTACCAAGGACCATCCAAGGTCTGCTGCTCCTGGTAAAATTTGCCAGCTGGGGGTTATGGGGGTGTCTGATGATAATTGCGAGCTGGGTGGGTGGGTGTGTGCGGAATGTCTGTATTGATCGAGCCAAACTTCTGACTCTCGTGGGTCATCATCTGGGGGACCCTGATATAAGCAGTCCACATTAGGCTACAGGTGCATCTTCTGTTCTGCTGTATTTCCTTCTGGATGCAAACCGGAGTCTGCATAATACATATCCATTCCATACCAGATAAGTCGTTACAAATGGTGGATGGATCTTTCTTGCATATTCAGGCAGATAATACATATACCATAAACATACCACACGCACGCACACACACACACACACACACACACACATACATACACGCGCATGCACATATATATACAGTTGAAAGCAAAGCTTGGGGTCAAAGTGAAAGATCAGGCCATTTATCCAGCACTCCTTGAGCATTTTTGGGGGGTTAAGGTCCTTGCTCAGCATTACAGTCAGTGCCCAATGACGTCCAGTCCGTGGATTACTCAGCACCCAATGGACCTGTTTCTTAACATAAGCCGGCCTCGACATGCTGGAAATGATGCCCCCTTGTGTTTGTTGCAGGCATCATGGCCGGTTCAAACCGATCCGGAGACCTGCGGGACGCCCAGAGGTCCATTCCCATAGGAACGATCCTAGCTATAGTGACCACGTCTTTTATCTGTATCCTTCAGCGGGTGGAGATAGTGATGCTGAATGTGATGACATCACTGGGAAAATAGCATAGTGGCGCAAATGGCAGTGTGTGGCGCTGTGGGGAATCCAAGCACCAAGCGCGGTGCCCTTTGACCCCAGAGGCTGTGTTTTCCTCAGTCACCCTCTGCAGATATCTCCTGCGTTGTGCTGTTCGGCACCTGCATCGAAGGTGTGGTTCTGAGAGACAAGTAAGCCTTGCTTTTCACATTTTTTGGTGAGATCACATCTGTGAATGATTATACAGAACAGTATGTGAGAAGAGAAAAGACAACACAGCGTCTGTCTTCAGCACATCGAAAACACGCAGAAAAACAAGACCTGCTAAAGAAATTTGAGATACATTAGATGTGAGTCAGTTGCTGTTAATTTCCTTTGATTGGTCCCACCCTATGGAGGGAGTTGGACGGGTTTCCCTGCCAGGCATTTCATAAACACACACACACACATCTGTTGCATGTTATAGGGATGTCTGTCCTGTACATGAGTATGATGAGGCATTAGAGGCTCGGTCTGGCCTGGAGTTCTATAGACACACCATTGCATAACCATTTTGTCACTTCCAGTGGTAGCTTTTGCTGCCCTGTGTCCCAAATAATGACAATTAAAAAGCTTTTGAATCAGTGTTTTACTTTTGCTTGTGTACATCTGTGCATGGATAAACACACGCGTGTGTCCGTGTTGCAGGTACGGAGACTCCGTGAAAGGGAACCTGGTGATCGGCACTTTGTCCTGGCCCTCGCCCTGGGTCATTGTCATTGGCTCCTTCTTCTCCTGCTGCGGGGCCGGGCTCCAAAGCCTCACAGGGGCCCCGCGGCTCCTGCAGGCCATCGCCCGCGATGGCATCGTTCCCTTCCTGGAGGTCAGGCTCTGACACGCGCACACACACCCACACACGCATGTACCTCACCATGCCTCCTTGACTGAAGCCACCTTGGCCGTCCGCCTCCAGGTTTTTGGTCACGGCAAAGCCAACGGGGAGCCGACGTGGGCCCTGCTGCTGACCGCGGCCATCTGCGAGAGCGGCATCCTCATCGCCTCGCTGGACGCCGTCGCCCCCATCCTCTCCATGTGGGTACTGCAACGTCCTTTTATGGCAGTGACTTTGCTCATGATTTTGGTTTCCCTGTGGTGCTGTGGAGCAGTTGGTCGTTGGGTCATAACCCAGATTTTTAAATGTTCGACCAAAATTTATTTCACAAAAAGTACAGTCTTCATGCCTTTTTCAGAAATAGTACAGTTTTTATCGTTCCTTTTATTGTTCTTAATACTCTTTCTCTATAACATCTTTTGTTATTTTGTGGGAAAAGTGTCTTAGTTTAATTCAAAGGTTATTTAAATTTACTTTTAAAGGTCTGTCTTTTCATGTTTTGTTCTGGAGATCAACCATCAGGTAAAAGCCTTCTTTGCTTTTTCTTTGAAACTGTGCAGGTTCTTCTTAATGTGCTACCTGTTTGTCAACTTGGCTTGTGCGGTTCAGACCCTGCTTCGTACCCCTAACTGGAGGCCCCGCTTCAAGTTCTACCACTGGTGAGCCATTTATTCGTCAGGTTCCTCGTATATGAGAAAATCCACAGGGATTCATCCAGAGCTCCATCCTTGGCCCTGAAGGTCACACCTCAGTGCTGTACGCTGAGCCACCAACGTGGCCGTAATATAACAGGAACTAAAATCTAATGATGCGTTTACTGAAAGCGGTATCACCTATCACCGAAAATTACATACATGGACATTGAGTTTCCATGGTAATGAATACTTCCATAAACGTCCAGTTCATGCCACTTCAGACTTCAGCTGAGTGAAACTAGCTTTCTGAGAGACTTGGGGATATAGCCCCCATTATGGTGGAGATAGCACCCTTCCCCCCCTTTCTGGTTACATGCTCTGAACCCTCCCCTCCATCTCACACCGCATGGTACATTCCAAGGATCCCAGCAGGCTTTGTGAAGGAACCGGGTATCAATCTTTGGCCTGAATTTTTGAAGCAAGCCAAAACGAGCATTTTGTGTAATTTATGAGGCATTTAGGGCGTCCTGTAGGCTTTTTGGGGTTTCTCCTCCAGAGCTGTATGGCTGTCATGTTTCCCCTCGTTCCCACAGGGCCCTGTCCTTCCTGGGGATGAGCCTGTGCCTTTCCCTGATGTTCATCTCCTCTTGGTTCTATGCCCTGGTGGCCATGGTGATTGCCGGGTGCATCTACAAGTACATCGAGTACAGGGGGTAAGAGGAGCATCCCCGTACAGCAAAGCACGGGTTGGATTCATTTTATAAAATCTGATTTTCCAGGAGAAAGAGCAGGGGAATTAATGCATCTGAATCCTTTGAGAGCACCTGTTTTTATTCTTGAGGTTAAAAAGGCTCTTAACTATTGAAGATAATGAAAATGATGTATTTTATTTATATCGCCTCATTTTTTTCTCAGCCTTTCTCAGCATTTCTTTTTGGTATGTTTAAAATAAGCACCATTTCACTGATTTCACTTAGTGTGACATCCAGGTGATGCTTATAAGTAGATCTCCTCTTGTCGCTCTGGTAAGCACATGTGCTGTATGTGCTCTCTTGGAGTCCAGCCTGCCGATGATGCCTGATGTCATAGCAGCCCCGCCCTCTCTCTCTCACACACACACACACACACACACACACACACACACACACGGCAAGCTCAATGCTGCCCTCTTATCTCCAGAGCTGAGAAGGAGTGGGGTGACGGGATCCGAGGCCTTTCCCTCAACGCTGCCCGCTACGCCCTCATGCGTCTGGAGGAAGCACCACCGCACACCAAGAACTGGAGGTGAGGCGTGGAATGTGTGAAGCATGTGCTCCTCAGCCCACTCTCACGCAGAGCCCACTGGCACGTTCCACACCCCTCTCCCTCCTCTTGGAAACGATACAGCTTCTCCTGCCATAATTCCCAGATTTCACTCTCTGCCTTTGCGAACGTCAGCATATTCCTCTTATTTCCATGAATTTATTACACTGTTACTTAGAATTTATCTCAAAGTTTAGGGAATTACGTAAATTAAGCCATCAGTGCAAAACCAGTACAGCCCATTGTTTCATTCTATTATAAATTGTCGCCATGGTAATCTGGGGATGGCTTTATTGTTTTGTTTTTTATCCTGGAGGCCTATGAAATTACTCTGCTGAAAGATAAACCCCCAACATGGGAAGCTGCCAGACCCACGCATATGGGGACTTTGTGGTGGAATCGAGGTCACGCAAGCTGTTCTTCTGCGGCCCAATCCCGCGCCGGGCCTCTCCTGTTGATATCGATTTGTCGGGCCATCTGGTGCCCTTCAGCTCCGGTCCTCCTTCCCATTGCATTCCCGGTGTTCCCTAAGCCTCTTACGGTGGCCGGTTCACTTTCAATTCAGCCTCATTCGACACAAATTATTCCTGTCTGCTTTAGCTGAATCTCCTTTTGATTTATTATTTTGGCAAAGAGTGCAAGCTCAAACAACTGTCTCAGGCTACCCCCGTAAAAATATTTTGGTGGCTTGATTTCTGTTTAAAATGCACGACCACAGGAAGCCGGCTTGGTTCAGCAAGGCATGAGCAGGAAGCCCATCTGCTCCTCTCTGCTTTCAGTTTGGGATTTTAGGATTTCAGCCCAGTAAATTTGACTGGGAAATGTGTGCTCCAGCTGGGGAGGGGGCCTTCACTCTATTGGGGGTTTCCTGAGGGGCTGCTGTTCCCTGTACTCTGCAGTAGCGGTGGTGCACCATCATCATGTTGTATCCCCCTCTGCACCCCCCCTTTCCACTCTCAGGCCCCAGCTGTTGGTGCTGCTAAACCTGGACTCAGAGCTGGTGGTCAAGCACCCACGCCTGCTCTCCCTCACCACCCAGCTAAAGGCCGGAAAGGGCCTCACCATCGTGGGCTCCGTCCTGGAGGGCACGTACCTCACTAAGGGGCTGGAGGCCAAACGGGCCGAGCAGGTGATAATGCATCCCGGAGCCAGTCGGCTAGCTTATTTGTTGCTGTCTTCATTTGCATTTGCATTGTTCCTAAACCGGACTAAACTGGTCTTAATAGGCCAATGTGTGTGTGAAGGCTGCCCCCTTCTGGTAAACTAGCAGAATGCCTCATTCTGCCAAAGACAAGAAACTGCCTAGGACAGTTTTTTGTATTCTTAAATATTGAATGATAATATTAGATTTTTTTATTATTACTTGACAGTTGCCTGACGTCAGTGATGAGGGATTATTCTCTGTTAATTGTTTAGGTGTTTCTGTGCAGTAGTTGGCATTTACCAGCACATTTGGGTGCTGGTGGTGCTTGTCATATGATGCACTAAGGAATTTTGCAGTAAGCCAAGATCTCTTTCTATTCTCTTAACAAGAGGCTTTGCTTTCCCTACATTTTCATCAGCCCCTAGTCAGCCAAAGGCAGAGCACAGAGTTCAGCTGTGAAGGACTTCAATAGGCTTTCAGAAGACCAGGATTTCAATGCAGTTCTTCATTATAGAATTTTACCACAGATTGTAGTTGTGTGGTATTGCTGATGGCCTATTTATTCATTAGTGGCTTTTCAGCCTTATTAAATGATGTGTTCCTTGTTTCTGTGCCCTACTCGTGTGTGCAGAACATCAAGTCTACCATGTCCACAGAGAGGACCAAGGGCTTCTGCCATGTGGTGGTGTCGTCCAATATGCGCGATGGCTTCTCCCACCTAATCCAGTCGGCCGGCCTCGGTGGCATGAAGCACAACTCGGTGCTGATGTCTTGGCCCGGGAGCTGGAAGCAGGGCGTGGACCATGCCTGCCTGACCAACTTTGTCGGTGGGTCTCCCTTTCTTTACTGTCGGGTCAGGTGGAACGTGAGTGAACAATTGGGGGGCCAGGCACTGGAATCCATGTCCGATTCGTCCTACAGAGACAGTGCGGGAGACCACAGCCGCGCACCAGGCTCTCCTGGTAGCCAAGAACGTGGATAACTTCCCTGCCAACCAGGACCGGCTAAATGAGGGGACGGTGGACGTGTGGTGGATCGTACACGACGGCGGCATGCTTATGCTGCTGCCCTTCCTGCTACGTCAGCACAAGGTGGGTCTCCATGGATCCATGGGCATCTCCCAGCTAGTGGGGCGCTACTTAGCCAGTTAGCCAGTCAGCCTACCAGGCACCTCCCATCTCTGCACCGTCTGGTATGTAATAAGGCGTAATGTGCCCTTTCCAACCCAGTTCAAAGAGTTTAGACTAGGGGTGGGCAATCTTATCCGCAAAGGGCCGGTGTGTATGCAGGTTTTTGGGATAACCTTTAGGTCAGCTGTTTAAACCCAGGTGTGAAGACTCTTCAGCCAATCAGTCCTCTAATTAGTGACCTAACTAGGGAGTTGCAGCAAAAACCTGCATACACACCGGCCCTTTGCAGATAAGATTGCCCACCCCTGGCTTAGACAAAGAACTGAAGAGCAGATTTTCAAAACTCACTCATACATTTTCAAGAAAACTTCCGTGTGCTTAGTCAGTTTTTCGAAATTTACTGAAAGTTCATTGGATTATAGGAGGACTGAGTGAGTTTTGGTAACCGATGCTGTAACATATGATGAGGAAGCCCGTCTTCAGATCGTTAGCAGTCTCATCTCGAACATAACAAAGAAATGGACTTTGAGTTCTGGACATTTGTTCTTCAGTTACCAGGAGGGTCAGCAACACCAGCATGGCAGCAGTGGTTATTGAAATACAGCCCAAAGGTTGTAGATTCAAGTTCCTTGAGAGCCACTTGGTGACACTTAGAACAGTACTTACCCTAAGCTGCCCAGTAAAACATATTCACATACAGCGCTGGATGAACAGCTGTGTCACCTTGGGTGAAAGCTTTGACAATGTGTAAGGTCAAGGATGGGCATCGCACCATTTGGGCTGTTAGTGTTAAGTAAGAGGGTGTCTATGCCATAACCAAGAGCTGGGAGCTCATCCCAGCCTGGAAATAGCTGTATTGAGCTGCAGACCCCTATCTCCTGGGTAGCCAGGAAGAGCATAAAATTCAGCTAATTCTGGCCTGACCTGCTTGTCATCCTTCCCACCAGGTCTGGAGGAAGTGCAAGATGCGCATCTTCACCGTGGCTCAGATGAACGACAACAGCATCCAGATGAAGAAGGATCTGCAGATGTTCCTGTACCACCTCCGGCTGGATGCTGAGGTGGAGGTTGTGGAGATGGTAAATGACAGCCTAGTGTCTTTCTGTTTAATCATCCTGAACATCGTGAACCAGGGAGTCTGGGGGTAAGGCTCAAGGGGCTGACCAGTGGTGTTTAGCAGACAGAATGGCATGCAGCGAGGTGGTAATTGGGTTCCTGCTGAGATTGAAAGATCAACTTATACATTTCAATCAACTGTTGTTCTTTTGTGTAACCCAGCACGATAGTGACATCTCAGCCTTCACCTACGAGAAGACTCTGGTGATGGAGCAGCGTTCCCAGATGCTAAAACAGATACATTTGTCTCGGACTGAGCAGGAGAGGGAGGTACGTACAGCAGCTTGTGGGTGATGTTGGCGAGTGGAATTTATATAGATCTTTTTGGCAAATGAATTAATCAATATGAGGCTTAAATTTTGAAATAATCAACAAAGTCTTTGATTACAGGGTTTCAGTTCTTTCATCTTTGCCTGGCAAATTACCGATACAGAAATTGGTTTTACAAGTTATTGGGTCATACATATAAATACATTTTAGTTCTGTTCTGTCTTTTAGAGTCTCTTTGTTTTTTGTTAGCTGTGTGCACTTTAACCTCTGGGTAATGGGGGTCACATGGCATTATTGTTGACTTTACTATGCCTGTTTGGTCTTGTGGAGTGGATGTCGGGGGGGCTTAATGAGCAGGGTTAGCATTAAGAGAGAGAATCGGAGAGGGGGGGGGTCGGCAAGGTTGATGTGACAGCGACCGAATGGAAACTTGCGGACTCTCCGCTGGGGGGGGTGGTACAGATTCAAAGCATCACCGATGAGTCACGCAGCTCCATCCGAAGGAAGAGCCAAGGCAGAGAGCGGGCCTCGGGCCGCGGCCAGCGGAACAGCACACGGGAGGACGAGGTAGTCCTGTCCCCCTCCCCCCGCTGCCGTGACGCCTGCCCTAAGATGAAGTGGTTTCTAAGCAACTCCAAGGCAGTTGCCCTTAGAGACAAGCTTCCCACTCCCCATCCTCCCATCGCCATGTTAGACACAGCCGTGCCCCCGCCCCAGCATTGTCATCTCTCCAGTAGTATTTCGGAACCCATCAGCTGGTGACCCGCTTGCTTCTGAATACCCAGCACCCCTCTGTAAGGCATTCTGTTAATTTGTTAGTTCACCTGTTCCACAACTTCATTGCAGGAATGTGCCTGTGCATAAGTATACTATATTTTAACTGACTGACTGTGGCATAAGTAGTTCTGTTAAAGCTTTAAATTCGTCACCTGTATCACGTAAGTTCACACTATATGATGTCTCCCTGTGTACACTAGCTGCAAAGAAAGCATTTGAAAATATTGGATTCGAAGGCTGAGGCTGTTTGTTGATGGATCACTGACATCTTGAGTGATGAGTTGTTGCTGTGCTTCATCTGCCATTTGGGGCCATTTCTCGTGTGTTTTCCTCCATTGGCTGCAGCTTTTCAGAAATACCTTTAGTTTTAAGAGGTTTCCTCAGCACGCATGGGGATAGACTCCATTTGCTCCCGTGCCAGACCCAAGGCCGGTGATGTGCCCTCAGCCTCTTCTGTATGTGGCACACATCGCTGACCCCGCCCCTACTGACTCTGCCCCTCAGGCTCAGCTGATCCATGACAGGAACACGGCGTCCCACGGCTCGTCCCACGACTCGCCCAACGCCAAGAGCGATGCCACCCCGGACCGGGTGCACATGACCTGGACCAAGGAGAAGATGTTCGGCGAGAGGAACCGAAACCGTGAGCCCAACGTGGGCGTGAGGGACCTCTTCAACATGAAGCCGTGAGTGTCTCCCTGCTCAGTCCTCCTTCACAGTTCTTCGGCACCCCCTTAGACGATTTAATGGTGTGCAAGTACTGACCTGAATTTGCACTGTTTTGAAGATTCCTCATCTGAGAAGGTCTCTTCTTGTTGGGGTTATGGGGGAAACAGTAGCAGGCAAATGGCGCTTTTCCACTGGCATACTGGCACCAGACTGTACCTGAGCCGTACCGTACAGTGAAGAGGCACTAGTGATATCTTTGGTTTTCCACTGCAGAAGGGTCTGCTCAGTAAAGGTGTTGCTGGGTTTGGAGAGTAACAGTGATGTAAAACTGAAGACACACTTATTTACTGTTCACATGGGGTACAACATGATTTACTAGGTGCTAATTTCTGGTAGCACACCTGCGACAGTTGCCATGTTATGTTAGCATCAAATGCTAGTGGGAATACCATTAGCTTGTATAAACTGCATAATGAATCCATTCTGTTCAGCCATTCTCTAGTACTTTAAATAGGAGGTTGATAAGTTTTATGTCCTGAATTATCAACAATGCATCAGTACATCACGATATGCAATAGTACTAATAATGAATAATATAGAAAATGCCCTTTTTTCCTTCAGATAATCCATGCATATTGATGTACATTAATGGTCATCTGATTGGTCGAAATGCACAGATGTGCATTTCGACCAATCAGATGGTGGTGATGGTTTGATCACGCTTTCACCCCTGCTAACCAAGTAAGCAGGGCCATGTGAGTTCAGGTACAGCTCGGGTACAGCTTGGGTGTAGCTCTGGTGCAGCTCGGGTACATCTCGCATAATGTACAATGGACACCGTCTCTTCACACTACAGCTTGGGTATGGTTTGGTTCTTGTTGGCAGTAGAAAAGCGCCACAAGTTATTTTTAGAATGACGTTTTCCCGAAGCCTTCACTGGCCCCTTTCTGTGCTCACACCTGTTCTCGTGGCCTTTCATAAAGGGTTAAACACCGTAAGCTCTTAAAAAAGGCACAGAATCTTCAGGTAGCATGAAAAAGAACGGGGAGCATAATGCCTGCAGTGGGCTGGACATAGTTGGCATGGCATTGCAGGCTGACTCTGTCATTTGTGCGTGGACACGTCTAGCTGTGGTGTCCATATGCATGGCCTGACGTGGACACGTCCATGTTACTTTCACCAAGCATCTCATATTCGTACAGATCATCCGAGTATCCCGTGTCCGAACATCTATATGATTAAATATTTGTGTGTGTCTGACGGGACGTTTTGTTCTTTTATGTGTGGATGTGAGACTGACTCCTACCTGGGTATTAAGTGAATACCGTGTTGAAATACGGGGTTCCCTTAGAATCAAAATCAAGAAACTTAAATTGGAACTGAAGGAATATATTGAGATCTAAAATACTGCAATCTGTATTCTTTGTTGGTCAAAAAATTAGGCATCTTTTCAGAGATGGACGACATGTGATGAAAGCAGGAACCCTAAAATTCTGCAGAAAGCCTCTAAATGTCTTTTTGTTGTTTTGTTCTGTCTTCCTCCTTCTAGAGAGTGGGAGAGTCTGTAAGTCACATTTCTCTTTGTCTATGCTGTGTGTGCGTGTGTCTGTGTTTGCGTGCGTGTATGTGTGTGTGACAGTGCCCATGCTCATGCTTTTCTAAGCCTTGGGTCGGGCCACGAGGGCTGAGCGGGGGATTTGGGAGTGGCAACCAACCTCCCACTCAACCCCCCCCCCCCCCGCTACTGTCCTGTGAAATCGAAAACCCCCCTTTTCTTCCCAGCTGCAACCGCATGTATGGTAGCATTGTGTCGTGGAGCATTCAGCACTTTCCGCTTTTCCACCAAACCCCCCTGAAATGGGGGCTGCCTCGTGGTCAGGAACACAATGTCATGGGGGGGGGATACAGGTTTACTTACCAGAGCTTTTGAGTGAGACGTCATTATCAAGTAGGCTTAGCCAGGAAGGTGCCCCTTTCCACGGCATGTGTGCCCAAAAAGCTTTGTGGCTCGCCGTCTGACTTATGAACGTTTTTCATGTGTTTTACACCAGGCCATATTCTCTCAACAATAAAACTCATAAGTTTGTTCCAAAATAGCCGGTAATATAACACCTCTGGTAAGGATACATATTTGACAGGCTCGTGAGATAAACCAGTTTTCAGTAGAGAAGATTCTAAGTGAATTCTTAAATTAGACGTGCTTCAAGGACATTCCATGCTGACTACACGAAATTTAATTTGCCAATCCAGCTTTTCTGGCTCTTTGCCCGGCAGAAGCTTCTCTATTTCTCTCTCTCTCTCTCTGTCTCCCCCTATTGGCTTTGGCTGGGAATGGTGCTTGCTTAACATATTATGAATGCTGCTTTAATTGTCATTGAGCTGCTTCAGGCTGGGGGCTCGTACGTGGGGGCACACTTTCCTTAACGTTTTAAAAGAGTGCTGAAGCCTCGGGGGGTTGGGTTCAGTGTAGTAGTTTATAGATGTGGCATTAGGATTAGCGCTGACAGCTCTACTTGACCGGACCTCACTGCTGGCAGAATTAGCAGATGGGGGATGTGCCATGTTACAGCGGGGGAGATGCCGTCACAGGCATTCTCCTCTGTCTGTCCGCTGTCTGGTGAGATCTAGTCCAGTGTCGTCTTCCCGGGAATGCCCCTGAACACGTGCGTGGGCTACGCTTTGCTGCAGGAATCAGTCCAACGTTCGCCGGATGCACACTGCAGTCAAGCTGAACGAGGTGGTGTTGAACAAGTCCCAAGAGGCCCATTTGGTCCTGCTCAACATGCCGGGGCCTCCCAAGCACAGAGGTGGTGACGAGAACTGTATCCTTTCCTTTTTACTCTGGTAAGCATGCCATGTGACTGACCACTCTGTCTGATTTTTAATATTCAGTTGCCGAGTCGATGTCAACTCCTCACAACCATATAGACAACATTTCTCTAGAATATTCTATCTTCTACCTGGGTCTCCATGCCTCCCAGTTGCATGTTGATCGTTGTGATTATTGAATTCATTCTTCCCCTTTGTCATAATTGTATTCCATGGATGGGAAATACATATGATTTTGGGACTGGTCAGCCAGCGCTGCTGTTGTACACATATCATTAGCACGATAAGTATTTGACAGATCCTTTTTAAACTTTATAGACACATTGTCGTGGTGAACTTTCGAGACTGATCAAATTTTGAGAAAAATCACTCCAAAACTGAAGCAGCATTGCATAGGGTTGCAAAGAGAAAGGGGGCTAAGGATTGTAGAGGTTGGGGGTGTGAAAGAATGTAGGGATTAGATGAGCGTAATGAGGCCAATTGTTGTCATTCTGATAGTATCTAGTTTCATCGAAGTGACAGTCTGTGCATGTGTCTGTTTCTAGGATCATGTGATTCACACTGTTTTCTTGACCTGCTGCCTCAGACATGGAGTTCCTGGAGGTGCTGGTGGAGGGGTTGAATCGCGTGCTGCTCGTGCGCGGCGGAGGCCGTGAGGTTATCACCATTTACTCATAACCGTGCTGCACAGTTCGGTACACCAGAGCTGCTGGGCATTATGGGAGGCCTGTATCGAAGGGGAAGGGGTGGGGCCGGGTCTTCAGCATCTCAGATGCATTTCAGAACTGCAGGCTTATGACCAGGGTGCCAGCTCAGACAGAGAGCAGCCTTTTCTACCAGCTGGGTAGCACACTTTCTTACCCAGCACAGAAATTAATATTTATGGTTCCTTTGTATTCACTTCATTTTATGTTTGTGTTCCTTTTTGAACACTCAGAAAAGATGTTTGTCATTAGGTTTATAAATTCAGCTGAGGACAACAGTGCAAATAAGAAGGTAGTCAAGTGTTGTTGTTATTTTTCTTTCTTTAAGTCAATGGAAAATTGGTCATAAGACAAAACAGAACATTGACCTCTGACCTGGGATGACCTCTGACCTGGGATGACCTCTGACTGTCCTCTGTAAGAGGTTCCATGTGTCACTTGTTCCTCTTTTGTCCAGTAGAGGACTTGTGCTTGTAGGGTTTAGATGTGCTCGTGCTTGTGTTTCTATTTAATGGTATTTACCAGTACGTTTGAAGGGAATTTTAGAATGGCACGGTCCAGGCATGGCTGTCATGTGCTTAAAATGTGCCCCACTTTCAGTTCAATAGTGTTTTTATTTTTTTTAAAACAACAAATGAGGTACAAACACATTGTTTATTAGTCATTCTGGTTTGATACCCCAAATCACAATATCTTCTCTATATATCTGATGATTAGCAAGGATATATCAAAGCCAGGCACCAAGACTTGGGATCACATCCACAACATCAACACACGCTAGTCTTAGCGTTGAGGGGCTCAGGTGCCTTCAGCCTGATGGGAGGGTTGAGCCTGGTGGAGTTGTGCATGCAATGCACACCATACACACTGGCCTCTCCTGTAAGATGTGTGCAGATATGGGTAAAGCCATCTCACCGACAGTTTTAATGACAGTAATTGTCTGGTAAAAGCACCAGTCATCAGGAAAAAAGCCATAGTTCACATGGTAATGCTGGACCTCAGGCGTCGTGTGTTGTCAAGAGTCATGGATTAGATCATTGGCGGAAAAAAACGTTATGGGGTTGAACTTCTCGAATCGTTACCTCAGTCTCCAGTGAAGTATCATTTCAACCTCAGGCGACGGCCAAAGAGGCCAAATTTGAAGCCTACCCTCCCTGTGGTGACAGAAAAAAAATGTAATCTAAGCATCGTTATACGTTATGCGGTTGTGTCATTTTTATGTTTTAATCTGCATGTGTACATGGAGTCCAGCGGGCGTGATCCTGGAGCTTAAAGGTGATTGTGTTGTGGCGAAGGATTTGTTTTAGAGGCAAAGGCATGGATGTCCGTTTTGACACCCACACGTATTTGTTGGCCACCAGCAGAGAGAGACCGTCTCTGTTTCAGTTGAAGGGATTTTATCACAGCACTTTGGGTCTCATAAAAGGCTTAAAGGCACTGGCTATTTTCATGTCAAGCCCTGTGTCTTTGCAAGCCTGCATACATCTTGCTTCACGGGAAGGCGGCAACCCCTTGCAAGTTAAACTTCACTAGATCATGAAATACTACGTAGGCCACCCATTTTGTTTAAGCTAATGTGTCAGGTCACAGGGAGCTTAACTAATCATACAGCTCTTGTAAAATAAGAATGATGGGGGACCAGACCAACTTCAGGCTGAATGGCCCGCATAAAGTTGTAGTTGACTTCAATCCTGGGAGACAAAGATTAATTTGTCAAATATGGTGGAAACAATTAGCTTATTCAAATGCTTAGCGTCTCATTTGGAGTTGAGATTTATGGCCTCCAGCAGGAAAAAGGACTACAGGAATGGTGGAACAGAACAGCTGCTGTCCACCTCAAAATTACCCACAATGCCTCTGCACACCTGAGAAGCCAAGTTTCTCTGTAAAGGTATTCCAGGGTGGATTAGAGACACACGCAGAGTGCATATAGACCAGCTGGTGAAAACCAAAGATTTTGACCAATTAGCTGTCCTGGTGCAGTGGAGATGTCTTTTCAACCAGCAAACACTAACTGTGAAGCCGTGCATGTTTGTGTTACTAATTTGTCAGCAGAGGGCTGAATTTGACCCTTCTTTAGTCTCACCACAGGACACCACATCAATGAGAAAACTTCATTTGTGGGTTTTTACAGCTGTAAAGAAGCAGTTTGTCTTGCCAAAACTGGCCCCTGATCTTTGGATTACATGTGAAATGTAACATTTTAGGTCTTTAGGCATCTTTATTGTGTACAGAAAAAAGTGCCAAAAAGATTTAGAAGAAACTGTGGAATGACATGCCTTGTATGAATTCACCTGGAACATTAAAAAACAAAAAAAATCCAAACTGACAAGCTGCTTACTTTCTGCTGTATAAAGATTGGGTAATGTGATGGCAAGGTGCATTCTGAGAAATATAGAGGTTCAGTTAAGAGGTTTGGTCTTCCTTTTTTACTGAACTTTCCAATGGGAATGTGCCACCATATCATGAGTTCTGGAGTTTTCTTTAATGGATAATGAAGGGACTGTGTTTCTTGGCCTCCTGTGAACTGTAGCCCTTTTTCTCATTCATGAATGAGTTGAAGCCCCCTTTTTTAACAAAAAACCAAGTCAATACAAGTTTTCAGCAGAAGGCTTTGGTCATGAGGTCATCACCATTTACTCATAACTGCAGCATGGTTTGGTATCCCAAAACCGCAGTGCATTTTTGGAAACCTGTATCAAAGGGGAAGGGCCGGGTCTTCAGTGTCACAGATGCGTTTCAGGACAGCAGGTTTATGACCACCAGGGGTCCCAGCTGAGGACAGAGCAGCCTTTTCTACCAGCTGATTTACAAGCACATTGTATCTTCCTGCACAAAAATCCAAATTTATGGTTCCTTTGTATTCACTTCGTTTTGTGTTTGTGTTCCTTTTTGAACACTCAAAAAGATGTTTATTAGGTTTATAAATTCAGCTGAGGACAACACTGCAAATAAGAATGTAGTCTTGTGTTGCTTTTCTTTTTTGCCTGTTTATTACAAGACAATGCACGTGTGTGGCCCCAGACAAGCGGACCGCTTTTTGGCTGTAGACCCCGCAGTAGTCATTAGTTACCACCAGGTGGCATCAGTATTCCATTCATGAGCCAGGCATCTTGAGGGTTCCTTGGTTTTTTCGTTGCTCTAAAGCGCATTTTATTTGTGCGCTGTCTGACTAAGGGAATTGCTCCCTGTGTAGTTCCACAGTTTCTTTGAGCATTTCTTAGTTTTACAATATATATATTTTTTTGTAACCATAACATTGTACTTTTTTTAAAGTATGTTGTGAACAAAGTGTGGCTGTTTTTAGGGCAGGCCTGATGTCCACCTAGATGTTTTCTGACTACATACATTTATTTCAAAATATGCGTTTGTGTCATTTGTGGTCATAGTGTGTGCAACTATTTGCACGTGACTTCTTGTTACTTGCCATGTTTTTTTTTTGTTTGTTTTTTTTGGGGGGGGGGCGCAGTGGGGTAATGTTTGAGAGCTCTGGGTATCGTTGTATGTACACATGCTGTCCCCACCTGGAACACTGTGCGAGCAGGACTTGCTGGTTCATCTCACCCAAGGAGAAGACACAGAACAACCAGGACAAAGGGAACAAGTTACATGTGTCTTTTGAAGGAAATTGGTCAATGTATTTTTTTTTTAACATGTTTAATGTGTTATCCACCAAAGATAACTTATTTGTGGGGCTGTCACATATAACAAATAAAAGGGCACTTAAACTAATCAGCAATAAATATCAACTCCTCCTTCTCCAGGATGCTTTTCAAATGTTCTGGTGGTAAAAATCTGCACTTAATATATAAGATAGTATGGTGTAATCTACCTCATATAGGGAATGGGGGGGGGTTTACCAAGCTCACAGCCCGTACCAGCTGCGATGGTTGTTGGGGGGGGGGGGTGGTCACACAGCATGTTAACATGCGATACCCCACCCCACCCCCCTGCTTTCCAGTAAGTGCATGGCTTTCGCTCTCCATTCGTTATCCAAATCGGCTTCTGCTGCTTGTTCAGCTCAGGGGAGGATCCCAGGAGCTGATGAGACAGTACGTTAAGATGCACACTTCGGCGGGAATGGCCCTTTAAATGGAATTTGTGCCTCTGAGTCATGAATAAAGTGCTGAATGATACCGGACCGAATGACCCGGCTGTTATTGGACAAGCACATCCCCTGCACAGACACCAGCCTCAGGCCACTATGGCGTCCAGTTGACACACCACGCTGTGGTGAGGCTACAGTGATGCCACTCCTTTGAAACATCGGCATAAGTGACCTTTACCAGCAGAGGGTATGGAGATTTGCCTGACGCTGATTCCAGACAATTAACTACTGACACTATTTATCTTCACACGAAGATTGTAATTCTGTTACAAGGTAGCTGAACAAAACCATCACAAACTGCATTACAATCGTGTTGCTTCACATGAGAATGCTTTGTGACTCTGTCTAGTCATTAGTATACATAAAGAAGCAAGACTGACCAGTTTTAGGTCTAATACTATAAACAAACTTAGTGACAGATTCCATAAGATGCCCATAACCGCGAGAAAACCCCAAGAGGAGAGTATGGTGAGTCTGGCAAAGGGCTGGTAGAGAGAGCCGTTTCTGAGAGCAGGAGAGAAACAGATTTAAGTCTAAGACATTTTGAGATTTCACAATTTACTACAGCAACACTAAAAATCACTAATATTGGTGAAATCAGAAAATCAAAGAAATGCAGCAGAAACATTCAGATCACATTCAGATTTTAGCTGTATCTGGTGACGGTGGTGGAGGATTTCCAGAATATAGAAGTTCGGGACTCTCGTGTTTTTCTTCAAAAGTACTCCTATGTGCTGCAAGAGGGCCAGCTGTGGTTTTACAACAATACCTGATGACCAGTGAAGTAGGAGATGGCAGATGGGGAACTGCAATAAATGCAGACCTGTGAATAATGAAGATTCTTTTTGTACTGATGGTTTCCCTCTCGGGTAAATATCCCTAATCTTTTCAGTTTTCTCAAGTGTTATTTGCTTTTCGTAACATGACAGTGACAAAGATAGAGTTGTAACTGTGGTAACTGTTGTAACTGTCGATTTGGGTGTTAAAATAGCACCAGAATCAGAATCTTTATTTGTAAACTACCAAGGCCGGTGGAAATTTGTGTTGGCAGAACCTGTTATAGTTGGAGAAAGCATGACAAAGGGAACAGACAAATAGCATAACTTAGAGAGTAAGATGACTCTAAACATAGCCTTAGTACAGTATTATTGATGGTGGAATTAAATATGTCTGACAAAGGATGATCAGTAAGGAACTATAATGAAAGCATCTGAAAGCCACACTTAATGACATTTAGCAGTCGTGGGTTCATGCTAAAGGATGTTTAAGGGTAATGAAACATATGAGTATCTTCTAATCAGGTGTCCATCTCCAATACATCTGGGGTCCAGAGCAGTTGACTGGAGTAGAAGGGGGTTCAGTGAGCATTAATTGCTCATATGCCAGGTCTGTCGCAAGATACAGGAAGTACTGGTGTAAGGGCAAACTGAACTCCTGCACAATTTTAACATCAACCTACAATACAATTCCGGGCAGCAGGATTTCTATCTAGGATAACCGATTCAAACTGGTCTTTTATGTGACCATGGCTGCCCCCAGAGAGGAAGACATGGGCTGGTATCAGTGTGTCATAGATCAATTTCCATACCTCATTGGCCACCATCATACCGTGAGTCTTATTGTCATCAAAGGTGAGAAACTGATCGATAAAGTGTTTTTTTTATAGAGTGGTGAGCTTTAAGCTAAGGGAGTGCTGAAAGATAACTGATATTTTTGATAGGACAATAGAATTGATGCCATAATTAGTCAAACATAGCAACACTGCTGGCTCAGTGTGTATCATTCATTCATTGATGTAAATCAGATATCAGTAGATGTAAGACTTATATTGTGTTTACACAATGGTTTTGTCACCAACAAGTTGAACCACAACTGACCCCCCACATAATTCATCAACGGAAGTCTCTGTTTCTTAGTCAAAACTTTCTTCCAGACATCTTTATTCCACATCCATTCAGGTCAGTGAGCAGTGCATGACTTGACTGCAGACATACTAGACAAAGATAATAGAAGCTTACTATTAATAATAATTAATACTTTATTGATATCTGTGGGGAAATTGTCTTTACACTTCCCTCAACTTGCTCTTTGCAGAGTAAGCTGTCTGTGAAGGGCAGCCACCTGTAGCAGCGCCCAGGGAGTTGGGGGTTAAGGGTCTTACTCAAGGACCTGCAGACATGCTGAGGCTGCATTTGCATCTGGCAACCTTGTCATTACAGGCACACAGGCTTAGCCCACTGAGCCACACGCTGTCCCCATCCATCCATCCATCCATCCATTTTCTGTAACCGTATATCCTATTCAGGGTTGTGGGAGTTCCAGAGCCCATCCCAGGTACTCACACAGCATTCACTCACAGGCACACCTATGGGCATTTTAGTAACTCCAATTAACCTCAGCATGTTTTTGGACTGTGGGGGGAAACCGGAGTACCTGCAGGAGACCCCATGATGACACAAGAAGAACATGCAAACTCCCGTGCATTCTCAGCTCAGATGTGAGTGTACACGGATAGGTCATGCATTGTTGGTTAAGCTATGCATCGTTACAAGAAACTATTGACTTAAGTAGACAGGCTGACTTCCTCTCTCTAAATACATAGGTAAGTTGGGTTGTCCCCCTTGTTCTGAACTGTATTTAAAAGACCTACAAAGGTTCAATTCTGGGACAGAGTGTGTCCTATATATATTTTTAAACATATATCAGATTGCTAGCATATATATAACTAGCAATCTGATATATGTTTATAAATATATATCAGGTGGCCTAGTTTTTTAGGTTTTCAAATGTAATTCTGATGGTAATTTCAATTTTTGTGTTGTTTTATCAACGTTTATAGACTGAAAATATTAGATATTTTCTCCACTTCAGGTGGCAGGTAACACACTAGCTTACAGCATGGACTGGTGAGCTAAAGTCCCAGGTGGACCCTGGCTTTGGGCCCTTGAGCAAAATATTTACCCATGATTGCTCCAATAAGAAATGTCTAGCCATACGAATGGGTAAAAAAAGCAGCTTTGAATTAAAGAGTGTTTGCTGAGGAACTAAATTGATGAAAAAATTGTACATAAAGGGAGGCAACACCATGACATGTTTTCTTCTTTTTTTAGTCATCTAAAAATGAGCAAGGTGTGGTCTATCCTTAGCTGGGTCCTCTTTGCTCTGATGCTGGCATGCACCTTAATGGTCAGCTGGTGGAGAAGGTCTCCAGCATCTCCAACCTCCACATCAGGGGTCACACCAAAGACCAGTGTGCAAGGACTCCCCAAGAAGGACTCTTCCGACACCACCCTCGTACTCCACCTCTCCTCTGACATTAGTTCACTCTTGCAACGTGTATTCAAATTGATAACTTGGGATTTTCATTTTTTTCTTCCTCATAAATCAATCCATGTTGTGCAGCAATTCTTTTGCTAACTAGGGATCATACCCTTATTAAAGAGATCAAACATAATCCCACGATTGTGTGTTTCAGCTGTTTTGAAGAAGTGACCCATACCACCAATTCATCTTCCAGCTGGCTATACTGGCCAGGGCTGCACTGGGGTTAAAAACTGGCCCTGGAGTTTGGGGTCCCGTGCAATAAATTTTGCCAGCCCACAGATAAATGTCTGGTGTACCAGATAAACAAACCCTGTTCATAACGACATGGATCGTAGCCAAAGCAGCACAGGGCACAAGGCTGGGGTATGCCCTGGTTGAGACCCCTGTAGAGCAGAGGACACCAACTGTGGTATATATGTTGTTTATTTACAAAACCGGTTATCCAAAACTGTGACACAGGTTCAAAATGAAATCCATTTCTTTTGAAATCTTCGTGTATATATATTTTGTGTGTGTGTGTGTGTGTGTTACCCTTCTGTGTGACACAGCACAATTGGCAGTACTAATTTAACGCGAGTGTTCATATGAAAACATCACAATTATCACTGCCAGTCTTCCAAGAAAATATCGTTTACTCGATCCTATGACGATCCTGTCCGAGTAGATTTGAATAACATGGTCCTCATAATTTTGAATATCTAATATAGCTCCTGGGGAACTCTTTGCTCTTTTTACCAAGATATTTGATGCATCAATACTGAACTTCCGCCGTGCAACCTAATAAGAAACACGCCCCAAAAATGAACCGACAGGATCGTAATTGGCTTCAAAATATTATGATGTGTGTACAGCTGTGTTGAAGACCCGGAATAAGCATGACCAGTTTGCTTTATGGTTAATATTTCACCACAGTATCAGTGAATCCACAGCTGCATTAAAGACAAATGGCAATACCATGGTTATTTTGATTTAAACTTATTTATGTCGCCTGAAAAATATTAATATGTATCGTTATTATTAGATTTTCGAGAAAGCGGAATTCTGCCCGGTCACTTTAGGGTTAAAACGGGGCGGGGGGGGGGGGGGGGGCTTGACGTATTCTGCATAGTGCAAAACAGCATTGCAACATCAATAACCAGCACTATAACAACTCCGGGCATCCCACAGCACGTTTTATTCACCGCTGGTTTCTTACAACACCGGCAAAAGAGGCCTATCTAAAAAAAAAAAAAAACATGTGTTTCGTATTTATAAATAAAAAAAGAAATAAAGCTGAATAGTACATTTTTCTCTTTCGCCTCAAAAGAGGGCGTTCTAGGAAAACAGAAGGTGACATGTCTTTGGGCAGAAGATAAGCGTGCGACGCTTGGAGGAGGAAGCCGACTAGTAAAAGGATGAAACAGGCGCAGACTGATCGCGGCGTGCGGGTACCGACGTAGGTGCAAGGAAAACCCCAAGCACCGAGACCAGAAACCAGGGCTGATGCGAAAATGCGAGGCGCTTGGATCTCCCTCCGTGCAGGTGGATCGTTAACCTGATGGCACGGTTTAATCTTTCTCGTATATCTGCGCCTAGTTTCGGGTCAGTGCTGCTCTGGGTCTTAGGATGGTTAGCGGAGACGCTCGGCGGTAAGCACTGATCGTGGGCGAGAGGAGCCATGCTGCCCGGCGTCGGGGTTTTTGGCACCAGCCTGACGGCCAGGGTGATCATCCCCCTTCTGAAGAATGAGGGCTTCGCCGTCAAGGCGCTGTGGGGACTCACTCAAGAAGAAGCCGAGGAGCTGGCCAAGGAGATGAACGTGCCCTTCTATACGAATCGGATCGACGACGTGCTGCTGCACCAGGATGTGGATTTGGTGTGCATCAACCTACCTCCCCCCCTCACCAGGCAGATTGCCGTCAAGACATTGGGTGAGTCTCAGTCTTATTTGCAGCTGTGCGCAGGGAAACTGTGGTATTTTGTTTGGATATTTACGTTTCTCGGCGTCTCTTCCTTTCACACTTATCGTACCCTGCTGCATCTTGCATCATGCGTTGAACTTCCTGCAAAAACGAAACGCCATCATGCATTCGCGGTGAAATTAAATAGGTTACCTACATGTCTGGTACAATCGCATACCGAAACCGTGTAGCATGACATGCAACGGCTTTATGGGGCGTGTAATTTCCTCACTGGAGATCCCCAGTTTTGGCAGCCCGTGCAAGAGAGCCCAGAGGTTCGGTTCGGGAGCTCGATCTGGTGTGCAGACTGGCCGCAGGGCAGGTGCGGCTGGCTCGTAATGAAGGAACCGGCAGCGTGAACCGGTTTCCTATATCCCGTTCATCAGTTTGTTTAGGCTTTCGAAGAAACAAAGGGTCACATTCAGCTTCACAGCAAAGATGGATAGCTCTCTAAAAATACTGAAATATATTGGTCGTGTGCAACAGTATTTTTTGCAAACAATGGATCCTTATATCCAAATGAAATGACACTTCATATGTTTTTGGAATGCGTTATTGGCTTTTTGATGAACCCTGAAAGTAATTAGAATAGGCAAGATATATTTTTGCATAACTACGTTGTTGCAGGTTTAGGTAGGTCTAGTGTGTGTTAGTATAATAATGAGATGTTGTAGATCAGTATGATTTAAACAACCAGGCTTGAAATGGATGATTGCAAGAGTATGTGAACGGACTGTTCAGTTCAGTAAATCATCTAATGCAATTTCGCTTGCTGTTAGTAGTGCTCAGGCGACATGTTATTGTGTCACCTAGCCAAATCACTATTTCTTTTAAAATCACTCTAATCAGCATGGTTATTGGTCGTAACGACCGATCATTTTTTCTGCACAGTAGACGGCGACTGTTTGAATCGGGTGTAGCTCTAAATTCTACCGCGTCTTGAGGGATCTCAGGGAGGTGTTACCCTTCCCCGTCCCTCTGCAGGCAGCGTCCGCTCTGGATCGAAGGGCAGACTGACATGTGCAGGTGTCTCGTGGCAGCAAAAAATAGCCCCAGCGTGTTCATCTCCGGAGCCGCCGTCATGGACACCGAAAATAACTGGTGGACGTTCATGAAGGAAAGGGATCGTTTATGTTTCCTGGTTGACGGTTGGCATTATGGGGGCGGAGCGCTAGGGTTGACGAATACACTAAGAATATTAACAAATAGTATCCAGTTTCTGAATCAGTTTTAGTGGGGGGAAATGGCTGTATGTATAACACAATGCACATTGTGGCAAGGGGTACCTTCATTTTGGCTAGTTTTTGGGTCTGGAAAATTTATATACTGCATTGTTTATTGCAAGGCAAATTAGTTTATAACCTTGTAGCCTAGAAGTGCTTACTATATGTAAGATATACATAGACGGAATGTGGTCATGTCACTCACAGTGAGTTTTGAATGTTAATTTCTCTTGTAGATTACAAATATTTGCGCATATTACAATCCTACCGGTTCTTCTGTTTGTTCACTGCCATGCAGGTGAGGGCTTCGAAAGGGTACTTCAAGTTGTACTGCAGTGGACTACTTTACGGAGTTATTAACCTGATCTGTCGGATCTTACTGTTCAGTAAAGCACAATATCAGCAGGACTTATCAATCGTTAGTCCGCAGTAAATGGACACACATTTTGAATGGACTAATGAAACAGTTAGTAAAACAAAGGTTCAGCTAATTTCATAATCCAGCAAGGTAAGAAGCTGATACGACCACAAACAGATGTAAAGCGTCTTTTTCTGTCTTCCATCCTGTGAGTTGCTCCTCAAATCCCAGAGCAGTGACCCATGTAAGAAGAAAGAAGCTGCTGATGTTCCTAGAGGTTCCTCATGATTTATACTGATGCATGGCTGGAGCAGTAGGACCAGCCCACGTAGAGCAACTGGTTGTTGATTAGAAGGCAGTTAATAATAACAATAATAATAAGTATTGATATTATTAATATGATTAATATTATTAATATAATAATTATTATTATTATTGTTATTTTCTTTCAAATGAGTATGAACTAGGTCAGAGCTGGCAAAAGCTGGTTTGAAGTCACCCCAGCCCTAGCTCGTCCTGTAGTGTTTTTTCCCCCCATTTCTTGAGACATGAACAAAGGAGAGGCCTGTCTTGCCTCAGCACTGTTCCAGGAGATAGTGAAGGAAGAAGCTGGCTCTCATGAGATTTTGTTTTTCACTCTCACGAGCTTGCAGACTGAAAGGCATCAGTGTGATTGTTTTGTTTTTTTTTTGTTTGGGGGGTGCATAACGACGTTTTGCTAATTGTTTGTGCTACCAAGGAGGCCATGATAAGATCTTATGATTGTGAGCTGCGAAAATGTAACACATTCGATTTTAACCCTGTTTACACTCTAAAGATGTTTACGGCAATTGCATGTGAGGCATTTTTGTCCACATGAAAACAGACCTGCCACAGGAACTTCCTGCTGATCAAGCGCCCTGATTTCTGAATGTGAAAGTAAGACCTGCAGGCTGAACGTGTGGCTGATTGGCTGATTGCTCTCCAACACACCGCATATAGTGCCGAGCGTTATGTGCAAGGTGGTGGCTGTGGGTGTCAATAAATATACACACACTGTCATTATCTTTTGCCGTTTGTAACCTGCCTTTAAATACTCATGGAACAAAATGCTGGAAAACTAGTTCTAAGTGGAAAATGGTGGCAGAAAGTACACTGTGTATGGAAAGTAATTTACAAAAAATGTAAATCAACCACAGTGTTCACATTATTTATTGATCTGCCCTTTTAAAACTGATTTACCTCTCAACCGAAAGCTTTTGTTTTTTTTGTCTTTTAATAAATAAATATTTATAATATAATATTTCCTACTTATTCATGATACGCACATGCTTTTCATTTCTTTGGCTCTATGATGGCATCACAAGTTGCGTGATGCAACTTGTTGGCTTTCATTGGCCAAGGGAACAGGTTATGTCTGCTGCCACCCATTATTCAGGTAAACTCCATCGTTTTGATCTTCTCCACAGCCCCAAGAGATAAAAACCCCCGGCCTGGAACAATGCAATACACCTCATATGCTGAGGCTGGAAACGATTCTTTTCCTGCTCGCTCACGAGCCACGAGCCTTGTCACACTCTGGCGAACCAGTCTTTCTAGCTGTCTGCTGTGTGATGGGGCTATAAGCAAGTGTTGTCGATTCCCAGAATGCTTATGCCTGGTTCAGCTCTCTTGCAGCAATAATTTAGCAGATCACCCATTTGATTATACAATAGAACACTAACAATTCTGCCTCTCTGCTCCTGTTAGGAATTCTGAGTGACAGATTCTTCCTTCCCATCTGTGAATAATGTAAGGGTATTAACATATAAAAATTAAATGATCTTTAGGCTATGCAAATTCTATAATTTCTTTATTTCCAGGAACATGTCCTTTGTAAAGATGGTTCTTCCTAAGTTCTTTCACAAATGTTCAGGGGTGAACCTTCTTGACGCTATGTCGTTTGTATGTTCTATCTTTTAAGTGTTAAGTGTAAGTGTTAAGAAGGCTTCGGGAAACTCACCCCAGGTCTGGAATGTTCAGTTTCAATTTAGACATTTTTGCTGGGCAGGTTAACAGAAGACCATTTAGATTTTCCTACAATCTAAACTCCTGCTACAGTCTAAACTCATAGTTCCCTTTTTCATCAGTGTGAGATAATCCTTTGACTTTCGTTTGACAGTGGAAATGACAGCAGTTTACCCTTTTACCTGTCATTGTTTGATGAGTGATTTTTTTTTCTCCCCTTCCCAGCACCTAAACCATCATTTCTTTTCATTTCTTTGCTCTGAGAACCATTTCACCTGATGTATCCTGCAAGGGCACCTTCAATGGTACCTTGTTGCCATTGGTCTGTTTGTACTAAGGGTGTATCACAGTTAGTTCTAACCAAAACAATCGATTCATTACTTTTATTTAAAATATTCTTTTCCTCATTTTTCTTATTACTTTTACACACGATTTAAGAGATCGAATCTATGGCTCAAGAATATCTACTAGAGAGGAGCTTACATCATGTCAGTCCAATCAGGTGCCTCTTTATTGGGTAGATCTACATCATGTCTGTCCACTCGGGTGCCTTTTTAATGGTCTTGCATTATGTCTGTCCAATCAGGTGTCTCATTACTGGACAAAGTAGTAGTGGTGTTGCAGGGGTGCTTAATTATGCCATATTGTTATGCCACAACTGTTACTTATGTATTTATCTTGGTTGTATGGTTGTATTTGGGAGGCTTGAGAACCACAATTGACAAAAACCGCCCTGACAAACACACATGCGCATGCACGTACACACACACACAAACACACACACAAATATGCTGGTATTCATATCTTTGAGGGGACCATCCATTCATTTCTTTGGCAAAACCCCTTCAAAAATCACAGATTTTTTATTAAATTGAGTTTTCCCTTGTGGGGACTGAAAAAAATGATCCCCCACAATGTCAAAATAACAGATGTTTATCACACAGCATATAACACTCACGCACACAAATTGCCGCACTTCTCTTAAAAACCTGTTTGATTTGCCCATTTACAGTACCTGGCCAGATCTTCTTTGGCCTTTCAGAGTTTTAGACCTGAGGGGGGTGAGGGGTGGGGAGGTATGTAGGGTGGGTGGGTCAAATAACCAGCTCATCTCCACTGTTGTACACAAGCCAGGCAACCCTGCCTAAGAATAGTACCTGTGAGATAAGCTGTGGCTCTAGTAGGTTAATTAGCGTTCTACTGAAAAGGACAAGTTGACTCACTGCATTCGTTGTTAATAATAGTCATCTCTGAAGAAGTGTGTTGTGTCCAGGGCTTGTTTTTTGGTTGCGCGGCTGTGATGCACGTGGTAGAGGTGCAACGATGCATCTGTTGGCCTGTGTTTTCTGTGATGCCAGCTAGCCCAGTCCTGTTGACAGGCAGGTTTTCTTTGCTGGTCTAGGTATAGTACTTCTCTTCCTTTCTCCTTCTTTCATGTCTGGGTGTTTATCACAGAATGGGCCGCACTCTCACACACAAGGCGGCGTTATTTTGTGTCTCATGTTGATTCACACCCATCCAGTTAATTTACGTGCTAATTCCAACTAAAAAGGTGCCTGGGCTTAAGCTCTTGTGAAATTGCCTTTGTTTCAGGCCTGAGTTGGATCGCAGTTGGAGTTTGAGACCTTGGGTTTGTCTACTGAAGGCCAACAGAGCAAGGGGTTCTGAAGAACCAGTCACTGTGTGTGGTTTAACAGAGGATGGTTATACATTTCTAAACAATGTTTGTGGCCTTCATCCCTCAAGGATCCTCCTACTTGTAGAGTATAAAATGCAAAATGGAGGATCTTCGGTTTAAAGCCTAACCCTGCCTCGCCGAATGAATGGGTTTTTTTGCTGTTTTTTGTATTTTCTGTAGCGTAGAAGTGCTTTCTAATGCCTGGTTACATGATGTAGACCCTTTCAACAAATGGGCACAGATTCCCAACCTGCTGAGCTATACCCCATCCATCCATCCATCTTCCTTCCTAATGAAAGTCCAGGTGATGTATATAATGCCCATTTCTCCTTTGTATAAAGGTCACCAGCTAGATAAAGCTCTGCTAACAGTTACCCCCCAAGGTGTTTTTCCTTGGCCTGTCCTGTTCGGTGACCAGCTTCTGTTGTATTGTCCTCTGTAAACATAAGGGATGTTGATCTGGCTGCTGACTTTATTTACTAAGGTCCGTCTTCTGCTTATCAGGTCTTCCAGCTACTTTCTCAGTCTCAAAGGTCCCGTCACATGTTACTCATTTTTTCCCCACACTGCTTTTCAGCTTCTGTGTGATTGAAAAGTTCCTGCTGTGGTCTGCATTCCCGACTGACTTGCAGTCGAGTCTTCTGGAGCTGGGAGCCTGTTTGGTAACATGATCCACAATCACATGACCATATTAAAAGGAAAGCAGGACGCTTGCCATGATTCAGCACCATGTTGACCAAAGGTGCTCATGTAATGACGTCCATTAGTAGGTTTCCTAGGAACCTTGTGCTTGTGATTTACCGGACAGGTGGATGGTTCCTGACAAACTCCTCAAGGGTGATTCTCTGTATGGTCCATGCAAAGCATCTGGTCATATACAGCTGCACCTTTTGCACCTTTATTATCAGCCATGGTAAATTTCAGGCTTAGAACTACAGTCCACTCTGTGGCCAGCATGTGCCACTATGTAAATTATTAAGCTGGACTTCTCATACAATTTGGTCCACCTTTGGGAATCTTGTGACAAGTTATTTATTGCAATTGTCAGTCCCACATCACTTAAGAGAGCACACTTACGCCGGTCACGACAGACTCGTGTCCTTACAGGCATTACAATGCCTCCATCTGATCTGAAAGGTCTGTAGATGCACTCATGCCTCATGGCTAGTTTCTCCTTTGCTGGTTTCCTCCCAGTCCCCACCTGGAGGGCTGAGTTGATGTGATCTCTCGGTGATGTCATTTATTTTGTTTTGTAGTGAGTGTGAGTTATGAACCGTCTACAGAGTAAAATCCTTTAATGCACTTAATTCAATGCAAATACATATTTTTACAAATTACATAAATGTATGTTTCTGAATCAGAAAAGGCAATGGCATTTTTTTATGGTTTCTGTTTCATGTACCACATTATTACTGACATTTGCCTCAACAGGAAAGCACTATAGAGTATTAAATCAATAGGAGAACATTGCTATGCTTTGCATATACATTGGACTGATTGGTTTTAAGCGTTACTCTTTCCTCAGATGAGGTATTAGATTTACCATTAGACTTCTGAAATCAAAACTAGCTTAGAAAACGCATTTTTGTAGCTAAGAGCTGAATTTGCCTGAGTGGGAGGAGCTTTTCATGCGTCTGTGTGTCTGTGCGTGGGCATTGACGCCTCACTGGAGGGTTAGCCGCTATCAGGAAGTGGGAGAGGAAGTGCCCTGCAATGCTGGCCTCTGAGGCCAGGCTCCTGGTGGCTTCCCTCCTGAGCTTCTGCGTAGAGGGAGCTGCATGCAGGAGCATCTGCTCTCCACTGCTTTGACTTTCTGGGCCCGGGTGTTGGGTATGAACAGAAGCTCATGTGGCCAACGCTGCTATCAACACTAATGCTTGATTGTCGTCTCCCAGCAATGTTGGCTCTGGCTGTGCACGGGCCAGGAAAACAAATAATTAGACGTGAAGTTTATTGCTTTCATTGCTTCCTCACCTTGCCTGGGACTGGAATCATCAGCTTTCCAAAGTCTGTAACCGCCATATTAGCTGCTGTCCTTAGCATCAATGAACCTCCTGTTACACTGGTCGATAATGAGTGATAATGAATCTCCTCCCTGCCTAATAGCAGAGAGGCAGCTTTGGCATTGCGCCGTGGTAGATTTCCAATGAGCTCATAACACGCCAGTCGGTAAAAGGAACACTACGCTTACCTGCAATGGGCATGTTGGATGTGGATTAAGCCGTATCAGGCCAAGGTGCATCATCTCAGAACTCCGTGAGAGACAGTGTTTACAGTTTGGTATCTGTTCTATGAAACTCCAATGGCTGAGGTGCTGATTAACAATACAGTAGCTAGGAAGAAGACAGAGAGATACCCAGTGTAGGAGTTGGGCATGTGTGGGTCGATGCTGAAATATCGATTCTTTTGATCTTTGTGTTTTACTTTAAGAATACATTGTAATGTTAAAATATATTTTTTATGAAGGGAGCGGAACATGAACTCATGAGCAGGAGATGTGTAGCCCACCACGCAGGGCTGCCCATGAGGGCGGAAAAGGGTAAGACTTTCAAGGGCCGCGACACTAGTTTCTAGGGAAATGGAGCAATCGATCCACCACCCTTGGCAAGTTTCACCATCAGGGTTAGGTCAGCACTGAATTTCAGTATCAGGATCAGTATGACAATCATTTAACTGATTAATCCTCTTCAGAAGTGCAGTTCTAACTTAGCTCTCTTCTCATCTCAACCATGTACTGGATAAGCTGATGATATATTTGTCTGGATATATGTTAAAACTTACATGATCCTATACTTTAAAACCAGTGTTCTTGAATGTCCGAATAAGGCTCCTAACTGTATGAGGACTGGGTTTTGACTGCGGTTCTCTGATTTTCAGTGTTTGTGTTGTCTTAGAAACACAATGAGCACATTGTCACCAAATACTCAGGATGGGCTAATGGACTTTCATTGAGTGCCTTGCTATCCATGTGCCGGCATGTATTCTTACTGGCAGTGTAAAATGCGCTAAGATGGAATGATGGAGAATTTTTACACATCACTTTGTGGGAAGCTGATGGGGTGGCGTGTGAAACTTACTTGACAACGGAGGGGAGCTTGCTGCCACAGGGGACTAATTGGGATGCAGGCTAACGCAATGCATGTGGTCACCATGAGACGCTCAGCTTCTGGCCTGCCAGGTTTCACCACATGGCTCTTACAGGCATCCGAGAGGACGACTATTTTCCATCACAGCCTAGCTGAGCAGGCACAGATGAGGGCAGCTATGGGTAGGGATGGAGGAGATGAATGGGGAGCCAAAGCCATCCAAAGCTCTGTATGTGTGGAACAACTGCTGTTGTCTTTGCGTTTGTGTGTGTGCGTGCTTGCATGTGTCTTGTAGGGTGTGAAACATCAAAAGACGGAAGTTGTGGGCAGGGTTCAAAACGCAACGAAAAAAAAGCAGCTGTAACGGTAACAATGTAAAGGAATAAATTTGGCAGTTTTTATGTGTCAATTTTTTTTGCATCTACATCTATATATTAAAGCTCTGTCTGTGTTTCACCCCATTGTGCTCTCCTAAGCCCTTTTTTGTGGCTCGTAACATATTTAATATTTACAGGACTATTACCACAGGAAGCCAATTTAAACACTTCCCGTGATTTAAAATGGCAGGATTAATCATGCTGTTCGTTACTCTATTAATACTTGCTGATAATGCGTTGGCATGATAACCGCTCTTATTCTCACATGCCCACCCAAGGACTGAATCCTTGGGTGAGCATCCTTGAAGAAAAGAATGCTGGAAGTCTGCCGAATCAATTAATAAGATGCTTCATTTCAGTATTATGATAAATGCTCATTTTAAATTCCAGAAATAGCAGTAGTATGAATTACATTTAATTACACTTTGAAGGTAAATCACTTAGTAAATCACAAGAATTATGGATGTAGTTCTCTGTCAAGCCATATTTAATTTCTTCCTGGTTTTACACTGATCATTTCAATTTGTGCATAATATGATGATGTCGGTAGTGTATGGTGCCCTTGGCGTCTCTTAAATTCAATTACTTCAGTGGCCCCCTATTTCTGGGAGAAATTGATTCTGAACGGACAGCTGTCTATTGTCGATTCCCGAGGAGGAAGATCCTCTTCCGTTTGGCCTAACAGGAAGTGGTGGCCGTCATGGCAACCAACGGCTGGACTGCTGTAGTCCGCCCCCAGATCACAGCAACCAGAGGTAGCTGTGGTTTCCCTCCTACAGTACGAGCACCACCCAACTGCTAATGTTTTTACTTGATTTTCACTTATCACCTACTCAACAGACACAGCCAACTACACCGTGTCTGTGTCCCAGGAGCCGTTTCTGCTTCTAGTGACAGTGAACGTGACTCAGTGGAGATGTGTTTTTATGAGGTCCAGTCTCAGCATAACTGAATGACTCGTTTTATCATCTGCATTTGCATTAATATCATCGGTAGGTAAGATCTTGGTTGTAGACTATTCTGAAGTTACTTTGAAGAACTCTAGGGGTTCTTTTCAATGCAGGGACATAAGGGGGCAGGGGCTTGGGGTGTGAGAGCACCTGCCCCTTTTGAGGTCCTTTTTGATCACTGGTTCTATCCCGACCCCTCAGTTGAAAACTAACACATCATAGTCTGTGCACAGCCCTATCCCAATTCCCAGTCCCAATTCTGTCATGTTGGCAGAACATGACCTCATCAACAGTGTGTCTATGTATGAAAATCCCCATTTTTGTGTGTCAAAAGTTATATGACTGGTAACAACCTTTTTAAGACCTAGAGCAGAAAAGATCGATCTGTAAGAGCTGAGGCTTTTTTTTCATTAACATAACTGTAAATCCAGTTCTAGAACATAAAGGGTTCATCCTTGCCGACTTGAGTGAAAGCCTGCTGTGGGAAGCAGATCCTGTGTTGCTAGGCTGGCTGAGAAGAGCATCTTACAAAGATTTCCTTCATCTGAACAATAAAACCAGCATTTAGAGAGCTGGAAAAACCCAAAGCTGTTTTTTTCCCACCCAAAGGGCAGACATAAATACTCTGGACAGCACTTTATTCCTGGAGGACGCTGGCAGTAACCCTGAGAGAGCATCAATTACGCCCTACCAGCGCTACACATCTCCTGCTCTCTATTAGTAGGTGACACTGTTCTGACTGCATCCTTGGCTTTGAGACCTAGTTAGCATTCTAAATGCATCAAAACACAAGTGCCCATCAGGAGCTCTGTGACCTGATGATTTTAGCATGGATTGTGACAAAGTTCATCTGTAATGACAGGGCACTGGGGTCACCAGGCACTTTGTGGGACTTCTCTCATTCAGTCCTATAAAACCAAAACAATATAAATTTTACACCCTAAATGTAATATTATGCAGAAGCTGTATGACCTGCCATAAACGAGTAACAGTTTTATTCTTAAGGCTATATTCTAATGAATCTAATTCCTCTGGCTAATTTTCAGAGTGCTATGATTTTATTTTGGATGAACCAGCATGTACAGAAGGATAAAATGGAGAGAAGGATTGATTAATACTATTTTTAATCAAAACTTTGATCATCTATTAGTGTTTTTGAAAGGAGTCTTAACTAGCAGTGTGGTTAACCCTCTCCAGCTGATCATACTGAACAGTGGATGGATGGATTAAAGTTTAATTCTTATAATACATAAGATACATTAATATTGCTATCATAGCGCAGTCTAAGTATTATATCACTAATCCCTGCTTTGAATGTATTCAAGTACTGTGTTACATTCACAGCGGGAAAGACTGGCATCCCATTCAATTTATTTCCAGTGCTTCCAAGGACAGGTTCCAGGATCCTGCACTGGATAAGCAGTTATGGAAAATGATGGATGAAAACTGGAAAAATACAAATATTTTTCTTTTTAACCTTTACATTAAGGTAACTACATATCCCCATGGTAGCACACAATGGAAATAGTCTCTTTGTGAGTGTTAGAAACTAGCTTGCCGTTAAAACCATATCAGTTAGTATTGCAGGTCATCAGCCGAACTCTCCTGAGTCACCATGACTAGCGTTGTCCTTCCTGAATAGGGGGCCACGAGCCAACAAACAATCAACTGGTTTTTCAGTGGAATTTGAGACCTGCTGGAGGTTGAAGGGTCACACATGGAGATCCAGAGGCAGCATAGACTCTCTGACTGCTTTAAGCCGCATGTTGTGTGCCATTTAGTGAGAAAAGTGCCCCCCAGCAAAGGCCGGTAATCTCTATGCTGCCTGCGAGTGAGTCTGTGGGCATTAGCGGCAAAAAAGCCCGCTAAGTGTTCTTAATGCCCTTCCCTCGTCCACGCTAATGGGTTTGTCTGGGTCTGTGTCCTCCCCCCCCCCCCCCCCCCCCCTCCACTGCAAGGTGATTCATGTCATCCTTACAGGCTATATGAACAGCTAAGCTAAGAGAGTGTTAAGGGTTACATTTTGACCAATTTAGCTATGTGATTCTAAGGAGCTTGGCTAGTTTGATAGCCGAGAGTGCAGCATGTAAGACTGCGATTGAAATATCATTTACCATTATGTAAGCACCATTTGTGTATCGGATCCAATGGTACCAACCTTAGTGTTCTTGCATTATAAATTTTATTTGTTTCTGGCTGTCCAGCTATACTGTTATGCAGGAGGGATTTTTAACTATATGAAGTTATAGGTTAAAAAGTAGTGTTAAAATATTCATGAGATATTTCTGAAAACATAACATATAAGAATGAGTTTTCAGGCAATAACTTTCATGCATTTTAAGCAATTGGAAAATCTCTCTCCCTATATACACACACACACACACACACACACACACACACTATACATGTGTTTGTATGTATATACAGTGGTACCTCGGTTCTCGAACTCGAATTTCTTGAAAGTCAAACAAACCAGTTTGACCTAAAACTTGATCTGAATATCAGAAGTCGAACCGTGAACGTGTACGCGCCAGGAAACGAGTCATACTACAATGCAATTCTTACTTGAATGCCTTCTTCACAGGCTGGATAATTAGTTCAGTTCAGTTTTGTTTATTTGTCATATGCAAGTTAGCACAGGGTCATCATTACAATGAAATGTGATTGACGAGAATAAACAAGTCACTCAGCAATATATTACAGAGATTAAAGGTGGCAGTCAAGTGCCAGTATTGCACATAGTAAGATTTTTTTTTTAATTTTTTTTTTTAATTAGTAATAAAGATAAAAGTAAAGATAAAGTGCATGGTGTGCCTGAGACTGTATTTAATGGGAACAGGGCGTATTGCATCCAATGAAGTGTGACGTGTGTGTTCAAGTGTTGTAG
>JAODJU010000033.1:12174021-12191259 GCA_026776725.1 Gnathonemus echidnorhynchus
TATTTCTTATGGGAAAAATTCGATCAGAACTCGAACTTTTTAGGATTCGATCCGGAGTCCGGAACGGATTAAGTTCAGGAACCGAGGTACCACTGTATACAGCTCTGAAAAAAACTTGAAAGACCACTCATATATTTTTTGAAATCTGCATTTTTAAATCCTGGTTTAATGCTGGTTCTGCTGGCAGAAGGCTACGCTGAGCAGCAGGTTGCTACCAGGTTCAAAATTTCTAAAACAGCAGCACACAAGAACAAGGTGAAGCAGAAGATACTGGGAACGACCAGAAACCTGTCAGGTAAAGGGTGGAAGTGTCTTTCTAATGCCAGAGATGACCGTTAACGTATCCAACAGTTTCTCATGAATTGGAGGATATCAAGTGACCAAAAGGAATGGGAAACATTAAGTGCAGGTGTGAAGTGCACTGCTAGGACAGTTTGTATCAGGCTCCTAGGAAGAAGGCCTTCATTAATGAGAAACAGAAGAACCAGACTGCAGTCTGCAAACTTATATATATATTTATGCACTATAGAATCCTCAATGGATAAAACCAAGCAGATGTTTTACAATGCAGTACAGTGGTATCTGTGATATGGTAATAGCTATGTGAAGTGTGTATTAGGTTTGGGTGTGGCATCTATGGCCCCTAGGCTTCTGCCTGTTACATGTTCTAAAAGTTTCGGTATCTGTTAGAAGAGAATGGCCGGGACTTTCTGTTCACTTAGGGAATCAATCAGCAGATGCCAAAGTACAATCTGCATTTGATTCAGAAGGTCAGGTGATCAGACAAGGGGTGCCTGCGACCCATCTGGTGCAGAAGAAGTATGTGACTTCGTGTTTTACTGACATGGTTTATTCGGTTATTTAATATAAGGAGCATGATGTGCAAATAGAAGAGGACACAGTGATTAGTCACCGCAGCTGGATGGGTGCAATTTCCCGCAGCTGATTTTTGCTAATTAAATTCTACAGCCCTGGAGCCCAGTAGCATTTTTGCTGCGATTTTCACCCTTGTGATTTCAAAGGCAATGTTTTAGGAAGCAGAGTTAAGACTCTCAAAACCATGTTATGCTTAGCTGGACAGCTTAGAACCTGGTTGTATGGTAGATTGGAAAATGTGTGTAAAGTGTAATTCCAGAAAGTGAAGAAGGGTCAACAAGCATGGCAGGGAAGAGAGAAGTGAGAGGTCACTGAGGGGGATTTATTGAGGTGCAGATGATGGAGAAGGTGCAGGAGAGCCAGTAGGAGAGGGGTGGGTGGGGACAAGTTGGGCCAGGAGAAGGGAGCACAGTCTGAGGCACTGGCCATACTGCCCTAAGCCAATAAGAAGCACAGCAGGAGAGGGGGCAGAAATAGTGAAGCAGGGGTAGAAACTGTCTGGGAGCCCAAGGCCTGCCAGGGCACTGGAGGAGAGGAATGGGAGCCCGAGGCCTGCCAGGGCACTGGAGGAGAAGAAGTCAGGGTGGGTGTGGAAGCGGAGCCTGCAGCACAGGCTTGGAGTCGGTGAGACAACTCGTGCATGGAGCCCGAAACAACCCAGAATGGATGTTGGCAGCGGGGGGGCAGAGAGGGGGGGTAGGAAGTGTGAGTGTCGTGTGTGGTTAACAGGAGACCTGAGCAGTGTGTGAGATACTGGTGGCTGGGGGTTAAGAAAGTCCCTGTGGGGAAAAAACATCATGAGTGTCAAGTATTCACAAAGGGCCTGATGTGATGCTCCATCCTCAGTTTTGTTAAAATGCATTTATGAACATTTTTCTTATTTTAATGCTATACTAAGATTGATAACATAAATAGATTAAAGATTAATATGGACAACAGTCAAAATTTCAGCGGGACTCCTCGGATGGTGCGAAGAAGTGGACAAATGTTGGAGATGCGAACACACGCATGACTATTGGGGGAGGTGTCTTGTGTCACAATGGAAAGGTTGAGGTGGATGTGCCCCGGATGTTGCTGGAAGCCACAGCAGATGTGTTCTCTGAACATCACTCAAAAGGAACAGATAGGTGAGCTCGAAACAGGAAAGACCCATCTTTCAGCAATACTGGTAGTTGAAGGACACAAGGCACATGTGTGAAAGTAAAGAACAAAGTGGATTGCTAGTGTCATCGATACCCCCAGCTGTGTGCCGGTGGAATTTGCACGTTCTGTACGAAAACTAGACACTCCCAGATTTACCCCCAATTTGCCCCAAAGGCAAAAGCTGGTGCCTGTGTTGTCCTTATCCCCAAACCTCATGGCCCTCTGCTTTTTGGGAAGGCTCCAGGCCTGCTGCGACCCTGTACTAGATGTAGAACAGGATGTATGGAGAGCAAAGAAGCTGCTATTTCTGGGGCAGTTTTCTAAGTAATTCACTGGAAATGTACAGACTTTTGAACACTGTATCACTGGTTTTACCACTCTAATTGTTGTAGGTCTTCAGCTTGTGTAAAAAAGTGGTTAAGGACATATTTGCAGATCTGAGGAGGGACTGTCCTTCATTAAGGTGCCAACTGGAACTAGTCCAGTTGTATACAGAGGTAAATAATAGTTGCCTCAGAGAGCTGAATTAACTAAACAACAAAATGAAATATCAGATTGTGAGCTGGTTATGAGATCTTCATTGTACTTCTAAACATCCATCCATTCATGTTCTGCACCCACTTGTCCTATTCAGGGTCAGGGGGTTTGGAGCCTATCCTGGAAGCTATGGCCATAAGGCTACTTCTAAACAATAGTAGGCATTTATTTTTAATGGTAGGATTGTTGTTGTGGTTTTGTGGCTGAATTTTCATGGTGACATTTCACCTTAACCTCCGGAGAACCAGCAGTTTGTTTTGTCCTCTGTAGAGTAGACCTGGCCAATGTCTACCTAAGAGCCATATGGCGATGTCTACACTCTACAGTGCGAAGAAGTATGACATCCAATTATCCAATATCCAATTAACAATTTTGTGAGTCTGGTGCTTCGTTATTGAGAATTTACAACACCCGGACACGCAACACCGGACAAAAATCTGGGACTTCATTGTCAGGGGTTACCCTGGAAATGTTTAAGTCACTCTTCATACAGAAAAAAACGATTGTTGCCATCTTTTCGCACACATTTTGCGTTAAACCCCCGGTAAAGGAGAAATTTAGGACCGCTAACCGACTGAAAGCAAAAGTGCCGCTCGTACGATGGACCTGGGATACATCCATCACCGTGGACCGAAGCGTGCATTGTTATGCTAATGACTCCCGGGCCCTAATGGAGTCGAAGGACTCGCACGAAGGGCAATTAATCAAAGTTACTCAGCAGAAAATACAGACTTTAAGGTTTCGGACTGAATAACACGTACAGCTTATTGAAAGCGAACCGCGAAAATCCCGCATCGCGACCGGTCTGAGGTGTGAAAACTGGACGCGCATTTTATAACATTTTCGCGCTCGTTTACACAGAAGTTACTTATAAGACAAGCGTGTCAGCTGAAAGTGAAATTATCCATACGGCGTCATTCACATAACACTAAGATAATACCGCTGCAACTACTACTACTACTACTAATAATAATAGTAATCATAATAATGATACTAATAATACATTTTATTTTACGATTTTACGCGTATAATATGGAGGTAACTGATGAACTAGGACTGATTTGCTAAAGGACATTTACATTTAAAAAAATCCTTAAGTTGCAGATTTTTTTGGATAGAGGGAATTAGGCTACCACAGGGTGGCAACGCTGAAAGCTAGCCCTGTTTATAACAATGATATCTTATCCCCCTCGCTTTCCCATTCGCATTAAGTGTCTGAGCTGTTAAACACCGCTTAGACCCAGTCATCTGGTACAATGAAAAAGATTAAAAAGATAAGGGCTTGTCATATTTTCACGTTTCTTGTATCGGGCGCCCGCTTAAATAAGACCTTTCAAATCATTGCCACAAATCTTCCAAATGAACCACGTGAGTGACATTTTAGTTTCGCTGCTTTTTTAATGAATGCAAATGTTGCCCTATTTACACCCGGCCCATCCCTCTGCTTTTTCAATTCTTTTGTTTTCTGCTGACGTTTTCTGTCAGGGGAGATTATCTGTATTTCTTTTGATGGCGCTTAAGGATATTAATGTGGCTAATTTTTTAAGAACGCTTGAAACCCTACGTGTAACCCCGACGCATTAAATGCCAGTGAAGGTTTTTGAGGTTTTGTCAGTGGAATAAGCAGTCATTGCACGCTTGAAGACCGCCCCTCCCTGTCATGCTTTGTTGACGTGACTGGGGACGGATCAATAGTGTAGTTCAGGCCGGGATGTCTCAGCTGGGTGGAATTTAATCCCACAGACTGTCTGTTTGCTGTTTGCCCATCCTCTGCCCATGGATGGATGACTTGCCTTATGTTTGTTCATTAAAGCACGCTTCCCTGTCCCTGCGATTTGTTAGCTTTGGAGCGTATCACAGTGTGCACATACATGCGTGCTTGTCCTTTATATGTGTGTCTCTGCGTCACCATTAGTCTCACTCTCTGTCCAGTAACTGCCCTATCCACTCCAGCCTTTCACATCATTTAGAGACAATGCATTAGAGCACTGTTTAGTACTGGGGGGTGGCGTTCAGCCATGCTTGTATTCCTATATACTGATGGCACAACACCGCTAATTCTGTGGCTCATTCTAACACCTCTCGATGAACATGGATAATTTACTTTGCACAATGAGCTGTTTGATCAGCCTTCATACGGAAGCGTTTGCTTTGGGTTTTCATTATTGTTGAAGGCCAGCTGTTTTATTCTGAAGTCATGTAGGATGCCTGTGTTGTTCGTCAGTGCCACGTCCACTAGTTCTACGCATGCTGTAGAAGTGAACGACTTTTTAGCTAACCGTCATTTTAATCTCAACTGAAAGGCTTACAAGGTTTCAAGACGGGATCTTGGCCTCGGCTTGGACAAGTGAAATGAGAGCTTGAAGGTCGATTCAATCACAAACTCTCATTATTCTTTTTGGTGGATATTGTTAAATATAACAACAATGTTTCCTTCAATGATGTTTATTGAAAAATACTTTTTGGCAGCAATAATCCATAGTTCACATAATACAAATTAACACGCTCCTTTGAAATATTTTTCTTGTTCTGCTGGAATCAGTTTAAGGACTTTTTTGATTGCCTTGTTTTTAAAATGACCGTTCAATCATAATGAGATAATGTCTAGGTTAGGGTTAATTACTTAATCAACGAAAGCTATAAGAAAATTGTCTTCAAGAACATTAAATTGGGTTATCACTATAGTTAGCCAAAGATTTTTATTGGTAGATCTATAAATAGGCTGAATGTGGAATGGATATATTACCTTGAATTCCTGTTTGACTTCATTATTTTGTTTTTTGTGTGTCTGTGTGTGTATAAACCTAATCTACTCAAAGAATGTGGGCCTCTGCATTGCGGATAATTGGTTTGGTGCATTTGCCTCACTATCCTGGGAGTTTCTTCACATTGTAGTTGAGAGTAGCTTTTCTGGATTTCATTCATTTACACTATATAGCTTCCCCATCCGCTGACCTTGACACAGTGGCTTTTCATTTTCTGTTCCCTTTAAAGAGAGACCCACGTGATAACAGAGGCAGTGAAAGCGGCAGCCCCTCCAGCTGGGCTCTGACTCCGTTCATTGAAAACACCCATGTTCTACGCAGATCGTAGGCAATTGTGGCACTCTGTATTATAATGGCTGAGAGGGCTCTCATCCAACACAAATAAAACACAACGCAGATGTTCCCTGTAGAATCTGTAACCATAATGCAGAGAGAATTAGTTTTCTTACATGGTTGGTGAGGTGCAGTGGCTCACTTGCCTGCCTAAGTCTGCAAAGAAATATTAGACAATGAGCAGCAATTATAACTGCAGTGCTAATTAAGTCTGTAAAACTAATTTGTGATCGACAGAGTTCAGATGTAGTCAAAACATTCATGTAGCAATTATGTAAAAACTTAGGATGCCTTAAAATCTCCTTCCTTTTTTCTGTTCTTTTTTTCTGTTGAAACTTATGTTGAAAGTCTTTACTGTTGAAACGCCATCTAGTGGGGGGCCTGATCAGTTACCTTTTTTATACACTCAGATGCTCTTTAGCATTTATTTTTGCAAAAAGCTCAGTCATTAGTGCGGGAGGACAGCTCTGTCCTTGTTTCCTTTCAGGGGGTAACACAGATCCTTTGACAGGGTAACGCAGAATCTACTTGATGCAGGTTTATTATTTTGCCTGAGTTTAATTGACCTGCATTTGCTACATACCAGAACCTGCATTTATGGCAGGTTGTCAACTAATCAGCTAATATTTAACTAATAAAAAAACATTGGTTGTTGCCCCTGTATTCTGAAAGCCACAGAAAACAAGAATAAATATAAAAGAACCCAATTTATCACCATAAGAAGTCAGTTAGTCCAGTGGGAGCCAGCTGGGTTTCGTTAATTTAGGGGCCTGTAGGAAGAACGTCTGGTGATCAATTGCCATGGAAACACAGAAGAGCACCCAAATGCAGCCGTGCCTCCCGCTGACTCAGACATTCGTGGGGTCTGAGGGATTGTAAATTGAGCTCTTCGGGCTTTTCCTCTTTAAGTTGTATTATTATACAAAGACATTTCATTTTTCAGTAAGTACCATTTTGATGCATGTTTAGGTTCTGGCCTAACTGATGACTCTAATGTCTGTCCTTGATCACCTTGTCCTTGTCTGACCAGACATGAAACTAGTTTTTGATTTCAGGCTCATGGAAGTGACTAAGCCCGCATAGTAAGGATTACTTTCAAAATGGTAAATAGATTGCATTTATATAGCGCATTTTCTGCTCCTACGAGCACTCAAAGCGCTTTACAATTTTGCCTCACGTTCACCCAGTCACGTTCTCATTCACACAGTGGTGAAAAATGGTGAGTCCAGATGCATCAGTATCAACATGACTGGATGATATTGCTATGTTCTTTTCGTATTTAGCTATGTTGCTTAACTCTGAATGAGAGTGTGACGTACAAGCTGCCCTTGAGTTGTTTTCGATGGGGGTGTGTGTTGTCAGATGTTGTGACTGTGTTTTTGCTTTGGGGGGTGGTGGGAGGTGGTTATGAGGCTTGCCTTTTCCCCAGCTTTGGTTTTCTTGTGAGGCCCCTCTGGATGTGATGAAGATGCCGCCCCATCTGGGATTTGTGTTGAAACCATGCAAAAAAGAATGTTAGTAGACTGCAACGTAGTACAGGACAGGAGGAAACATCTCAAATCTTTGCCTACAGGTGGTCATTTTGAGTTGAATCTGGTAAACCAAAACATTCCTATTAAAATCTCCTCCCCCTGTCATCCTGAGGCAAAACTATTGCATGTTCTCTATGGTGAAACCAAGTCCATCTTGTACAGCTGTGACTAAACCTTTGCTTCTATTAGGACAAAGGTTTTGAAGGAGGAGGAGAGTGTCCCTATGTTTGGGGACACAGAACAGGAGGTGGAGTTTTGTGTTGGTACCTGTCAACATGTTTTGTTTCAAATTGTGATGCAAACTGCACTGCTATACCTACCCGTCCAATCCAGCCTCTTTGTGTCATTTTTGGGCTCTACATTTGCCTTAATTTTTTTAACTGTGATTTGCTCTCCACCCTTTGTAAATCTAGCTTGAGCTACTTCTCTGTTGTCTGGAATATCTCAACTTTTGACCAGAACATTACAGGTGTAGGACCAGTCAAAAGTTGGGACACACCTAGTGAAATTCATTTGTCTTTCAACAAGATAATGAGCCTAAGCACACCTCAAGGTCATGTAAGTGCTGTATTATCTTGTGAACAAATATAAGTAAATAGATGGAGTGCTGTAACAGATGACCTGGCTACCACAATCCCCCGACCTAAAACCTATAGAGCTGGTTTGCGATGAGTTGGATTGCGGTAAGTACAAGGTAGCCAATCTTTGCCCAGAAGTTGTGGAAACTCTTTCAGGACTGTTGGAGAGGCATTCCAGGTGGTTACATTTAAAAGCTGGTTGAAAGAATAGTAAGAGTCTGCAATGCTGTCATCGAAGCAAAAGAGGGCTATTTTGATTAGCTTAAAATTTGAGAGAAATTTGAGATTTTGTACACTTGGTTATAACAATATTTGATTGATATTCATTGTTTTGATTCGATATTCGTTGCCTGCTGGCCTTTTACTCTAAGATGAATAATATAGCTAAAATAGAGACATATGCATTAAAAGCAGGTATGTCCAGACTTTTGACTGGTACTGTATATATATCCAAAGAGAAGATCTAGCCTTGGGGGTGGAATTCAGATCCTGAGAGAATTATGGTTGTAGCTTTGAAAAGTGGAAATAAAACAAAGTAACTGAGCTATGACAGACACAGCAGGAGAACCAATGAGGTTCTTTGGTGAGTGATGGAGGACCAGACAACTTCATGGAGGCCCTGTCTGGGGGGGTGTGGGGGGGTAGCTGAATGGTGGGAGTTTGCCACTGTTGCAAATAGCCGGGGGGCCTGTGGTCCCTCAACAGCAGTCTCTCTTTTGTTCTTCAGCTCCTTCTCTCCACTCTGCCACTTCCTCCATACAGACACACACACCTTTCGGCCTGCATGAGTCTAGCCAGTTGTTGCATGCATGCGTGCTTGTTAGTTCATCTGTATGACGCATTTGACTAAAACACTACCAAGGACATATGAATCATTTCAAACGTGCGTAGGTGTTGCGTTATCCTCCCTGCCAGTATCATGCCAACTTTTCACATAAAAGAAAACTTACTGGTATTTCCTGAATTCCCACTCACTGACTTACAGTTGCGAGAAGGTGCATATTTTATTATTTTTATTTACTTACTCTCTTCAGACACAGTTAAAGCACAATAATACAGTAATCACTCCACTAACGGTAAACTTAACTTTTTTTTGAATAACAGGTATTGAGTTTTGCTTCACCCTGATTGTTCTTCAGCTCCTCAAACATTTTTCAGGCAATGAAAATTACCATATCAGCCAAACGTGAAAAAAACAGTACATTTAATTATTGAGTACAGTAAAGCTTCAGTGCATTACATTTTATAAAAATTTGTTGTTTGCTACTCATACAAGCTTTTTTCATTGTTCTAGAAATATTTGGGAAAATTGGACTTTTTGGTTAGCCTGGGCTTTAATTTCATCCATTAAAAATAATTTGTTACAGTGGTTTCTCAGGAACAAATTACTTGCGTAACCCAAGGAAAGGCTGTACTAGAGGTAAAAGTTTTATTCTTGGCTTGAATTGCTCCACCCAGATATTTTTTTTGTATGAATAGCGTAACTGGCATGTATGTGAAAATGAATGGCTGCATTTTATATTCATGATTTATATTCCCAATCCATTTTGCCAACTGCTAGGAAGAATGAACTTTGGATGTTTCATCCATTACGTCACATGTGGCTGAATGTCAGGACATCACTGTGTGAAGGGATTGTTAGGTGGGAAATTACTGTGTAAAGAACAGGAACTGTTTGGTTTTGGGAAGGTTAATTGCTCCAGGGATGTAAAATGGGCCAAGAGGTTAAGGTGATAAAATGAGTGTGAAAGACAGAATTGGAGAATTCTGTGTTTGCTGACGGACTATAGATTTGCAGTGTGGTTGTTCTAGAAAGTTCTTGATTGATTGTACTCTGTAGTGCTTGGTAATCCCACCCTCACTGGTGACAGCAGCAGCATTTCTCTCCTGGTGCACATTTCACTTCTCCTGATGCGTCTCCTGAGTCTTGTTTAATGGACCTAAAATGTCATCATGGAACCTCTTAGAGACCTCAGTCTCGTCTGTTTCTTTCAGGCATCGGCAAGAATGTCATCTGCGACCGGACCGCCACCCCGCTGGACGCCTTCCGCATGATGTCAGCGGCCCAGTACTACCCCAAGCTGCTGAGCATCATGGGAAATGTGCTGCGCTTCCTGCCGGCCTTTGTGCGCATGAAGGAGCTGGTGGAGGAGGGCTTCGTGGGTGACCTGCTGGTGTGCGAGGCACAGGTGCATGGCGGCAGCCTGCTGGGCCGCAGGTACAACTGGAGCTGCGACGAGCTGATGGGCGGTGGCGGACTGCACTCCGTGGGCAGCTACCTCATCGACCTGCTGGCGTTCCTCACCGGCCGCAAGGCGGCCAAAGCGCATGGGCTGCTCAAAACCTTCGTTAAGCAGACAGAGCACATCCGCGGTGTGCGCCAGATCACCAGCGATGATTTCTGCACCTTCCAGATGGTCTTAGAGGGCGGCGCCTGCTGCACAGTCACGCTGAACTTCAATGTGCCTGGCGAGTTCCGCCAGGAGGTGGCGGTGGTGGGCTCGGTCGGTCGCCTCATGGTTTGCGGTACGGACCTGTACGGCCAGAAGAACGGCGCCCCTTGTCGGGAGCTGCTGCTCAAAGACGACACGCCGCTGGGCAATGCCTCGCTGCCCGAGAAGGCCTTTAGAGACATCCCAGCCCCCTACCTCACCGGTACCGTCTGCATGGTTCAGGCTGTTAGGCAGGCTTTTCAGGGCCAAGAGGACCGGCGTACCTGGGATGGCCGGCCTCTCACCATGGCGGCCACCTTCGAGGACTGCCTCTATGCCCTGTGTGTGGTGGACACTATCAAAAAGTCCAACCAGTCAGGGGAGTGGCAGAATATCGTGGTCATGACTGAGGAGCCTGAGGTTAGCCCCGCCTACCTGATGAGCGAGGCCATGCGGCGCAACAAATTGTCCCTGTATTGCTAGCACAGCCCCAAATCATTAGCTGTACGGAGTGCTGAGCCCGCCCCTTTCCCCATGGGCTTCCTGGTGTGCCTGGAGACCCCACCTGCTTTGTGGCACCAGATAGGAGGGGGTCAGTGTTGCCACAAGGCCATGTGTGATAATCACGGTCAATGAAGTTGTTCCAAAGCTCCCCCTAAAAAAATAAACAGTCTCCCTGATGATCTCTCCCTTTCCTAAGATCAGATAGCTTTGAAAGGATGGTCTTAGAACGTGAGGAATAAAAACAAACCTTTTTCCAAGGAAAGCGGGTTGTTTAGAGGTCAACTTTTTAAAAATTATTCAGTTGGTCTGTTACCTGTGGCCATGTGCAAAACTGGAGATGATAGTCTGAAAACCACTATGAGAGGTACTGTGAAGAAGTATGCAATAAACCTGCTTGGATCCCACTGGAATCCCATCGCCATGCGTGGTACTCTGTCTGGCATTCTGGCCTTGTGTGTCCCCATGCAATATGAGCAAACTGCAGGCACTAGCACAACCTCGTGCCATCCGTCGCGTAGCCCGTCCGTTGCCGCATGGCCTTGTTGTTAATTGTCTTTGCCATCACTGTTCATTTGCCTATGATAACAGCCTATGAATTCCCTAAGCTTTCTATTTTATAAAGCAGATTCCACCCGTACCAGAGCAGGGGGGAAGGATGAAAGTGAAGAATCTAAATCCTCCGGTGTATCAATGCTTGGTTGAGGAACGTCTGGATAGCATGTGAATCTGGGTCCATGTTGGGCAGGAGCATGCTGAGGAGGAGTTGGCAGTTCTGATATATAGCCTTAGACTGGCTTGTGACGATAACCCCTTTTGCAGAAGGTACTTCAGAGTACACCGTCCATTTGATGTCCCTGTAAATGACTCGGCTGCAGCGGACAGAAAAGATCCCCAATCCAAAACTACACTAAAGAACTAGCTGAAGATGGTATTTTACATACAGAAAATGAATGGCAGTGCGGAAAACTGGAATCGGTAACAAAAATAAATGGCAAGAAACAGCTTCATTATGGCAATGTGTCCACACAATGACACGAGCAGTGGTTTTCAGTGTTGGGAAGTCCTTTTGGGATGCAAGAACATTGCTTAGTGTCTTGGGGCTGATACGACTAGAGGACTGGCCCATGAACCTGAATTTTTCTGTCCAGTTGGCATTTCTATGACCTTCGGCCCTCAAACTCTCGCTTTTAAATGATCGTATTTCTGTGGACCCCCAATTTTTTTCCCATATACATTTTAGACCACTATTTCAGTGGAAAAGTCCTTAACTTTATTTTTTGATCCCTCGTTAATACAAACAGATTGACTCATTGCCGTTACTTTCATCGGATTGTATAGACATTTAGAAAACGTATTTAGAGAGATTATCCGTTTTTCCATTCTTGCTGCCTGAATGGAAGTGAAAATTATTTACGCGGAAAGGCAAGAAAAGATCAGAGCTTTCAGTGTTACAATGGGAATCCCAGCTGTAAAACTATGAAATCGTTTCCTCGCTTGACAGTGCGAAGTGGGGGTCTCCCGGGAGTCTGACTGAATAGCTAAGTGTTATGCATTGTGTCAGCACTAATTTCATTTATAGTTGCTATCATAACAGTGCAGTGATACCCGGTAACTATATGTTACACCGAAGTCTGCAGTACTTTTGTATTTTTAGATAGGCCTATTTCACATTTGTTCTGAATATCAATATTAAGTACCTAAACATAAGAAAAAAACATGTCGTGTCTTGAGTTTCTATGTCATCTTTTATATTCTTTCTTGCTGAGTAATTCGTACCTTGGGGTAGAAAGAGAATGTAGGCCTATTCAGTCCTGTCCTGGTCCCGTGTTAGCATAGCATTTCAGCTAACAGTCATCTGATTTTTCCACTGGTGTTCAGGATTTCTGCTGTCCCCGCTGCCCGGGCTGTGTTATCGCCGTGTTCTCCCTCTCGATTTCCATCCTGACCCGAGTGAGGGACGCCACGCTGAGGCTCAAAGCCGTGTGTCATACTCTGTCTCCTTTGTGTCCTGCAAAATTAATAGGGGTCTTATTAAGAAACGGTGTTAATGGAATATTTCACCCGTGAATGAAGTCCGACCTGCCTGGTGATGGAGGGAACTGAGATCTATTGTGCATGCAATTGGACGTCCATAAAAGGCATGATGAATCCTAGATGTTACAGATTCATTCAAATAAACAGATTTCCTTCCCTAATAACAAGTAGGTCTATTCCCTAATAATGACGTGACTTTACTGAAAGTAAAATGTCTGTGTGTGCTTTCCATCCAAACTTACTGCAGTAGGCTTATTTATTTAAAAAAAACACCATTGCTCTGTGAAGTGTCCAGTCAAAAAAAAAAAAATTCTAAAGTTAGTTTTTCCTTCTTCTTGGGACAGAAATGATAGACATGTTGTCTGTCAAGTGAACCTGTCATTAAGTCTTCCACTGTATTTAAAAAATATTAATAAATAGTCTCTTCTCTGATGTGTAACTTGCATTTTTAGTATGAAACATTGCAGCTGGTACAGAGTGTCACTGCAGCTCTCAGAAGCACGTTGTTGCATGGAACGGTCTGGGATGTGACAGCTTGGTGGTCAGTGCTGCAGTGTCAGAGCAGTGGTTCTTGAAGGGCTTGATGATCTGTTCGATGGACTCGTCCTTTCTCATCCCAAGGACCCCCCTATGAGCCTTAAACCTTGATCCTCGACCCTCAAAAGACGTAAAAGTCCTGGAGTTATTTTGCAAACCGTTCCTGGGAGTCGACCCGAATCTCTCCCCCAGAAGATGCACCTCTTCGAACTGGACGAGGCCTCACATCTATCCTAAACTGTGACGGCACGATGGACCGAGATCCCACAGTTGTCTGTTGCATCGTGCCTGAGTTGGTTCTCCCTTTAAAGTGCAGCAGAGGTTCTACCATGGTTATAGTGCGTTCTGGCAATAGGAATATTTGATTCTTAAATACTGTTTAAACAGATGTATTTGATGGACAGCCTTTCCGTTCTTCCCCCTATGTTCTTGTTAAGAATGTCCAATGTCAATATTATCCTCAGCAAAAAGAGCAGACCCTCTTTTTCACATCTTACTTTAATCCTGTTAATGTGTATTGCAAATCAACACGTTGTTTGTTAAAATACTGCTGTTAGTTTTTTTATGCGAGTTAGTCTGTCTTTTTTTTTTTTTAATTGCTCTGATACATAGCTCACTGTCATGTACAGACAGCTTTTACTGTATGAGGTAAGAAATATCATGTTGCCAAGATTGCTGAATGGCTGCTGAACTGCTGTGCCCTTAAGGATTCCTGTATCCTGTTTGGGTGTGTCTGACTTTTCCTCTGAGCACTGGAAACAACAGAGAGAGGTTGTGACTGAAGATTACGTGTGTGTGTGTGTGTGTCTGTCTGTCTGCACTCTCATGTTCAAACATACTGCTTTGCTGTGCAGAAATCTCTGGGCAGCCTTTCTAAATGGGTGAATTTTAGCTCCAGGGGCTGGGGGCAAATGAGGAAGAAGGTGGGGGCTCTTTGTCATTATCTCACAGATAGGATTGTCCTCAGTGACAGCAAATTGATCCCCTGTTTTGATGATGGCAATTTATGAAAATTACTGTGACAATAGAGATGGCTTTTTTTTTTCTTCCCTCCATGACTACAGTATAAAAAGCTTTGGTAGGATCTTTAGGTCAAATTTTATAATGGCGGCCCTTCAGAAACACACGCATGTCAAAATCGGATGGGAACAGGAGTTAATATGGCGTAGGGTGGGTGGTGGTGCCCAGACCCAGGGGTTCCACTGTGCCTCAGAAGCTAGGCAGCATCAAAGAGGTGCTCTTTGAACAACCCACCAGCCTGTATCCTAGCAACCGGCTCTGGCTGCCATTGTGCCAAAACAACTTTGCTCCCCCACCCCTTTGAGTCAAAGTGGGTGAAATTTTGCAGTAGTCATACAGTAAGTGGTCACATGGTGACTGGTCCAGCTAGGAGAGAATGGCCTGGCAGATCAGTTTTATGACAGAACCAGTGATGCGCTGCTTCCCCTGTTGCCCCTGTTGTACCCACGGCCAGAGAATTCCCATAATTCTGCTGGTATGTGTGAGTGCCAGTCCACTTTTGTGGTCTGAAAGTGGTGGGCAGCTCTTGATACCGAGGGGATTGGAAGGTCATCAAAGCTCACAAATAACCTCCGAGTCCTTCTGGCTGGTCACGTGCCCAAGTCCGTGCGATAGCGACACCATCTGGCCGCTAGTTATCCACACGGTGTCAAAAAAAAAAAAAATCATTGTAAAAACAGAAAGTCAGGCCCTTGAAATAATTATGCTAGAGCTGCTCTGCTAATTTACTTTAGGCAAAAAAAAAAATGCACCTATAACATAAGGTGCTTTTTCCAAATGCGACAATAATGACAGCAAGTACATATCCGTGAATATATATTAACGTTTAACCTTGTGAAAAATTTGGAGATGCCCTTATAACGACGGGGTATGATGATTGATAGGTATATAAAGCACATTATATATTTATCAGTGGAGCAGATGCTGTTTTCCTGTTTTATTCAACCACGTTTGGAACGAGTAGCATTTTTTAAGGTTACCGTTTTTTAAAGTGCCGTTTCCCAGCTAACAAAGTACAAGGCAGTGTTTTCATTGCACCATGTTGCACATTGTTGTCCTAATTAGTAGGGCGGGGCACAGAACCCTGCGGGGCCCGGCTCTTATTGGGATTGTTTAACACCAGATCCGCTGTAGCACGTCAATCAAAATACTGAAGTATTTGTGGGAATTGTTTTCATTGTTACCTAGCCGAATGGTATCCTCATACAGTTTCCCCCGAATATTTTCCAGGAGAAATTCGAGCTCAGTGGTTTTGCGTAGTGCCGTTGCTGTAAAGTCCCGATTCTAGGACCTGTCTCTAATAACCACGCTAGATACTGGCGACCCCTCGCCTTATCCATTTTTCCCCATCAATGGAGATTTTAGTTTATTTTATTGTATCCTGCCCCCCGTGTGAACTTCTTCAGCGGTCTTCCACGCCCAGGACTATCATCATGTTTGCAAATGCTGCCTGTTCTCATCACTGTATGCTCGGCTGTTCACACCAACAGAACTGTCTGTTTTGATGCAGTATTTGTGGTGACTATTTATTGTGTTTTATGTATATCGTGTATGCATGGACTCGCGTATATATTTTGAACTGATACATATTTATCAGACCCAAAATAGAGAATGTACTGTAGAAATATAAAGACTATATTTTATATAAATGTGATAGTTGCAGTACGAATGGGGGAGGCGGGTTAAACTGTGATGTTTCCTGTTTTGTTTGCGTTAAATGGAAAGGCATGGTACGCAGATATGTCTGTTAGACTTTTCATATCGTGGCTGGTTCTGTGAACCTGCTCATTACCTGCTGTACTCTTTCTGCTCCAGTACTCTGCATTGTTACTGTATGTTCCCGAAGAATGCAGCTCATCTGACCAGATCACCCAGGATATGAAGCCTGTAATGCAATTTACAAGTACGGTACTTGTCCGACGCTTTGGTTACTGTGGAATAATAAATTACGATGCAAAATGGCTTTTCCCTCCTTTCTATATCATGTCTGCCTTTTGATTTCTACACAAAGCTCCGTATAATTACACATTATTATGTCTATAGTAAATCTATATATTTGTGTATATCGGCTAAGTCTAGTAAAGGTCTATTGAGGCGCTGCTAGCGATAGTGATAATATAAATAATGATAGACAGCTGAACTACATTTGTATGTTATTGGATTTGTTATGTTACGGATAAACCAACACACACTACTATGCAACATCGTGCGGTGATGTTTTGACATATTTGCATTTTTGTGTAAAACGATCCCTGGGTGCTAAAAGACATGAAGAACCAAATAGGTCAACCGCATTTCGCGACGGATCCTTAAGCGATGAAAATGGCGCTGGCAACCAATTACTGCATTGTTTTACATGAGAGTTTGGGTTTAGGAAAGTAACCTTCTCTTTTAGCTCCCCGAGACTACGAATTAATTAATGGTGCATGTCGCCATCTAGTGGTATAAGGCAGCGTTTCACATCCTGTGTGGGCACCGCGGGTTGAAAACGCTGCCCTATGGGAAATGACCCGTGGCAGAAAAAAGGTTGGGATACGGCAGTTTAAGGTGTGCTATCATATTTTGGAATTTGAAGTGCTAATCGGTCCTCAACCTGCATAAGCAGTTTTGTAAGGGGCGGAATGATGAGCTTTGCAATAGCCTTTATTACATGCAGAAGCAAGATTTTGAACTAAATTTAAGAATAACGTGTCACTTTAGGAAAAGTATCAGGCGACGGAATCTGACAGAAATTTCGCCAAACCGTTTAAATAACTCCGCCAGTTTTTGTCATATACACATTTAAAAAACACCATCAGAAACCTTGGACGGTCTACTTTTCAAATATATATAGGTAGAAACTAAATATATTTTTACAGCTTCGTGATACAAATAGAAAGAACAAGAGTGACTGACTTAAGCGTCTGCGTCTCGAAGCAGCTCTGATTGCCTTCCCACTTGCAAATCG
>JAODJU010000033.1:12240140-12257217 GCA_026776725.1 Gnathonemus echidnorhynchus
AATGAATATTGAATGAATTTTGTTTGATATTAGGAAAGTTTTGTTTGAAAATTTTGGCACAAATCTGATTCCATAGTTTGGCAGGAGTACTGGCACTTGATTATCTAAACCATGCAGGCTTTTTCCATGCTCTAGGAGTCCCGTGATTAGCCAGCTTGTGAAAGTAATTTAAATTAAGTTATATAGATCCATAGCAGGAGTATGAACATTCACATTGTGTTGTCTCTAACTATAAATGTCATATCTGCAGTCTGTTGGGCTTTTCATGTGCTTTTGCGATTTTGCATTTTAACCAGATCAGACTTGGCCATACCACAAAATTCCACATGCCACAGGACATCCAGCCACACTAAGATGACTGAGGAACATGGTGTTGCATCATTTTCTTTGGCTTGAGTGAATCCTACTGTCTGTTTAAGGAGCATTCTGGGATTCGAATCAGCTGTGCTTTCTGGAGGGCCTGTTCTGGGCGTTACTTGAATGCAGAGACACAGGCCAAAGTTCCCAGTCTACTGAGGGTCGAGTGGCCAGTCATCACACTGTAATGCTACGTATTCTGTGTGGGTGTGTGTGTGCGTCCCAGGAAATTGCACTCCACTTCTCCAGCTGAGAACAAGGAGTCGGCAAAGGTCTCTCTTTAGTTTATCACAGTATTTCCCAATCTGGTCCTTAGGGACCTACAGTCGGTAAATGTTTGTACTCCCTTTGAGGTCCCTAACAGATAGTCCACGTTTTTCTCCCTCCCAGCTCCCAGTAGAGCAGAAACATGGACTGCCTGTGGGTCCCCAAGAACCGGAATCATCCAGATGATTTCCAGATTAGCAATTGTGACCCTTAAGTCTGTTGGTCAGACTCTGTGGTTCTGGACTACCAATCAAGATCAGGAGTTTGTATGATGCAGAGTGCAAAGGCTGGGTTGGGAGTGTGCAGAGTATAGGCTTTATTACTGTGTGTAAGCTCACAAGCCACTCTAACGGAGGGTGAACCACAGATGGTAGTGTGCTGGTTGTGAATTTTGGGAACATGCCCAGTCGTCATTCTCCAAACCTGTAATCGGCACCCCTTGTGGCAGGTAGATCTGTCACAGGTGCAGATTAAGCAGGCTATGTAACCCAAGAGTGGCTCTTGTCCTCCTTATCGTCCCTGTCAATCAGTATTTTGAAATTAAGGGTCTTTAATGGCTGCTGATTTGATGGTCTTTGACTGATGATTTGATGGCCTTTGAACAGTGATGTTGGGAATCTTGTAAATGCATTTAGCTGTTGCCCATCTGTTTTGAGCTTCTTAGGATGAATTTTTCAGAACTGTTTTAGTGTGATTACATCAACCTTCTGCGGTGGATCATACTTATGATCAGAATTACTGAATAGCCCATAGCAATGACGGGTCAGCCAAGTGTCCTGGGTGCCTCAGGGTCCTGGAAACAACACATTCATTTAACAATTTGGAAACAGTTATGTTGGTATGTGCACCTTTGGGAAGGTGTGTGTATATGGTGTGTGTACCTTTTGGCAGGTCTGAACAATCATGCTCAAGAATGAGCGAACCTTTCCTGATTTTTGCTTGCAACTCTTGTACAGATCCAAAGAAGATGTGAACGATCCATTACACCTCAAACCTGTCTGTTAACCAAGGCATATGTCAGCTTCTTGAAACCTGTCTTCATTTCAGGAGATGCTTCTCCTAGAGACGGTGGAGGAGATGGAGGGAGAGGACACTTTTCACACTTACCCTTAAAAGACTTTAGAGGCAAAGGTTACATTTTGGAGCCACACTAGCAAGAAAGGCAGCAATTTGAACCGCCCTGCCATTTCCACAGTGGTTTGTTTTAAACGTAGCCCACAGCTGGCCAAACACTGAGCTGGTTAGTTAGAATGCCTTGTCAGGTTTGTGACAGACAGACAGACCAATTATCTTACATTTAAGGCTTTAAGATTGCATAAAGTTCTTATTCAGAACAGGCATATTCTTCTTAAAAACTTGGAGACTGACAAAGTGAAACTAAAGAGCAAAGCAGAAGTTATAGTTTCTAGAAAATACGACCAGAATTACAGCAGAGGACATTAAAGCCATAGATTTGATGAAATTGTTATTTTAAATGATTTAAATGTTTTGTATGTGACTTTTGCATAATGTCTTACGCATGCTATATCTAAAAGTGATATATTGAGTTTAGCTAACATAAATATATAGGTATAGCTTATCTATCTTTAAAAATAACTCATGGGAAGTTGATATATATAGGAATATTACCCACATACAGAAAAATAAGTTATGCTACGTCAATCTACAGCTGACTTGGAAACAATCCAGCAAAACTATTATACTAGCATAAACATAACTTTTAATGCGATTAATATTTTCCAGATGATAACAAAGATGAGTCTGTGGTGTTGGAATGTTTGCTGTGAATCCTACATGTTAAAGGACAGATGAGATAACATTAAGCACAGCTGTGTATAAGTAAGATTTACACACTAACAGACACCAACTTGTTCTCGTCATTAATGAAACAGACCAAAATAATCCAAGGTCCCAGACCTGGAGAGAGAGAGAATAACGTCAGCTCTTACGACCGCTTTACCGTGAGAAGTGATTCAAGAACGCAAAAGGCCATGAAATAGCAGCTCCTTAGGGACTCCTTCAGATGACAACAAAGAAGACTCATCTTTATTCTAAGCATAGTCAGCTCTGGGTGAAGCTTTACCAGAGCTTTGATATTACACGCCCAATAATTTCCGCTAACGTTGCCCATATGTTCTTATGCAATTGAATGTGCTTCGTGGTTTTGAATTTGTCAGCACGGATACATCATCATTCTTTTCACTTTTTCAGTTTGACACACTCGAGGTTTCGTTGACTGGGACGGAGAATTAAACACTGCGCTAAATGTCCGTTTCACTGTCCAAAGCCGCTGTCCCTTGTTCCAATAATATTTCTTTATATTGTATTTAGCCTCTGTTTTTTAGTTTCACACAAGGTATTTATAGTGCTTGCCTCTAATTTCTCAGCCTTTACACACCTTTTTGTAATCAGAAGGAATGAGTGGAGTAGTGGTTGAGTCAATTCATAAAACGAAGTTCTGTCATAAACATGACGTTTTCACTTCTTGCCGGTTACGGTTGATATATCCCAAGTTCCATATGTTTGGAATAGCTGGATTGTCTTCAAATCGATGGTCTCTTAGATCTCAGATTACCTTTAGTGGGGACCCACCCCGTCTCATCCCCATAGCGTCTCGTTGTGTTCTTAGCCATTCTAAGTCAGCTGTGACAGGTCATGCTGTGGGAAAATCCGTGCCAATGGAATCCCGTATACAGGGATCGCAAGCTAGCATCCATCTTGACAGAGGCCAACCTCACATCGGCTCACACGGTAGTGTGTGAGTGGAACACGTATTCATCCATGACATTGTTTTCTTCATAACCAAGCAGGGTCGAGCTAAGATATTCTTTCACAAGATATAACTGAGCCTAAGAGACTGTATTTTGGTCATAACTCAATTTTGAGGAAATATGCAGTTGTGGTCTTTTGCTTTTGTACAGAAGCACAGACTAGCAGGTCTTTTGTAAGCTCACTTGCAGCGCATGTATCATCTGAGAAGGAACGAATGCCAGACACCAATTACTTCAAACTTAGTGTGGGCCCTCTGACATCATGCAGACCATGTCACCGGCAGGAAATGAAGTCAGCAAGTGGAGCGCTCCAGCTCTCCCTGGGTGCTTTACATAACATTGAGCTTTATGCATCGTGATAAACATCTTGTAATGGCTTCAAAATGCATCTGTGGAAACCTGTCGTTGTGCTTTTCTGGAGCTCTGCATCCATGATCTATCTGTCAGCTCTACCGCAGAAAGTCGATCCGGCCCAGACTCACGTTTCATAGTTGCTCTGCACTTCGCCACATGGAATATATAAAAACTCACGTGTTATGTAGCCTTCTGATGTCAACAAAGCAGATTGGGGAGCCAAGCTTATGATATTCTTCTATACAATCTATTATGTTTCAAAGTAGTGTGTCCAGTGCAAGGGCATAACTTTGGGTTAAGTGCTTTGGGTTGAGGTCTCCACCCATTTAAGGGGGTCCAGGGGGTTGTATTGACTGGTTTTGATTATTGGGGGGTTACAACCCCCTCTCCTCCATAATTTATGTCCATGGTCTAGTATATCCGTACAATGCAGGAGAAGAGGTTCCACTTGTTCTGTCCAAAATGTTAGACTAATTAGGCAATAGGTAGCATAATTAAGGGTTCCAGTGCAATATTAGCTTCAAGCCTTTCTGCAGTACTCATAACCTGGTCTGCTCCAAAATATCCAATCAGATACACTAATTGAAAAGCTTGCTTTGAATGCAGGTGTCTGCTGAGTTTAACCTCAAAGTTTTGTCAGTGGGTTAAAGTAATCCTGCACCATCTATGAACCTCATTTGGTCAGCGATGACAGCAAGGATGATACCACGGCTAACAAGATTTCTCTAGGAATCCGTGTCCTGCAGAGAGAACAGCCTTGCTTGTTCTTCATGAATGTTGGACGTCCGTCAAGTATTCGAGCTCAAGAGCTTCTGTTTAACAGTCACGACCTCACAATCCATTTTAGACAGCCCTGGGCAACCAAAAGATGTAAGACCTTTCTTTTGCAGCTTGCCAGAATTACATTATGTTCTGTTTACTTCTAATGGCAAAGTGTGTTTTCTCTACCCTGTGTCGTAGAAGGCTCGTCAATAATTTATGATGGAGGGGTCAACACTCTCGAGTGTAGGTGGGTCACGTCCCCTTTAACCCCTGCTGCTAGCGCTACTGTATGTCGTTAACAGCAGGAAGTGACCTCCAGACCTGCAGCCCTCAATGTGTTTGCTGTGGGTGGATCATAAAACACAAATTAAGAGGTGCTGTTCACTGCAGAGGAATGAGAGGGCTTCCAATGAATATGTGTGGACTCAGATTTTCAAGGCTGTGGTTCTCAGTCCACTCTGGAGCCCCTCCTTGTTGGTGGATGGGTAGTTTCTGTAGCCATATCTCATGAGGGGCTCTGGCTTCCATTCTTCCTTGAACTGAGGCAGGCATCTCTTGTTTTGTTGTTGAGAGTCTGTGGGGATTAGCATATGCATCTGAAAATCGCTAATGTGGCCTCGAAACAAACGTGTCAGGAGTTCATTTAAGAAATTTTGGTCCAACTTTTCTAAAAACAGAGTGTAAAAAAAATACTGAGAGGTTTTTTTTAACAAGTTGCTCAGACCCATGTTGTTTTTCAGCTAGCTGTATCTTCCAGAAAAGCCTGTCGGACTTTGCTGTAGGTAGATGTAATGCACAGATGTGAGAATTTGCTAGGCTGTCGCAATCTAATGTGCGTCATTGTGGTGAGTCGTCCTTTACCCATTTCTAGCTGCTGTGGGGTGTTCAGCTATTAGATGAATAGCCCTGACTCAGGTGAAATGTGGGGAAAAACGGCTCACAGAGCTGAGGAATTCAGGGAGGCTGCCCACTAAATTCAAACAGCTTGTTTCAGCCAGCTGACGCTTACCGGTGCTCAGAGGCTCACATGTTAAAGAGACCTAACCCCGCGTGTCAGCGTGCTTTTATGAAAACACCTTTAGGGGCTACTCATGTTATGTGTGTTCCCCGCCATGTTAAGTCACTGAATGCGGTGGTTGCAGTCTATGGGGTTCAAAGTGATCCATGGTGGTGTTCAAGGTGAGGAGTCTCAGGGTAATTACTGGGTCATCGATTCTGAGCCAAAACTTACATTTCAGAGTCCCATCCCTATGTTTGACTACATTTTTGGTGTTCCGGGGCCGTGGGAGTCTCAGCAGGACAGGACAAGGTTGTCGATGCGAATCTCACAGTTGGCACAGTGCCTTCACTCCTGGGTCCTAAAGCAAGGCCCTTAACCCCAGCCACTCTAGGGGCCCTGCTTCTGTCTATACTTCACTTTGCATAAAAGTGTCTGCCAAATACGTAAAATGTTAAAAATTAGCCTTTAGACATTTAGCAGATTCTTTCATTGCAGTCCTTTCACAGAGACACACACCACCCATTATAGTGAAATAATAATTATTAGTATTATTTCCATCACCTACAATGGGTTGGCACCCCATCCTGGGTTATTCCCTGCCTGGCGCCCATAGCTTCTGGGATAGGCTCTGGACTCCTGCAACCCTGCATAGGATAAGCAGGTATGGAAGATGGATGGATGAATATTAACGTCATGTATCTTCCATATTTTGTTTTCAGACATATTGAGTATTGAATTTATTTCTTGTTGGCTTCTGTTATTTTCATTTCATCTTTCTGTTAAAACTGAATGAGCAGGGGACATACAGATAACCATGTGATCTTGCCGTGAGGCTGGCTGCCCTTCCCTACCCTTAACTCTAACCCCCCCCCCCCCCCCAACTTTCCCGGGCTCCCTTAACCCTTTCTCTCAGTTCCACCCGCTGACACGGATATTGACTGCGACGTGTCACTCCGTGTTCGACAGATTACTCTGGCCCTAAACCCGGAGGGGGGCTGTGTTTGGAGCCCATTGTCAATCAGCGCTGTTCTTCAAGTGGTTTGGTGGGGAGGGCTGGCCTGGTGGGGGGGTTAGGGCCGGCATTCAACATTCCAGACATTGCTGCATATCTTATGCAAATTCCTCTGTTGGGGTTCCGGAATTTACATGGAAACACTAGAATGAAGAGTCGAGTTGCGGGGCAGTGAAGAAATGTGAGTGCAGATTGATCCTAGGCTGGCTTACTATGCTGCATGCATGGCAGTCTGGTACTTGAGCCCTTAAACTTGCAACACATTAGTTAATAAAACAAAAGTATCTTGAGGGAGCCATTGGAATATCAAGACTCAAGAGTTCTTTATTGTCAACACTTCCATGTACCAGTGCATAGTGTACTGAAATGCTGTTTCCCTTGGGCACCCTATGGTGCTGTACATCATTACAAAGACAATAGATTAATGTAAAACATGAACAACACTATACAATCAGTAAATAATATATAAACATAAAGTGCACAAAACTATGTTTGATTTTGTGCATATATGCAGTGTAGTACAAATAAATGCAGAAATATTGAACTTTACATAAAATGTCACTGCACAAATTGAATATAGTGTGTACTTTTCAATTACAGTGTCATTGACGTGGGTTTGAGGGCTTTGCACAGGGGTGAAATCACTCTTCCTTTTGTGGAATATGAAACTTCAGATCACAGGAGTCTTAACCTACAAAACCGCACACCACCCCAAGAAAAGAAACTGTGTCTGAAGAGGGACTTGAACCCTGGACCCTCGGATTAAAAGTCTGACAGTGTACCAACTGAGCTATCCGGGCTCCGGAATATAGAGGTCCATCCCACATTCTTGAAGGTTTGAGACCATATGCTAACTATTGAGCCCCTATTGCCTACAATGAGGTGCTTCCCATTAAAATGGTGTCCCGCTGTCCACTCAAGACATATAGAGACATCTCAGAAAGAGCATTGCACTGGTGCTCAGTGAGAAGACGCAAAATGTCTTCAAGAGAAGCTTAAATCGGGAAAAATCGGTAAACGTGCAAGACAGGAGTGTAGGTCTGGTTATGTGTCACAGAGGAGGGAGGTGAAGAAAATACAAATGCATCCACAGCATGGACACCCTAAGAGCCCAAGGGGCAGCTGGATCATCACAATCTCCCCCTTGCATCCTCACAGAGGTCCTGAGCTGCTGAAGGTCGTGTGGTTAGCTGATGATACATGAGTGAATCATAACCACAGGCTAAAGACCTCCAGTATTCACACAAGCACGTCCTGGACTATATTTTATACAGAAGACTCACTTAATAGCAAATCCTACGCAAATATTAAAACTGCTTGACTTAAAGTTTGATTCTGAGCTGCGTGTCATTTTGATTAAGCAATAGGCTATCAGACTGAGAGAGGTGGGCTGCATTTTGAGTTTACTTTCCTGCTCATCTATTAATATAAATCTAATGGTTTTCACTTGAATGTGGTGGTTGACTTCCAGTATAATTAATGGATAATTTACTAGAGAGGGAGATGGGGGATTCTCTTTCACATTTGGCGGGAAGAGGATCCCAGTTTTTGTCCATTTTCTTAGGAGGTTCAGCCTTATTTTTGTGCTGATTCTGTTATTTTAGCCTCTAAACCCAATGCCTTGCACGATCACCCTGCATCTATCCTTTGCATCTCCTTAATAACAACAAAATATAGCGGCAAAGCTTTATATTTAATATGTTCACAGTTCTCCTTTTCTCATGTGGTTATAAGTAATTTTTTTTTGTGAAATACTATCTGATATTCTCACAAGTTTAGTGAGAAAAACAAAAGGGATCTTGAATGACTATATCCATTTGTTTTAAGTGTTTTACCTGAAGTGTGACTGGAAGGTCACCGGTTCAAATCCCAGGGTCGGCAGAGTGATGTCATCATTGGCCTCCTGAGTAAGGCCCTTAAGCCTCAGTTGCTCCAGGGACTGTCTGATTCTGCTTCTCAGAGAGGTATAAAAGTGTCCGTTGAATAAATAAAATGTAAACGTATTCTACTTGGCCAGGTCTAAGTAGGTCTTGTGAAGACAGAGTTTAGCGGTTGAGTTTCAGACTATCTCAGAAGATCAGGGGTCTCATTTGTAAAACTTTACGTAGAATTCATACTAAAAGTGTATGTGCACTCAAAAGACAAAAATGATGTACACAAAGAAAAAGTCAGATTTATAAAAACGTGCGCACGCACACCTCCAAGTAATATACGCTTTATAAATCGCACACTACCTGGGATTGTGCGCACGTAGATTTGCCGCATATTCCGCCCTCTACACGCCCCCGTTCAACCGTCAATGCAAATCACCTCATACATATTTAAGCGTCCGATCCAGAACTCATGGCATCATGGCAACCGAGGGGAAAAGTAAGAAGAGAATTTTTTCTGAAACCGAGATAGATGTACTTGTGGGTATGGAAGCCCGTTTCCGCCACTGTGGAAAAAATATATGTAATTTAAGTCGAAATTTCGACTTAATATCTCAAAATAACGAGATAACCATCTCGAAATATCGACTTAGTTATCTTGTTATTTCGAGATAATAAGTCGAAATTTCGCCTTAAATTATACATATTTTTTTTTCCACAGTGGTGGAAATGGACTTCCATAGCTATAACAACTGGCGGCCACCTGCATTTCAGTAGACCGACCACACGCTCCACAACGGTGCGCGCACGAGCGTGAGCATCGATCATTGTAGCGTTTTTCCTGTGCGCTCTGGGGGTTTGCGAGGGAAGTGAGGAGCCAGTGCTTTAGAGGGTAGCAGCTGTCACCTGCACTTCATAACAGAACGATTCAATGCATGAACAATGAATAGTTATAAATTACACAATGTTTTTATCACCTTACCAAGAAGCCAGTCATCGCGCACAGTGCCAGCCTACAGTCTGCTTCCTACACTGCCATGTTCCAGGATAAACAAGTCATGTATTGAACCAGGTCATCGTGCAACCACGTTTGTCAGGACCATCAGCGTCACAAATAACTTGCACATTTATAGAATGCACATGTTTTCTATTCATGTAAATAAATTTGTTTTCATATGGAGCCCTCATTGCAACGTGAGTGCAGTCAATTGCGCCGATTACATTTGGGAAACCGGACATTGCTGCAAATTGCCTGTTGATGTTGGCCTGTTCTCCCACAGTGTAAGGGAACTTAATGTATCTGCTAGTCATTTTAATAATCCCATCCAAAACGACAGGTATTATTGAGCTTAGTGCTGGTTGTGATATCCTAGACCTAGAATACAATTAAACACAAGGATAAGCGGTTTGGAAAATGGATGGATGGATGTATTGATAGATTATTATTGTATTTCCTGAACAAGCTTTAGAACAAATTCACAGTTTTATTGCTAATTATAACATATACTGTACCTGTCGGCTAATTCCCGCTGGTAACAGCCAGTTGCAAGGAACCCCAGGGTCGTCAATACCTGTATTTGTACTGGGATTGCACGGATCTGTTGGATTGGTCTCTTTAACATTGGACCCAGTTCAGCACATAGCTCCAAAATTATGCATCTAGGTAATCTAAATCGTCTTATGAGCCAGCCATCATCATGGGCCAAAAAATCTTTATGGTCCCTGAACACCCGTTCTCTTCTAATTCTGCCATTGGCGTAATCTTCCAACAATGCCAGCGCATCCATTATGTTATGTTGCGCACGAATGTGATTGCGGTATTTATGTGTTTTCAGCAATGAGACTGATTGTTTCACACCGTGTCCAAATGATTGTGATATTCACGACCACCACTACTTATCTATTTACATTTCATCAGCTGCGAAACATAGATTAAAAGTGTAGATTAAATTAAGATTTGAGTCGGACTGTATATTTTACTTATAGATTTATTCACTATTATAAATATGTGACTGAATAAGTGAAATTAAATGTACAGTGTATGACTCACTAGCACAAGGAATTATTAATTATGTACTGATGCCACTCACGTTATTGATCACCCTTTTCACCCGCGGTCGTATTTTTTTCTCCAAAATGTTCACATGCATGGGTCATAGTTGGTCAAGCTTGGAGATCGCTGGACTCACCATTCTGACCAGTGGAGAATCCCACACTAATTGGCCGTTTACCTGGGTTTATTTCTGGAATCTTCTCACCCTAACCATTCACCCTAGTAATTTCTGCTCTTTAACATCTCTTTTTCCACTTTCTCCTGGAAGAGCAGTTAATGGACGTGACTCATTCTAGGAAGATAATTGCTTGTTCTACTTGGACGTGGCTTTTCCCTCGGCGCTGAAAAGGGGCTTTGAGAAATAGCATCCATGCACACGCTTGGCGCGTGTGCAGTTGCCCATGAAGACTGCCAGGCACACCATGCAAGAAATTCGGTTTTAATTAAGCCTCGCCGAAGGGTAACGGAGATGAGCTGTTTTCTGGATGCTGTTATGTGGCACTTGGTTCTTCAGAGGGGCGGGGGCTCCTGAACCGCCCACAGACTCCCAATCACGGGGCCATTTCCTCCTCAGAGCCTGTTGCCCCCTCCCCCCCCCAAAAAAAAAAAACAGAGGAGCCCCTGAGGGAGATCCGGCTGACTTGTCATAAGCACACTCCTACGACAGGCAGCCCAACGCTGCAATGAGCTAATACCAGGAGTGTATACAGGGGCGGAGCCACAGCTGAAAGCTGATTGGCCCCTAGAGTGCCCTCGCCCCTGTCACTCACTGATTCAAAACATCATTAGCTAATAATAGGACTAGCCCCTCTTATGCTCCCCACCTTAAAAAACCCTAGAATCGCCCATGAGTATTTCTGAGGTCATTAAGACCCGCTTTCTGGAATGAGATGATGCATCCCCAGTAGGCCAGATTTCACACACAGAGCAGCACGTTCATCCTTCCTTTGAGCCCCCACACAATGGGAGTAAACGCAGCCAATGAATGTTGAAAGAGATATGTTGATATGGTTTATATTCTCCAGAACTGTCACCACTCATTTCTGATGGAATACTTTTTACACTGGACATCAATGTGTATTTTATACTTTCATTTACTTATCGCCATAAAATTATTATGGATATTCCCAATTTTACATACTTAATGATCTGCTAGAAATTACTTAGTGACTCTTAAAAACCACTTGTTTTTACTGGCTTTTTCTCCAAAATCCTGTAGATGGTGCAGTCAAGTTTTATTCTAGGTCTATGTAGCAATTGCGGCTTGTCATTTCTGCTACACTATCTTTTTCTATAGATATATATTATTTAATATATCTGGAATATTATTGACCTACTTCATGTAGATCTCTGCGCGCATGTGTTTGGCATTAGAATGCTCTCCCTGGGCTTCATCTAGGTGCCAGATTCCAAAAACATGAACTTAGTTGTGTTATGGATAGGCATCCGAAGAGACAAAACAAATGCTGTGAAGTCGGGGAAAACGGGGTTTATTTGGCAAACACAGGACATCACGCAGAAACAAACGTCAATGACCGGACAGGGGTGAGATGGACACGGAAGCACTAAATACAAGAACCAATTAACAATGACTAGAAACAGCTTAGAACACCGGGATTTCACATAAGGTGAGAAGGGGGCGTGGCACACAGGAGGACTGGACGAGCAGGTCATGACAGAACCCACCCCCAATGGCGCGAACAAAGGGACCGGAGGGAATGGAACCAGGGACAGCACAGGACAGGACCTGGTGAAACAAAAGCAAAAACATCAACGGACCATGGGAAACAGGATCGGCACGCAAAACAGGGACCAAGACAACAACCAGGACAGACAGACCAAGGGGAACATCGAGAGACACAGGGAGACAGTGTGCTTGTGCCCTGTCAAGGGCATAACTTTGGGTTGAAGCATTGGGTAGGGGAAGGTTGAGGTCTCCACCCATTTAATGGGATCCAGGGGTTTGTATTGGCTGGTTTTGAGTATTGGGGGGGGGTCACCCCCTATTATTTACGTCCATGTGGGCCGTGATGGACATTCAGAGTCTTCTCTGCTACCTGGGACAGTCACCAGGCTCCCTGCAGCCATGGATTTAGTAAGAAGTAAGGAAAGAGATGGATATTTTAAAGTAAGCTATTTCATTCTGTAATATGATAACCAGTTTGAACAAAATCTACATAATGCATCACAACATTTCCTCAAGGATATATTAAAAATTAAAAAACTAAAACAATACTACAATAATCTGAGTCGAATTCTTAAACCACAGAAAGTGACATTCAAATAGTTGAGGTAGTCTGAGCAGTAAAAGCGATTATAGCTCTAAGGAGTAGGTTAGCCTAGCTGCCCGAAGTGGCCGCTTTGTGGCTGTTATAAAAAGCTCAAAGCACCAGCAAATAGAAGGTGACGGACGATTTTAGCGAAGGAGACGCTGAAATTTATTGTTGACATTTAGATGTTAGACTGGAGATCTGGCTTCTTTGAAAGAGCATACCTGACAGGAGAGCCGTATTATGTTTTCTTTCCACTTTGGTTGTTCCTGCTCAGGCTCATTTCCAGAAAACCGTTCAAACACAAACATGCCTGTTGTTGTGTTTGGGTCCAAGCCTAGATACTTAGTGGTAGCTGTAGTACAGAAATGACTTAATAGTTGCCTGAAGACACATATTATTTAATGTGCAAAGGTAATGGAATTTGTGAATTCAGTGTTGGGAGCTAGTGGGAGGAGGGCTGGGGCAAGAGGCGGGGTCATCATAACCCCTGAGGTCTCCATGGTTACCAGCATTGCGCCTACCAATGCCTCTAATAATAAAACCCATCTCACCTAGACTGGTGTGATGACATAGTTAGTGTTATGTGGGGTCAGCCGAATTGAAAGGGCAGAGATGTGTAAGTGCATACCTAAGATGATTTGTTTCTGCACCTTTTTCAAGTTTAATTGGCTATAGCCTGACTTTTTGTTTGGCTTTATGGGCCTTAAGCTCTGGTGAAACTTGCTGGCTTTAGCACTTAGTAGACTGACTGGGAGTATTTATCGTGTTTAAATCTGAAGGCCTTGAATCAGGAATTATGGAATTCCAGCGTGGTCTTGCAATAAATATCCCCAGTAAATATCAGCTACATTCATTTAAGCTCCTTTCTTTTAATGTGGCCTGTTAAGTGCTTTTAATTTTTAGTTCTGTATCTCCCCAAACACACATATCCCACTTGAAAGTCCTTCAGAGAGCCCCGTCATCAGATCTTGCTATGATGTTAAACGCTTTGTGTCTAACGTGCACATAAATCTGAAGATTCCCGCAGCAGGTGTGCCGCCCGGGCTGATGCCAGGGGTCAATGGTTAGTCCAAATCAAAGGAAGCTTGACAATTAAAGATGGTTTAAGGGTCACCATGTGCCCGCATTAAACCTTCAGCCTTCACCTTGGAAAAATATTCCAGTGGCCTTGTTATATTATTTTTAGTTAGAACGTCAATTAGCTAGTGATTCTTGCCAAAACAGCTTTAGCTAGTAACCTCCAGGTCACAAGACTCTAACTGTTGGTCTTTAACCAGCATGTGTTACAGTACATGCATAGCGTTCTCAGAATTCAGTATTGATTTTTGGTGATGTACTGTTTGTCTGATTAATGCTTAGGAAAAGCAATCTCATGTCCACAATGTAAGAAGTGTGAAAGATATAAGGACCAGCAGTGTGACCCTCAAGACAGTAGGAACATTTCTGCTGTCTGCATTCTTGGGATTGATGGACCTTGGTGTTTATTTCAGTTCGGTTTGTTGTAGTTACCAAGGTGGTGCTCATTCAAGCCTTTACTTTTATTTTTCCATCCAGCATGTAATGGAAGAATGTGTTTCTTAGTTTACTAGTCTAGCACAGTTCACAGAACAATGCTCTCCTCAACTAAATTCTTCTCAACAATAGTCCTCCGGATAATATCAAGAAAGAAAATTAGCCCTTTGGATTTCAGATATTCTGATGCCACATATGATTTTTTACGGCACTTCATCTCATGGCCTCTTGACTGTACTGCAGCCTGCACACTGCTGTGGATGCATGGTGGCCTGGACCTCTCCCCGCACTGAGAACACTGATCGCCCTACCTGATGGGATCTATATCATGGTATAATACAGCCTCTTGTGAAAGACCTCAGTTTCCCCACCTTTAATGTTGATATGATGGAAATTTTTATGGGCAGGAATGTTTACAAAAAACAGGTTCTCAGACCAAGAATCCCAATTCTTATTCATCAACTTATTGGATGCACAGTAGCATGAAACAAGTGTGGCTCAGCTGTATCCCATCTTCAACTGTTACGTCTAGTCTAGTGCTGACGTCTGATTGCGACACCATTTCTGCTTACATTGAGTACCTTATGGCTTTGCACAAGCCATTATACAGAGCGATCGACATAGCCTCCAATAAATGCCCACTGTTTGTTATCAATATTTCACATTATGTTTTCCTAATGTAAGGTTTTGTAAGTACGCATATTCTCTGTGCATAGAGCCACGACTGTCTGATGGTAAAAGGCCTTTATCCAATTATTCACATCCGTTTGGCTGGATTTCTATGCTGACAACAGATGTTCAGAAGTTACCTGAGAAGCAGAATGCTGAAAGAATTCTGCACAGCAGATTATCTGACTGGTACCTTTAAAGCAGCATTACTCAACCCAGTCCTGGGAGACCCCCAAACGGTCCGCATTTTAACCCCCTCCCAGCTCCCAACACACTTGTACCAGGTATCTGTTGATCTTGATTGTTTGTTTCATTCTTGATTGTTTGCCTGCGGTCCGCTGGGAGCTTTGATGGAGCAAAAATGTGGACCGTCTGGGTGTCCTTGAAAACTAGGCTGAAAAACACTGCTTTAAAGCTTATGTCTGAGCTTCCGGAAAACATAAGCTATGGATCAAAGTTTATTCTAGCATAAAATCACAACAGGCCATCAGCCAGTGGTTCTAGTTCAAGGTGTGATGACCGCCTACCTGGGAAACACCATGATCCTTCTGGACTCCTGCTGAACCTGCTTGGGGAGATTAGAGACAACCAGCTCCATTTGATATGCATTAAACACTTTCACACTTTTAATTGAGCCTACTGATTAAACGAAATCCCCCCCGCCTTCCTAGCAAATAACAGGCCCTCCTTGTTTTCTCTCGTTATTGGTAACAAAACAGCTGGCTGACAGACTCCAGCCTTACAATTTGCTCAGAAACATTCAGAACTTTCCCAAACAAACTGAGTCAACCACCTATGGCTGATGTACATGCAAAGCAAGAAGGAGCATCTAGACAGCTGGTAGATGTACACTGTGATGTCAGTATTGTAACTACACCAGCTGTAAAAAAAAATTTCTAGGCAGTTCTGCCTTCAGCTGCACTGGAGTTAATATTGTCTGGCAGTACCTGCAGCAGATACACTCACTGTTCTTGTGACAGAAAGTTCACAGACAAAGCCCTGGAGCCTGTACTATGAAGGCTATTATGTCGAACAAAGGGAAAGTTATTGTCAAAAGAGTTCTAGGAAAGTTGGAGTTTTCTTACAGATGGCCAAGTTTACAAAGTCTGAGCGAAATACACTATGTCACTGTGCGTTGAGGGTGTCTGAAGATCCAATGGGAAATTAAACCTTTCTTAAGCTTAATGCACATACTCACACATACTGTTTCCAAAGAAAGGGCCTCCTTTTGTATCAGCATAGCTTACCAAGTCACTTGTCTTCCCTTTATTGTTGTGCTTGGATACAACCTGAACAAAAAGTCTATGAAATTCAGCAAAACACCAATCTGTTTTCCATCAGTTGCCTTTGACACATGTCAGTCCATTGAACTTCTCGTTAAATATTTGGGGATGAATGCTGAATTTGTGCATTTTTGCTGGCTGTTTTGGAATTGGGGGGATAGTCAGTATCTCCTGTTCTTCATTTGGTGTTAGGGAACAAACACAGAACCTACGCCTGGGTCCAGTAAACAAGGCCAGATGGTCTCTTCACAGTGCTGCCACATCAGCAGAAAGCTCTCGCCTGCCTTGCCGAGAGTTAATTTATTTTTCTGTTAATCAGAGCCTCCCCATCCAAACAAACACACTTGCCCGAGCGAACCCAAGTGCAATCTGCGACGTGGCCATTTCCCATGAAGTGACAGGAAGAAAGCTGCTGTTTTTCTGTGCGTCTCCAGGGAACACTGTGTCAATAAATATGGATTTACAGTCGGCCCTCTGTATCCATGGGAGATTGGTTCCAGGACCCCAAAAGTCCCTTACAAAAAATGTCATAGTATTTGCCTATAACCTACACACATCCTCCCATATACTCTAAAGCAGTGTTTCTCCCAGGGAATTGGGAGTGAGCAAAATTGTGGACCATCTGGGGGTTCCCAAGGAGTGGTTTGAGAAACACTGCTTTAAATCATCTCTAGACTATTTATAATACCTGATACAAGGTAAATGGTTGTTATCCTGTACCGTTCAGGGAATAATGACAAGGTAAAAAGTCTGTACAGATGCAACCATCGTAGTGCATATAGAAAATTGTCAGGGTCAGCCCCTGTTGTCTCGCTCTGAATCCCACCTCCCCTGTTTTTGTATTTTGATCCCTAGTGTTTTATTTGAGTTTCTCCGGTTTTTGTGTCTGATTT
>JAODJU010000033.1:12257607-12277048 GCA_026776725.1 Gnathonemus echidnorhynchus
CCTGTCCTGTGTTAGTCTCGTTACCCCTTAGTATTTTAGTTCCTGCTTCTGTCCTGTTCCCCAGTGGTTCATTGTTTCTAGTTGGCTTTGTTTGATAGTTTTGTATTCTGATTGTGCTTGCATTTGATGTGTATCCGTTTTGTTGTTTAGTCTTAGTTTATCCCCTGTACTTTTTTGACCCCTTGTGGTCTTTTTGGTTTTGGTGTTTTAGTGTTTTCCATTTTGTGTAATAAACCCCCATTTTTGTTCCTGAGCCGCAAGTGGGTCGTCCACCCTTTTTGTGTCCGGTCATGCCCCGTTCCCGCACCCGAGCTGCCCGCCTCCATGACAGAAAATATCATTAAAAATAGAGTGAATTATTTATAAATGAATTATAAATTCTCTCTCTGAATCTGCAGATGAGGAACCTGCGGATACGGAGGGCCGGCTTATTTCTTAGGCCGAGTTTGGGTTGGGCAAAAAGAATATCTTTTATTGTTTCTTGGGTTGATTTTAGTTGTTTCCAGACCACATGACATAGTGTGGCGGGTAAGGTTTATCACCCCCTGTGTGAAGCTTATCACCCCCTGCTGGTGGGTGGTGGATTCACTGTGTGCCATTGCATCACAGCAGCTTGGTTTGGGAACAATATTCATGGCGTTCTGTTACCATGTTTTCTGTTTAAATTGCTACTCTTTCCTAGTCCGAAATTGCTTCAGGGGACAGCAGAAATCTTGGGTCTTGGACTCAAATCTGTTCCCAGTCTCTCTTCAACCCTCTTCAGTGGCATGGTTACACAAAAAATAAACATCAGCTGCTATTGAATATCCTTACGCTAAAGCCACATATTAAAGCAATCATCCTTAATTATCTGGATGTTGTTCTGGCTGCAGTTTTTACCTGCGAGTAAAAGGTCAGGGGAACCCAGCAGTGTGTTTTAGTTGGGTGGTTTGGGGAATACCCTCACTACTTAAAGTCGTAGTGTGTGACATAAGTACCTTGATGAATTTGAACGTAAAGACTTTTAGCTACTGGTGGGCAATTGCTGGGTCTAAGAGCAACTGAAATGTTACAACATGTAGTGAAGGAAAACAATTCAAGGTGGGAAAGTGGCTCAGTGATTTGGACTGAAACCTCAAGGGAAAGAGGTTTGAATATGATGGGAAAATCACTCTCTCAGTGTATATTGAGTTTCTATGTTCTCACAGTCTTTGTTTTAATTGGCTGGGTATTCTTTTTTGTAAAGAACCTAGAACCCTTAGTTTGGTTGGTGGGAATTGGCAGCATATGTTGAAGTGCTATCTCTATTTTTGATGACACTAGATAAATTAATATTCATATCATCTGCTGTTGATCATTTAATATAACATAATGTGTGCATTATTAACAGAGGTAGAGATTTCAGGTCCAGAGAGTACAAATCCAGACCAAGATTTTGTTTCAACCAACCAGTTGAGTACTCTGTGACTGTGACTCTATATACTCAGCTGGTTGGTTGAAACAAAATTTTGGTCTGAATTTGTACTCTCTGGACCTGAAATCTCCACCTCTGATTATTAATAGCTTATCTGCTGTAGAGCTTACGTTATGGAGGCCCATCTCCAATGGTATGTTGCTAGTTCGCACCATGCTGTTCAGTCATAATGTTTATTAAGTTTTACTGTAAATGCTTCGAATCACTTCACAGTCTTTGAGAGCTTTCATTTTGACTCTGTTCCCCCGGTTACTGGGTTGGATTCCATAGTTATTATTTGAAACAACTTTTATAGGAGGAAATTAAAATGTAACTTGAACATTACGTAGGAATGAATATTTTTGACCCAAATCAGTTGTCAGTTGTTGTGTTGTCAGTCTCATAAGTGCCCAGATTAAATGTTAAAAATAAGCAGTAGCTGTACTCACTGGTAAACAAATTGATTGTTTAGGCTTAGTAGAGGAATTTCAATGATAATCCTCAGCTTCCAGCTACTGTACAGCGAGCTGCAGAACATATGCTCAAAGTCAGCATGGGCAGAGAGTCTAGCATTGGGTCCAGCTTTGCGTGGGGATAGTAGGTTGGGAAACTGGTACAGATGGTTCGAGGGAGGCTCTGTCCACAGAATGGCCCCGTATGTCAAAATCCACTTAACGGGGGTAAACTTTGTGTTGGCTGATTATTAGCTATCGTTGATGAATGCCAGATGAGTCCTGGTTATCCCTATAGCTTCACACAAAATGGACAATTGTTCTGTGGGTCCCTGTTTAATGGGGAACATGTGGAGAGGTGCAGATAGAGGTGGGGAGTCAGGAAGGCGTGGGAAGAGGTGGGGCTGGGGTTTTAGGTGGAGAGCAAGCAGATGTTCCAAGCTTCCAATTCCAGAATTACAGGCAGAATCCAAGGATTTTTTGCTGAGAGGTGGAGAGCTTTGTTCTGGGCCCCAATGGCAATATCGATCTCCTGATTCCAGGATTTGAACCAACAACCTTCTAATAATACAGTAAGTAAATAAGCAGTTATGGAAGTAGTAAGTAAGTATGGAAACCAATACACACACCAGCCTTACCTGTTGAGCCACACCAACCTCATGGATGTTGGGTATCACACGTCAATGGCACACAGATAAGATGGAGGTCACAACATAGAGAGAGGTGCCATCTGTGGCATCTCCTCACTGTCCTTGACTTTATTTGCTCATGCTACACTAATAAGGAAGGCACAGGTGTGATTAGAATGGATGGAAATGCTGGAGGACTACATTAAGCGAGTCATACTGAGCAGCACCACGTCGATATCTCAAGTCTGAAAGAGCTAACTAAGATAAAATAATATAAAATAACTTGCCAGGTTGTGTTTCTGGCGTGGGGGGGAGGATCTTGGGTCAGTGGCTGAAACTTGATATGCCTGGGATTTTACTGACTGGGTGTGTAGCTTCTGGAAGCTCTAGGTCTCTATAGAACCACATCTCTCTCCTGCTGTTTTGCTGCGTGTTGGATTTTATGCGGGCAGATCTGAGGCCACCTGTGAGTGCTCAAGCTGAGCCTAGTCTTGCAAGTCAAAGGGAGGCTGCTTCCGGGCCTGAATTAAGGCAATTAGGCTGAATTACTGTGCAATTTAAGACCAAATGGCTTAAAAAATAATACAATTAAATTAATAGGCCAATTTATTTTCTTGCTGCTACTGCTAAAGGTTGTGTGTATTTGGTTTGTATATATTTTGGGGACCATATACTGAGGTGTGTTTTTCTGTTTTGCAGAGGAGTCTTCAAAGGCCCAGCTTGACCTGACGGAGTTAATTGGCGTCCCCCTGCCTCCCTCGGTCTCCTTCATCACTGGCTACGAAGGCTTTCCGGCCTACAACTTCGGGCCCGGCGCCAACATCGGTCGACTGACCCGAATGTTCGTGCCTGATCCCTTCTACCGGGAATTTGCCATCATAGCCACTGTTAAACCCACCACTAACCACGGCGGAGTTCTCTTCGCCATCACTGACGCTCTCCAGAAGGTTGTGCACCTCGGTGTGGCGCTATCCCCAGTGGAGGACCAGACCCAGAGGATTATATTGTACTACAGTGAATCGGGGTCCTCGCGCTCCCAGGAAGTGGCGTCCTTCAAGGTGCCCGACATGTCCAACAAGTGGAACCGCTTCACGCTGACGATGCAGGAGGACGAAGTGCGACTCTACATGGACTGTGAGGAGTACCACCGCGTGGCCGTTCAGAGGACCCCCTGGCAGCTACGGTTCGAAGCCAGCTCTGGCATCTTTGTGGGCAATGCGGGGGGCACTGGCCTTGGAAGATTCGTGGTAAGTTTTGTGAATCGACCTCTATGTGTAGTTATTGGGCTCCCGTTGGCAATAACTTTTAGCATACAACCTATTTAACAGACACCTTTATCCAAACGACACACATTTTTTTGTATGAAAGCACGGTCAATTGGTGATTAAGGGTCTTGCGCTGGGACCCAGTGGTGAAATCACTGTGTCAAATCTGGGATATGAACCAGTGCCTTTCTAATTAGGGGTGCCATAAAAGGAGGGAAGTTAGGATAATAACACCCTGGATGATGGGGGCCCTAAAATATTTGAAACATAATCGATGTTTAGACCCAATGTTTACTGAGCACTTCAGTGTCAGGGCTCCTCCTTCCCACCTCATACAGCTGAGACCTAGCCAGCATCATGCCTTCTTTGACTACCACGATTTATCTTCCACCATGTTGGGTTGCTGTTGATACTAGCCCAACAACCGAATTATCTTATTAATTCTTCTTAAATGATTAAAGATATGGCGTTTTTCTCTGTAGCTACAGTTCAAAGCGGATTTTTTTTTTTTCGTTCAGTCATCATGTGGCAGTTCAAAAAACCCCAGAAAGTGGTAGCAGAGTGCTCCGGCAGGCGTTTTTAATTAGATTTAATTTCTGTTGCATGGGAATGAAAAGGAGGAATGACTGAGTGTTGATCTGAGTTTCAGATTTGCCCCTGGCCTATCGCAGACAGCCCAGCATTGGCACATCGCATCCTGTTCACAAAGAATGAATTGAAAAAATGAAGCTTGTCGGCCACCTTGGAGCGAATGCCTGCTGTTATTCACATGGTTGGGCCATAGATGCCAAGCCCAAGTTAAAATTAAGCAGACAAATAAGGCAATTTAGCAAGGTCTTGTGGGCTAGTGTTACATTCTGTCTGCAGACACTAATGAGACTTACATGTAAAGTTAACCTGGAGCTCCACACATCTGCGGGAATGGTTGTTCTGCCATTGAGCGCAAGCTTTGTTTTGGGGGTTGGGAGGATGGTCCTTGCATAAGCTCCTGATGCATTAACATCTCTGAAAAGCTGTTTGCTCAATCCCTTTCGTAAGACGAGACAAAAAGGTCACTAGGTGACTCTCTTGTTTGAGGTCACAGATTTGTGGTGGGGGGACGTCTGAGGTTTTGTGAATGATCTTTTCAGCTGTGATCGCTGAAAAGCCAGGAGCGGCTATTAGACAGACTGTGGGTTTAGAAAAGCATTTTCTACAATGCATTTGTGATTTCATTCAGAAATATATAAGCTGGGCTCTGATTCACAAATCTGCCAGACAGCTAAACGGCAGACGCTGTGAGTGGTCAAGAGGCATTTCTTGTTGAATGTGGCGCAGATGGTATCAGTTCCGATGCTTTATAGGTTCTGGGAGGGTCCAGCCTGCCTGGTCTCCCCCCTCTTTCCAGCTTCCGTCAGTCGGCCCTATATGCTCATAAAAACAGAAGAGGGCTGCAAGTCCCGCCACTCAGCAACGCAGTGGCAGTCGAAGTGTAGCCATATGCAAGCTTCCTCGTTGGCGCCCCCTTCTGGCAAGCTGCCCAGTTTTACTTTGTCTCTGACACATACATGTCAACATAGCAGCAGATATGGGTATGGATGGTATGGTCATGTCCCTCCCAAGATTGTGGGAGGACCGTGTGTTTAGGGATGGGGGGTTTGGGGTTGATGTGGTTCAACCAGTGTTGAAACCAAATCTATGCCCTGTTGACCAGAAGGTGCTCCCTCAGAAGATGCCACCCTAGGCATTTGCCCATCTTGCCCTTGGCAGGACCCACCACTGCAGCAAGATCATATTTGAATGTCACAGTGAATTCGGTCTGCTGACAGACCCTGCCCAGATGGGCAGGGGTGCTAGCGACTTACGACTTCAGGAGAAAAGCAGATACACAGGGAGTTTTTGCATCCGGCTTTGCCATAAACATTATTACACAAGCCCGCGTCGTTTGCTTGGCAGATGTTTCCATACCAGGCTTGATGGCTTGGTTTTACAGCTAAATAGTGTCAGTTAAGTATCCTGCTTAAAGGTACAACAGCCATTCCCTTTCAGGAATTTCTTACCCTGAGAGCTCGCTGTCCATGGATTTATATCCTCCATGTGTTTCTCCATATGTAAGGACAATGAATATCAAGCTCCAGGAGATCTAAGAATTTTAAATACGATGTTCTCTGAAGTACCACGACCCTGTGTTGGATGACTGGTTGAAGGATGGATGGAAGAATAGATGTTCTCTGTAGTACAACTTAAATGTAAATATATGTAGCAGGATAAATCCAGATCTTAAAACTGACTGGCATTGGTCCCCTGTGAATCACGTTCAGATACAATTAATGACCAGGGGTTCGTTCCCTAAAAGCATAGCTGCTAGAACGGGGGTGATTCTAGGATTTTTTCAGTCTGGGGCACATAAGAGGAACCATAATTTATGAAGAGGGTCCTGCCTTATCATTAGCCAATGATATGTTTTAATTGGTGAGTGACAGGGGAGATGGTGCCCTGGGAACCAATAAGCTTTCAACAGGTTTAGCCACGCCCCTGAGCCAGAACAATGTCTCCATAGAATGTTTCCACTCACCTTAGATCACAGATAAGTGAGTCTGTCACTGTGATTCACCGTGGTATTTTTTTAAAACAACATCAAGCGTAGTCAAGCCAGATGAGACAGTAACACCCCCCCATCCAGAATCTCAGCAGGCAATCAAGTACTGCAAAAAAATGGGGACTCTAGTCTCTGTTTTCACACACTCATCCTTACCTGATAAGTTGTACCTATTGATTCAATCCCAGGTGGGTGCTGTACCTGCTACCCTGGCAACAGACTAGTGCATCTATCCCACCGGGGATCAGGGAAAGCAGAATCAACTCTTTGCTGAAGAGTGTCAAGAAGGCTGGGGGTGGACGGCCGGAGAGTGGGCCCTGCATGTTGTTTACAGGACTGAGCATGTGTCATCTGTGCTTGTTTGGAGTGGGCTGGTAAACACTCTCCCCCAGCCTGCGGTGACGTGGGGGGGGGTTCCCCATGTGTTCCTGTCACAGACGGAGAGCCTGGCCCAGTGGGACGTGTCTGCGTGCATTTTAAGCGAATGGTCGTTTTGTGTCTAGTTTTATTGTGGAAGCAGAGCATTTGTGGACAAGCGAGACCACATGCCAAGGCATTCAGATATTAACTGGCTACACATGTACTTCAGGAAATGCATGCAATATACACCCATCTGACTGTCTTCCCACTGCACATCCAGTTCAGGCTCCCACGGGGGCGGGGGGGGGGGGGGTTTCAGGCAGCAGAGGAGGCAAGGCGACAAGGAACCACAAACTGATAAACTGATACACCTATTCTGATTCTGAGTTTGTGGCTACTTTTACTTAATTGCTTTAAATTTATAATCTAGCTCTGAAAGAATTTTTATGGGGTCATGCCACTTACATATTGTGTCATAAGTGTTTTTGATTATTTTTTGATTATATAATCATATTCAGAACTTGTCAAAAGTTTTTGCACACACTGGGATTTCCTACATTTGCATGTTACTTGCTAAATTTACTAAAAATACACTCAGTAGTCTTTGCTAACAAATACATTTACAGTATGTTCACCATTTGAATATCTTTTTTGGCAAGAAAATGTTAAATCTTTGATTCATCAAAGTAACCTCCTCTAGCAGTTATAACAGCGGAGCAAATTCGAGGGATTCTTTCTCGAATGACAGTAAATACTGCTCTGTTTCATGGGATGAATCAGTTAACTGGTGCATTTAAAGTTAAAGGACAGCCTAGAATTTGACTATGTCATCACCACATAACCAGTCAATAGGATGTCAGACATGCACTGTTACATTCTTTCCATGTTATAAAAGAAACTTGTTTTATTTTACTTATATTTTCATTTATAGTTGTTCACTCAACTTTCCAATGCTTAACAAGAATGAAACATCTGCAGTTTATGAAAAAATGGAAAAGTGTGGTGTGCAAAAACTTTTGACCGGTAGTGTATATTGCTGTTAGTTGCGAACATGCATATTGAGTTCTGCAGAGTTCAACTTGTTGTTTTTGGTTAGAAGGCATTATTGGTTATAAGTGCATTATGGGGGAATCCAGCGACACACACCTTGGTGTGACACAGCTGGTTCAGAGTTCACCTCCATGGCCTGCTGGACATCACACCAGTGCACTGCTGTCTGACTCCTCCCCTTTCTCCCCCACACTGCTGTCTGACTCCTCCCCTTTCTCCCCCACACTGCTGTCTGACTCCTCCCCTTTCTCCCCCACACTGCTGCTCATTCTTGTCATATTACTGACTACTGTGCTCTGGTTCATGACTCTATGCTTGTGTTCAGTCAGGGCTGTGGACCCATTTCCTTTGCTCTGTTCATCGTCGTTTCTTCCTTCTCCCTGCTTTCCATCTCCAGTGTCCATTCCAGCAACCTCTGTGTGTGTCTCTTTGAAGCATCTCCCTTCTCCTGTTTCCATCATGTTATTAGTTTTTTGTGAATCTGCATTGCAACTATGGCAACCCTGTTTGCTTTCAGATGCTGTTCAGATGGTTACATTAATCCCCCACACAGTCTTCTGCTGAACAGCTGGATGTGGGCTGTCATGCTGCCTGGGCCTTTCTTTGGGGGTGGGGGGAGGGGGGGTTGCTTTTCTGTAGGCCAGGATGGCAACAGGGGGACACAGTGACAGCGTTCAATCTTATCCAACATGTCCAGCAGGAACTGTGAAAGTATCAGTGGACTTTGGCAGTCGGGGTGATTCATCAGACTGGGATACCCAGTGAGCAGCCAGGAATCATTAACGGATTAGTAAAGCGGCAGACTGGTGTGAGAGCTGGCTGCCTCTCCACAAGTGCTGGCAAAGGCCCGATATTCACACCACATCCTCCAATGAGATGACCTAGCCAATAAGAATTCAGGTGTGGCCAGATGTCCCCTGATTGGCTGAACAGAGCCACTCAGGGGCCCGTGGCCATCAAATCAGAATCATCTATCCCAGTAACCCAGACTCTAGGCCTGCTGTTGTTTTGCACGTGGTCATCTTATCATGCGTTTGTGTTTCCCGATCTCTGAGGAAGAACAATCTCTAAAAATTGTCACAGGTTTTGCTTTTCTCCAGCAGCTGTTTATAAACTCTGCAGCTGTCCTTGAACTGGATGTCATCCTCCTCATGTTGCTCCTGTTCTCTGGCCTTAACATGCTAAATTAAAATTAAAAGCAGGTATTAATATTATCTTTTCTGGAAAGAACAGGATGGGACGCTTTGCGAGGAGATGCTTCAAAGAGACACACACAGAGGTTGCTGGAATGGACACTGGAGATGGAAAGCAGGGAGAAGGAAGAGACGGTGGGGGGTGGGGGGGTGTATTCTGGGCAAACTGCATTGTGATCAAAGCAGTTAATAGAATTTGGGCAAAAAAGGAAATAGATTCTTACAAAGGAAAATCAAAAAAGCACAAAAGCAGGTAAATGGCTCTTTGTGAAATATTTCAGATGACTTTTTACGTGCACTTGGCATATTGCACAGATCGGAATTGCTTTGGCCTCAATCCATAGGCAACATTTTTCCTGTCGTCAGAGCCAAGACTTGGAGTGGGCCGGGTGAATGTGGCTATGTAGCTGTCATTGCAAATCTGGCTCTTACGTTCTCTTACTCTCTCCTCCTAGGGATCCATCCAACAGCTGGTTCTCAAGTTCGACCCCAGAGTCGCAGATGATCAGTGCGAAGAGGACGATCCCTATGTGAGTGCTCTGGGCTGCCTTTAAACACAGGATACAGCTGTGGAAGTTTCTGATAACTCCAGCGAAAACAGAGGGATAGCACACTCTAGTGGCAGAATAAGAGCAACGCGGCAATGAGCATCTGGAACTTTGGTATGCCGCGAATCTGGTGCAATTACTCGCTTGTAGCAAAAATGTTACAAACAGAATGAACCTTAGTTGTTTTTTATGACTTGGGATTCTGCATTTGATCGCTACATTTTTTAGGTCACAGGTGGTTCTAACAAGCTAATGCAAAGTGCATTAAGAAAAGAAACACCTTGTAGCTGGATTCCAGTTTTACCCAGAACCACATGAAATATCTGTGTCTCGGAGGAATTAAATATAAATAACACTGTAAATATAAATGTTAAATAGCTTTGAATTTATCCAGCAATGTAAAACTTTTTTTTTTCAAATGACAAACGATCTCTGCCTTGGCTCAAAAGAGCCAGCTACTGACAAAAGAAAAGAAAATTTTCAGTACATGACTTAAAGTGAAGCTCCTGGTATTAAATGTCCACCGGCAAATTTTATGAGCTCGATTTATCAGCGGAGAGTTGCCACAGTTTTTCAGGAGAATTTTTTTCCCCAGGAGACGCGCTTGACGTAGAGAAGCTAAATGAGAGCAATGTCCGAATGTCACCCGGTGACCATCTCGAGGAAAAAAAGGGGGATAACAGGCCACGAGGCTGAGGAACGTGCTTCTCCTTGCAGGCATCGGGTGACGGGAGCGGGGATGACATCACAGACTCCAGGGAGGTGCCGGATGAGCTGAAGAAGCAGGTTGAGGAACGGGAGTACGCTTGGGTGAGTGAGTGCCATAAGAGGAAAAATCTGGAGAACGTTCCTGGACAGATTAGGCCATGGAAAATTTTTCGGGATTTATGAGTCCTTCTGGATTCCGAGTTTCAAAGCTTTGTGGGTCTGCTAGCAGCTGGGGCCGTGGAGACCTGCCACTTGTAGAGGTCCATGATGTCTTTGGACTTTGTATGAAGGTCTACATTTCCTGTCTTGGAAAGCAGCTGGTGAACTACATACTCTGGTATCTGGACCCCGTGCTTAGTATCTTAGTGCTGTGTACACCACAGATTAAAAGCTATTATTTACTCTTGCCATATGGATCTTGTTAAACTGTTTTGTATTTTCTATTAAGAGGCTTGGACATTTGGCCCTAACACCAAGTTTACTTTGAAACATCTCCCATCATCTGGTCATGAGGGTGGGATCATGGCTCCAAAGCCGACCTGGACCCTTGCAAAGACCACATTAGGTGCTCAGTCGTACACTGGTTTTGGCCCCCACAGGGTCAAAAACACACGGCTATCTGCACTAAACACTTGGACTAATAATGAGATGGTGGACATCCCACACACATATTATCATCCGCATGCCAATTAGGAAGCTCTCCTCTGAACTGCGTGTTAAGGTTGTCCTGATAACTGCTCTCGTTTGGTTAATGTTCAGAACTGCAAATTGCCCCAAATGGAGGAAAAAAATGTAACATTTAAGAATTCCTGTACGCATTTCTGGATGTTTACCGGTCAAATGTGGGGTCAGAATCAGTTAAGAAGGTGAGCAAGAGACTTATGGACCTGGACCCTGCAGAACAGCTCCTGAGTTATTCACACAGATGCTGGTCAGTGATACTCTGTCCATCACCCCCTTCTGGCTCAGTGCAGTGTTTTCTAAATGCTTTTCGAAGTGCTTTTTTTTTACAAGAAGCCACATGTCATCAGCTGCACAAGACTTGAATTTAGTGCAGATAGACAGCACCAGGTCTTTCTGCATTACATCATCGGCCATTGTGATAGATGCAGTGTTGGACTGACGCACTGCGTCCATAAAAGCCCATCCCTCGCTAGCGAATTAGTGTGTGTATCTTATATAATTTAGTACACGACGCATTTATTCATAACGACTGATGCAAATGAATACAGCTGGATTGTTCAGTTAACTCCCGTCAACAGAGCCCCAAACTCGTTTCGGGGCCCTAAGGCAAATGTGATTAACCCAGTTTGTCATTTGTCTTCTTCCATCCTATTCTGATAGGCTGATCAGATTGGGCGCCCCCAGGTGGTCACTGGACCTTAAGCAATCGCTTAATTCACTTATGCCTTAATAACAGAGAGGTTGATAGTAGCCATTTACATTATAGCTGACCTTGTGTGTCATAAAGTGTTCTGACCAATGGGCTTTGAGCATGGAGCAGTGGGTGGCGGTCACATGTGCTCCCAGCATGCACGTCTTCAGCTGACTGGCAATGCTCGCTTGGCCTGAACACCACATGAACCTCAGGTATTTGCCCTTTTATTTGCGGGTGTGAGTCCCACAGCTCATAAATAGGAAAGCAAGATGGGGGGAGAATGTGCAGCCCTGCAACAAAGAGCACTCAGTGGGCTGTGTAGCGCCCTTTGCTGGAGACCAACAGGAAGTCCACTTTTAAGTAACCTTTGCTTCACTTTGTTTTCCACATTTACGTCAGTCATTCTAACATCCCTGGTAATGACACTAAGCAGCCCTGTTATTAAACAAGTAACATCTTCCCCAGGAAACATGTTTACACTGATATAAACAACTGTGAGCATCCATTCATCTTCCATAACCACTCACCCAATACAGGGTCATGGAAAGCTGTGAGTAATCAGGCTGAAATATGCAGTCATTTTTTGCCTTTAAATGGTATCTCCATTTGATGCATGCTGCATGGGCTAAAATATGCAAAGGCTATATTCAATTAAATTCAGTTCAGCTTATTTTTATAAGCTGAGGCACGCTCTCCAGCATACGCGCCTCAGAGTGCTTTAGATATATGTATGTAAACAGACACAGTACACAGTGTAAGCAGAAAAGCCAGAAGATGCTGGAAAACGGGGTGAATCTCAATATGAGTACTTGACCGTACTCATATTGATCGTAGGATATATCAGTTGCTTCCTTGCCAAATGAGAGCAGTCCCACGATTCATTGCACCCCAAGTTCGTTCTTGGAAGGCAAGATAGCGAGACCGGTCTTGCCAAGACCACAAGTATGGTCTTTACATTCTTGGTATTAGGATTCTCCCTGAAACAACAACCTCTTTGGGTGGACTGGTAGGGGAGAGATCCTCTCGGGGTCAAAGGTCAACTGGCTGCCTACCCTCCTGGGCACACTAACCATGTTAGTATATTTGGATGTCCTTACATGGAGTAGAGTTCCGCTATAATTTTGATACCTTTTTGTCTGCCTCTCTAGTCAGAGAACAACCAGGGTGCGCCAGTGCCAGCCCCACCAACAGAGGCCTACCATGATGAGGATGTGACTGAGTACTCTGGCCAGCCGATCCCCAGCGAGGAGCAGACCACCGTCCAGACAACCCCCACTGCAGAGCCAACAACACAAAGTGAGAATCTGCACCCCTCTCAGCTGTCTGCGTCCGCTGGAGGTCCTGGGGCAGGGCAGGCTGCCACAGATGAAGCTAAACAAACTCTTTCGAAAAATAACAAGTTTAAAAATAAATTATTATTTATCTTTTATAATCAAGACTGCATTTGAACAGGATCTAGGTTACAAGTTATGTCTCAGATAGGACACTGCAGTGTGGAGCTGAAGCTATTTATAATTAGCACGTGCAGATGCTCGTTACTTTATGTTATTTTGACTTTACAATGGTTCAGTAGCAATACACATTCAGTAGTCCCAAACTCTGAATTCAGATATGTTCGCAGGCTAGTGATATGTTGTACGATACATTTTACTGATGCCGGGTGATGGCTAATCCACACAGCCAGCGATTACAAGCATAAACATCTCATACAGTGTTTAACAACATATTGTACAGTGTTTTTTTGTTTTAATTTGTTTACTTTTCAATTAGTTACAAGCAATTAATTTTTGATTTATTTACTTATTCAATGACAGTAGTTATTTATTTAGCTATTTGTTTAACACATCATATTTATATTCGAGTTGCAATATTTTTTGCTTTCGATGGGTTCATCAGAACGCAACCCCATCGTAAGTCAAGGAGCATGTATAGTACATTTATGGTTTGTTTTGGTTCATGATTGGTGAAGTAGTAAATAACACTGGAGCCACTAGGGGGAGACAAAGCTTGTGGTTGGTGATAAATGTTCACTTAAAGAAGAAAGCATCACCATAAAAGGAATAAGTACAGTTTAGTACCTCAGATTCCCCCAGAAACTAATGTGGCATGAATTCATAATATGCTTTTTTAATCTTAAATCAGCTGAGGCACCTGTTTTGGGGCCAGGGAGATTACAGCCATTGCATTCAAGCACAGTCTACAGCCATCCCTGTGTATGGGAATTATTGGTGTAGTTGCTCACCAGCAATGTCGGTTGGGTGCCTTTGCAGGGTCAAGTCATACTGAGGAGGTGGAGGACAGAGAAACATTCCAGACTGTGAGTGGGCTGTCTTCATTTTGACAGAGAGAATGTGCTCTTTTGGTTGTCAGGTTTGTAGAACTTGTTTCCTGTGGGTCTCTAGATGTCTCCGGGACCCAAGGGGGAGCCGGGCGATCCAGGAGTAGCTGGCCCACCTGGACCAAGGGGCCCGTGGGGGCCTTCAGGAGAAGGAGAGCCCCAGCCAGGTCCCAGGGGCCCAAAAGGACCCCCAGGGCCCTCTGGAGCTCCAGGAACACCAGGGAAAGATGGACTCCCAGTGAGCTATGTTCACCTCTTCTGCACCTGGTCGAAAAGCCCCTTTCATGCACCCCGCGTCTGCTTAGTTTGGGATTTTCAGCACGCGCTGGAACGCAGCTCGCTTCAAAGGCTCTTGTAATCCGGCAATTTGGACTTCAGGCGACGCGCTTTAATGTGAGGTTTTATGACGCCTTTCCACTGACTCCAGGAAAGGAAAAAAACACAGTTCCATGTCACCACGGGAACAGTCAGGGTGGCGACTGGAGTAACACAGTCCCTCTGTAAATCACATTCCTCAGTGGGCTTTTATTAAGTGGCGGCTAATTCCCGTCACTTTGGCACTGTGAGAGGGGACAGTGAAACGCAGCACCTCATTGGTTGGATAAAGGAGAACACAATAGCAGTGAAAGTTATCCAGTACACTCTCCCTTTTTTTCCTGTTAAGAACACTCAGTCCTCTCTCTATAGCTTGGCCCGTTTGACTCCTTTGTTTCTAAATCTGTTCGGCGACGTTCCCATTGGTGGCTTTCAACAAAAACAAGAGAAGAAATCATTAGCAATATTTCTGTGTAATCGATTAATATTCATCTCGACGTGGCAGGTGATTTGCTCAGTTTCCATTGTAGTTGACGATGGTGCATCTTGTGGTTGAGTCTGTGATTTCCTGTAGTGTGGAAGATGTATTATAACTCATAATTGGGTGACACAACAAACGAATAGCAACACCTGCCAGTAGAGTCCGTATGCAAGGCGCTGATGGGATCGTAGGGCACAATTTGCAGAACTTACTTTGTAGGTCTTTCTTCCCTTATTTGGATCCCTGCTCATACATTCAAACATGAACCAGGGACATTTGTATTCTTGAGTCTAAAGTGTTGTTCATCTGGCTAAATGATTGATTTGCCGCAGGGTGTAATGCGTTTTTCTCTTCTTTTTCAGGGTATCCGGGGTAAAGATGGAAAGCCAGTAAGCAACGTCTGTCTGCAATTGACATTTATAGTCATTCTAATGAGTGCTTGTATGTTGAGAAAACAGACCCAAATATGGGCAGATCTGTCAAGCTACAGTCCTCCCATTGGCTTCAGCTAGCTTTCTGGTGTCAGGTGCTCTGTGTGAATTACCTGTGCGCTTGATAGTCATGGCGGAGGGTGATGATAACCCCTCTACTTTCTTGGATTCTCCATGTTGAAAAGCTGGTATTTACCAGTTCGGATTCTTTAGTTGTGCCACATTGCAGATGCTTTTGCTACAGACGGCCTTCGACGTGTTGTCATTCCTAATCTGCGGATGTTTAAAGGCAGGGGAGAGATATTATGTCTCATACATCACCAAGAATGTAAATCCCGAATTGGCCTGAAGCCCTTCATGTTCCGTCTCTGACCCTCACGTTCTGCACCTACCCCCCCGAGTCAGCCAGCCCTGTCCAGCATCTAACATGTGCAGTGCAGGACTGAGCCGGAGCCAGTAATGGGAAGAAATTATGAGGAAATGTTTCGTGAAAAGATGAAAACAAAACCACTCCCCAGCATCATTAATTTGCCAATTACAGCAACTGAAGCGCAGTCACCTGCCACATGCACTACGGCCCATACAAACTTACCTCTGCTTTCAGGGTATTCCGTGCCACTCTGTTCCTCATTATAGTGAGACTCAGAGCTCCCACAGTCCTCTGTGATCGATTAGCCAGGGCTGTGGCCTTCTCTGGCAGTATGTGGAGAGCACACTTGTTGAAATAAGAGCAATGGTGACCATACAACCCCACTCACTTCCAAAGACTTTGTGCTGCCCCTGGGGTTCAAGGCATTTACGTTTACGAGTGTCTCAACATAATGCATTTTTGTTTCTGTCCTCTCATGCATTTAAGTTAACATGATTCGGCTTATTTTTATTGTAGCTTTGAAAGGTATCGTTTGTGGAATGCAGGCTGTTGACAAATCCTCAAAATCTACATTCCAGCCAAGGGGGACGCAGTAGCTAGAATAAAGCTGTTTTTTATTTTAGGCTACAACTTCTCATGGATTGATTTTTCATTTTATTAAATTGAGCATTTTATGTTCTCTTTGCATGCAGGGTGAAGAGGGACCTCAGGGCTTCCCTGGCCTTCCAGGAGAACCTGGACTCAAGGGAGGAAAGGTATGACCATTTATTTATATAGGACATGCCTCTGTGACATGCTAATATACTCTATGGCTTGTTCAGCAAGTGTGCTGGACTGTCTGCCAGCTGATAGTAGGGACAGTTCAGTACACTTCAAAGGTGCATGTCTGCTATTACTCAACCACCAAAGAAATGAAGCATGCATAGATTTTACACTTGACAGGAAATATTTCCCAGAATGCACTGGCAAGTGAAATGGAAAGGCAGAATGACCATAATAAGTACCGGTTGTGTTTATTGAAAACACTCATATGTTCAAATAAAATAAGCTTGTATTTTTAGAACAAAATAGCTATACGTCACGTTACGGTACTCCGGCAGCAAAACAGATGGCTTAGAAAAGTGTGCTAGCATGTAGTTTAGCATTCAAACATTCAAATTAAAACAGAAATTATGTATTCAGGAGATATCTACATGTACTAATTGTATTTAATCAAGGCTGCACCTGGTCTACAGGACCAAATCATTTGATTGGGCAGCGGTTTATTTTTATAACCTTAGCTTTATAACTTGAGTAGGTTATTTTTATGACACGAGGTCATTCATTTATCTGTGGCAGAATGAGCAAAAGGGAAAACAAAGACATTTTAGAACCGGCACAAATGTTATTAAAGCAAGGGTTATGGGGAATGTTCTGGAAATGCAAATTCTGCTGCTGTTTCGCATTTAGTGTCCTCTGTACTCTTCTTCCTTGACCTTGAAAGCCTTGAGAAGGTCAACATGATTATATCTGATTGTTGTTTATTCTTTCTGGATTCCCATAGGGTGATCCCGGTGTGGGTCTCCCAGGTCCTCCTGGACCGCCAGGACCTCCAGGCTCGGCTAGCCGGCCCAAGTTCCCGGTGTGTACATCTCCACCAAATTATTTATTCTACCTGAAATTTTGTTTGGGGTGACCTCTGCTCCCCATCTGGCAGAATGAAATGCAGCTTTGTGAATGCAGTGAGGTGAAGCAGGGAGAGTCAACGAAGACGTGTTAGAGCGAAAAGTGTATAATGTGCAGCTGCGCTGATTTTCAGGGGGATGTGGAAGGCTATGGCTCAGGGTTCGAGGACTTTGACAGCGACACTGAAGTTATCAGAGTGAGTCTGGCAATAGCCATAATTCTGTTTTATTATTAAGGATTCATCTTAATTGTTTAAAATAATTCTGTAAAAAAGTATGTTATCAACTTATATGTTTCTTACAGGTCCTGGAATGAAAAAATTAAGTTTTGAAATGTAGTCTCTGTAAACTCACACTTCAAGGCTTTTAATAAATAACTTCCTAATGAACCATGTTACGATCTTGTGTAAGATCACAGTTATGGTCTAGCTCAGGGCTCTTAAACTCAAATTTCAAAGAGTCTGTATGTGTGGATCGTGTATTTTCAACATTTCGCTCAATTACTTTGATTAATCTTTAATTATAGTATTAATTACTAATACTGTTTCATCATTTAAAAATAATAGGAATTCTCTGCACCTGTTTTGTTGCATATTCAGAAAATTGTGCCTGGGTCTTATTAGTTTCTTCTTGGCTAATTGCTAACAGTTGGAGTCGCAACCAGCACATGCGGGATCCTGCTGGATTTGAGTATGATGTCTTTGTTCTGGACTGTTGTCACCACCATTGTCAAACCTGTAGCTGATTGGATGCTTTGAACATCCTTTCTTTGTCTTTTCAGGGCCCCCCTGGTCCACCAGGCCCCCCCGGCCCACCAGGAAAGCCCGGCCCTCCCGGGTCAAGAGATGATTCTGACTCTACAGGGGACCTTCAGACGGGGCCTCTTGGTCCTCTAGGGGCCCCAGGAAAAGATGGAAAGCCTGGCGAAATGGGGAAGCCTGTAAGTACCTCCTAAATGAGCCTGTCCTGTTTATAAGTTATTTCCAGTGTTGGTTTGTTAACTACTGACACCAAAATCAGGAAATAAAAACCTGACATTTAATCACACCCATATCAGACATTTAAGAAAATGTTTATACAAGGTGCACTGCATGTAAACAAAATACTTCATGTGGAAAGTATGGGACTGAAGACCTTAAAATAATATTACTATTGATGTGCTTTTATGCAAAAAAATCACCCTTAGCCTATGACATGGGTGATCATGATCATGTTAAACCCATGTTGTGTCTTATGACTAAACATTTGTAGCTTCCTAATTTTATGACCACTCAGACTACACTTAATGAGTTTCTGGCAAATCAGCCGTCAGTCAGTACAGGCTATAGGTGCATAAACTGATTAATTGATAAATTAATTGATTGAGAACAGATTTCAGTATGTCGATTATTGTACGTGAACTTCATGTTTGGCTTTTATGAAGGTTGCCAGGGCCCATCTTTATCTGAAGAGCGTGTTATTGGGCTAGAATCTGGTTTCAGTTTCATTTCGGGCTCCATGTTGCAGCCAGTAAATCAGCTGAACCAGTTACATCAGAGGGGCCCCACTGTCTCTCCAGCCCCCTACTGGCTTCTTATTCCTGGGCCCCATGCTCCTCGCTGACTGTGGTTCCCCTTCACTGGCACGTTTCTGTGAACCATACCCAGATGGCCACAGGCTGGTGGGCCCAGCTGTGGACTATAAGCAATGAGTCCCACGTCTCTCTGTTAATGAAGTGTTTTCTCTCCGGATCCTGTCATCTGGATGTGTTTGTGATGTCGGCGGTGAGGCTGCCGCTTGTTTTTCTGCTAGCAGCTCTCGGGAAGGATCTGTGATGCAGGTTTTCGCATACGAGCTTGCGGTGCTGGATGCGGGGGAAGCCGTCTCAGAGTTAATGAGAACACGCTCAAGGACTCCTGTGCATCAGCTAGAGGGTCGAGCACCTGTCCTGACCGCACGTGGACCAGCATTATAGAAACCGCACGCCCCTAGGGCTCCTGCTTTGCCTGAGGACTTCACACGTTCTCCCCGTGCTGTGTGGGTTTCCTCTGACAGTCCAACGACACAGAGCTAGGTGAATTAGTATTTGTTAATAGGCCATGGTTTGTTATTGTGTGTGTGCCCTGTGATGGACTGCCGTCGCATCTAGGAGGTTCCCTTGCCTCATGCTCTATACTGCCTGGGATAGAATTAGAATTTGGTGATCAGTGGTCATTGTTGACACACCACAGCACACAGTGCACAACAGTGAAATGTGTCCTCTGCATTTA
>JAODJU010000033.1:12277148-12297279 GCA_026776725.1 Gnathonemus echidnorhynchus
CAGTGAGAACTGGTTTTCAGTTAATTTACCTGGTAAAATAAAGTTTAAATAAATGACATAAATGCTCTTATAGTACACGTAAGTTAGTGGTTTATTTATTGTTAGTTACTGTAATGTTGTGCTGCTTTTTTTGGTTAATTGTCCAGTCTGTGAAGAAGGTATTCAAGTAAGAATTGCATTGTAGTATGACTCATTTCCTGGCGCGTACAATTCATACTAGGTCAGCGTTCACGGTTCGATTTCTGATATTCAGATCGAGTTCTAGGTCAAACTGGTTTGATTGACTTTCAAGAAATTCGAGTTCGAGAACCGAGGTACCACTGTATGTCACCATGCCCCAGTGGGTTGGGCAGCCAGTTCACCTTGGACCCTCAGAGGAGTTTTTTCTTCCACCTTAGGAGTTTTTGATTCCTCTTTTCTTTCTTTCTTTCTTTCTTTCTTTCTTTCTTTCTTTCTTTCTTTCTTTCTTTCTTTCTGCCATTCTGCATTCTAGGCCTTAAACGCTGTGCTGTGTCTGAAGACTAACAGCTGACTCCGGTTGTTGAGTTCTTAGGATCTACCACTGAATGACCATAGATAACTAACCAGAAGCTAAGAAAACCGACACTGGCCTCATTACAAAAGTAACATTGTAACTTCCCGAAAATTTGGAAACGGTCACTTTAAACTTCAGGTGATCATGTAACCATAGAAACAGAGGGATGTGCTTAATAAATTGAGGCAATATGTTATTACCAGTCAAAAGTTACGGGAGTGATGGGCATAAGCCCGCAATGGGTTAGGTTTGTGTTTCCTGCCATGGATTAGTTGATCTCACTTCTCATTGGTTACTCTGTTGGCTCCCATTGGGCTGGATGGGGCAGTAATTGACAGAGCACCATAAATCCCACCCACCACAAGTTCCAGAGTCACATTTTTACTGAAACATATGTTCAGTGTGCTGTCAGAGAGTGTCAGGCTCCTGGTATGAGTTTGCAGGGTTCATCCTCCCGCCCCATTCAGGACTGTCACAGGGAATCGGCCTTTTCAACCCGATCCAGATGGAATCTTTTACTTACTTGCAGAAACACATTTTCTCAGCTCTCTTTGCAAAAATGAAACAGTGGCACAACTGCATATACTTAGCTTTTCTTGTTTGTTTGTCAGCTGGTTACAAAGCTAAGTGTGACAACCTGGAAAGCTTTTTAATGAATTTATTGCATTGCTCTTTTTCAGATTGACTGCATTTTTACCTTTATATCTAAGTGCAAGTTCATTAGCAGCAGAAAATATTTCGTATTTTACATAATTTCACTGTTTTTTCTTTACCAACAGTTAAACACGCATGTTGAAGCTATTATTATAAGCTCAGTGCATCCGTAGGCATTTGTAGGTATTGTTCACCTTCTAGATCCTTCTAAGGAGTTCTAAAGCTGCTGGTTGGCTTTTTCAGGGGGCTCCTGGGCTGGATGGAGCACCTGGGCCAGAAGGACAGAAGGGTGAGAAGGTAAAGCCTCCAGATGTGAAGGATATACCAGGCTATGTGTAGGAGAGATAAACCAAGTAGATCATCAAGTTTCATCATTTTCTTTCACAAATTGCTCCGTTAATGAAGCGCAAATATAGAATATTTTCTTGCCATATTTCTATGTTTTGACTCGCTAGTACTTGATGCTGGAGTTGTTGATTTTGCTGAGGTAATAACAATTATATCACTCTTACTCTTTCATAGGGTGACCAGGGCTTGACTGGACATCCGGGACCAAAAGTAATTTCAAGCTTACTAACTCAGAGCTGTGGTTTTTGCAGACATTATTGAAGTGAAATGGCCCTGATTATCAGGGATGTGTATTTCAAGTTTGATGGAAAAGGTGTGATCTTTGGATTCTTTCTACTCAGGGTGATTCAGGAGAACCTGGGCCAACAGGTCTTCCAGGACCTATGGGAGCAGAGGGCCCGGCTGGATTCCAGGGCCCCCCTGGGCCACCTGGGCCGCCTGGGCCACCAGGACGAGGCTTCGGTTTAGACCTGCAGGTGTGAATTTCCTCCTCTTGTTTACAGAGGCTGGATTTCTTTCCTGCCTTCTCATTGAGCTTGTTCTGAGGGGTTCTGTGGTGTGTTGGCTCTTGCAGGACTTGGAGGGGTCTGGAATTCTGGGCATGTTTGAGGGAGCTGGATCCAAAGGACCACCGGTAAGAGGATCTCCCCTCAAGGCTTTCTCTGCATCTCCCTCCATTCCGATCGTGCCAGCTCTCCACCATGTCGAAATGACTGGCAGTTTGCAGGCATGCAAAATCATGTGTGCTTGAAATCATTTTTTGGCCGCGATCTTCGGAAGGACCTACCTCAGGCGGCCGGCACCGGATCCATGGGTTTATGTTAGATAAACTGTGGACTGAAACATGAGGTCAAGCAATGCTCCTGAACCACTCCCCTTTCCCTTCTTACAGGGTCCTTCTGGTCCTCCGGGTCTTCCAGGACCTAAGGTAGGGTCTTTTCGCAGCCCTGGACCATGATTTTATGTACATTTTATGTGCAGTTCTCCAGCTAATGTGGTCCCAAATGGTCAGTGGTGATGCATACTCCTTCCCCACAGGGCAAGGATGGAGCCGATGGGGTCCCTGGCATCGGGCCCAAGGTATAGGTCTCCCATGATCCTTTGCCACCCATCCTGTTTGACATATCCAGCAGTTACAGTTAGCAAGACTAGGCAGCACATGGTCGCTATAGTGATGTCATCAAAATGAAGACTGGCTTCACTTTAAGTCATCACCAAGCACCTTGCGTTTCCAAATCGATTTTCCCTTATTAGCAAGTGTCAGAGGCAGGATGATGATAAGCATGCCTAGCTAAGTTTACGTCACATTAATGAATTTATAAGTCGCTTTCATCCAACTCAACTTGCAGTGAGGAAATCAGTGTCATCATCAAGGTCAACTAGCATCCCTGGAGTAGGTGCCCATAGGCTTAACAGTGACATGATTAGTCTATGACCAATGGGATTTGAACCCACCAGCTTGGCAGGGGCACAGATTCTTAACCTACTCAACAACACACTGGCCTCTATTCATTTGTCTGTTGTGGGTATCTTTTCATCCTTTGCCTTTTCACCATCTAGGGCTCACCTGGAGATCCTGGGCAAAAAGGCCTCCCCGGCCTTGCGGGGTCAACCGGCTCCCCGGTGAGAGCTCTGCATGTCCCTTTAGGGGAGGAGCCCAAAGTGAATAATAATGCTCTTAACATGGTCTTAACCATAGGTGACACCCAAATGAAAGTGTTTTTTATTAATAAAAGGTAGTGATGGCCAAATGAAGCTCCATGAACCATTTGCTATATTTCTTGACCCCACTAGATGGTGCTCTTGGTTTGGTTTGGGGCATGTTTTGAACCTTTTTTGAACACCATCTAGCGGGTGCAGGAAATACAGCGAACAGTTCATAAAGCTTCATTTGACCATCACTAAGACATTTGAGGAGATGCCCCTGTCCACTCTCTTCATACAGCTTTTTTCTCTACAGGGAGTAAAAGGAGAAAAAGGTGATGCAGGTCCAAAGGTACACCCCAGTGTCATTCCTGTCATTACAGCTCTGCTCATGGCACTTTGACTTACGAACAAACTTGGTCATCATGGATGTGCCTTGTTTCTGTGCCAGGGGGAGCGCGGTGCAGATGGGCTCTCTGTCACTGGACCTCCTGGGCCGCCTGGACCTCCTGGATCCGTCATTAACCTTCAGGAAGTAAGAGGCCACCATTCACTACAAAAGATGTTTCCATAGTACTTTGGCAATAGTGCTAGTGCACTGCTATACTGGCACACCACTATACTGGCACACTGCTATACTGACACACTATTATACTGACACACTGCTATACTGACAAACTGCTATACTGGCACAGTACTATAATGGCACGCTGCTATACTGGCACATTGCTATTGTATCCTGATACACTGCTATATTGACATACTGGTATACTGACACACTATTATACTGACACACTGCTACACTGACACACTGCTGTATTGGCACTGCTAAACTGACAGACTGCTATACTAACACACTGCTAAACTGGTACACTACTATACTGGCACAAGTACTATACTGACACACTGCTATACTGGCACACTGCTATACTGACACACTATTATACTGACACACTGCTATACTGACACACTATTATACTGACACACTGCTATACTGGCACACTGCTATACTAACACACTGCTATATTAACATATTGCTATATAGACACTCTTATACTGATACACTGCTATAGTGACACACTGCTATACTGGCACACTGAGTCAGGGTAATATTCACACTCTGAGCATTACATCACTATATTCAGATATTATTTCAGATAATATTATTAAAAAGAATCTTAGTTCAGTGTCCAACTAATATATCTGACTAACAAGGTTTTTCCACCAGTTTTCCTCAGTCTTTTACGAACATCCCCCTTCAGTGGGACTCCTGACTAGTTATTGTAATACCAGCAAACTCAGCAGACGACTGGTCGCTTCTGTGTGATTGTAGGTGCTGTAGACAATAGCAGGTCAGGTGCCCCCATGATTTTCCTGATTGCCTCCCCCCTCCCCTGTTCCCCTAGCTCCTTCTCAATGACACCGAAGGACTGTTTAATTTCACTGAGATGCTGGCAGCCCAGGGCTCTGCGGTGAGTAGAAGTGAACCCTTCATACCCTGTGTAATGCTCTGTGTTAATCCATCACCCAAATATAACATGCAAGCTGGAACACAAGCTAATTTCCACCTGATGTAAATTTTGCTTGTTTTTATATTCTTGGTAAACTTGGGCGGTGCTCTGATTACAGATGCTGGCCTTTAGAATATCTACATGAAACATGACTTGATTATGGCAATGACCTCATCTTAGTCTTTTAGTTTTGTCCCTGGTACCTTGTGGTTGGATAAGTACCATGGTATTAATCATAGTCAAGCACACATCATGTGACTGGTTGCTTTAATCAGAGTGATTTATTTCTTTCCTCCTCATTTATTTGACCTGATCTGTAATTGCCACCTGTGCTCAGGGACTGAAGGGACCGAAAGGGGACTCTGGAATTGCAGGGATCCCGGGACCTGCTGGCCCTAAGGTGGGGGAGGATGTGGGACCGGAGATTTGGGAATGGGGTTGTGGATAGGCAGCTCCATTTAGCCATAAAACTGGACTCTTAATTAGAGAACAGATATAACCTGCCTCCTGTAGAATGCCTTGTTCAGTAGTTAAAAAAACCACTTGACTTGTATTTTATAAGCCATTTAGGGAATCCATTAGCAGGCATTTTAAGAATTAATTCTTACTTTTGTGCTCAGTTGTGGTGGATTTTAGATTCTCCTGTGCAGCTGGGTGACGCTAAGCTTTGAGTCTCTGTTCAGGGTGAGAAAGGAGAGCCGGGCCTCATCGTCACTGCAGAGGGCTCACTGATAACAGGACCACAGGGGCCAAAAGGAGTCAAGGTCACTGTTTTGCTTCCAGGGTCAAAGGTCATGTTGTTAATTGAATGGGTGCTCCTAAGCTCACAACATATATCTGTTTTTCTCGGTTCTTTAGGGGGAACGTGGCTTGTCTGGAGCTGTAGGAATCATGGTAACACTTGTTTTTATGGAAAGACATTGACACTTATTTAATCCTGAAGGAGGATTATGGAAAGTAATGTTTTCACCAAGTTTATGACCCAGGGTTGTCAACTTTCATGCATCTGGTGTGACACTCACGCTTTTAGACTCTCATGCAAGAAATCTTACAGCAAATTAGTATTATTCTGTTTATTAATCTATAATTAGTTACATCAAAAGTATTGGGGTAGTTTGCAGCCCCTACAGACTATTTACAAAGTCATAAAACTGTTACATACATGTAAATGCATGTGCAGATTTGTCTTGAATTGAAAATCTCCCTCCAGCCAGCTGACCAAGTTGGCAAGCTTGCAAGCAAGGGACCTTTCATGTGTTAGACTAACATGATAACCTGTTCACTACAGAAACTCACATATAAAGAAAGCTGCTGATTTTATGAATGACTAGTCACCAAATGACTCTTTATTCTTACATGGTATTTAATTTGTTTTCTATTTGACTGCTGCCTCACCTATAGCTGTTCTCAGTATCTTGCCCTGTCTGAATGTTTAGCTATTCTTACACTTGCCCTAAAATGGGCTGCACTTGGACTTTCGGTCAGAGGAGACTGTATTGTTTTACAGGGGCCTATCGGACCACCAGGGCCTAAAGGAGAATTTGGGTTTCCCGGCCGGCCAGTAAGTACAGCTTCTTTTATGTCAGCTTACACGTGTTGATAAGTAAGTGAGGGACACCGTCACATAAGCAACTTGCCATAGCCGAATCTCAGGAGACGTCTACGGCCTGCTCTGTGTTTGATCCTACGCTGTATGCCCTCTTCACTTTAGGGTCGTCCTGGTATGATTGGAATAAAGGGAGAAAAAGGAGAGACGGTGGGCCTGCCGGTAAGTTTGTCCTTCGCTGGAACCTCAACGTGACAACAGCAAACATGTGCAGCTGGTGATTTATATTATCCTCTGCTACTTCATGTGACTAGTTTCTTGGGCTCTCATTGGCTTACCGCATTCTAAAGGGTTTCCTTGCCACAAGAGAGTAAGCAGAGAAACTTTTTAACATTGTGGATTTTGAATGTCGAAAGTCTCTGCGGTTCTTTTTCAGAGGAGTCAAGTAAAAAACAACAGTCTGATTCCCAGACAAATAAAACAGTGGATAGAATATAAACATCCCAGTAAACGGTGTATCTCCCCATGTAGTGAGATCTCGTACGCTGACCGCATCAACAATTACCAAGGTTTCCCTCAAACCAGCACTAAGCTGGGGCAAACCAGGCGATTACGTAAGTGTGCGTTGTGATTTGACATTATCACCAGCACTCAGCAAGATTTTTATGAGGTACCAGCCACCCCTCTCTGACTTGGCTGAATCACTCTGTCGGTTTTGCTGGAATTGGAACAATCGGTTTGAGTTCGAACTGCAAGGCGTTCAATTTGCACACCAGACACACTTGTCAGGGAAAGACAGAACTGATTCTAGAATCTCAGTGTTTGTTCATCTCTAAGAATGGCTGGAGTTACATTGTACACACATCTCCACACTGGGCGGTGTTCCAGGGAGACGAACTCAACTTCCACAGTGTGTTGCAACCTAGTGAATTTCAAAAGTTCCAGAATTACCACGCAGATTCTGACCTCAACACAACTGCAGAGCCAGGGGTGAAACAAACAATTAATGTGGAGCAGCAAGCCCTGTTAGATATAGCTTACGATAATTTTGTTTTGTACCTGGGGTTTAAGTTTAAAGTTTTTATGCGAGCCATGTAGGTATCAGAACTATCTAACCTATAATATGGAGAATGTCCAGACATTGGTAATCTAATTTAAATACAGTGATCACAGATATAGTGACCAACCACTTATATGGAGCAAAAAGCTTGTGACAAAATCATTCCTGTACACATGCTGTTTAAATAATTCACTTATAGTAATCAAGTAGTCCTCTTACAGTGTTCATTTTGGGTCTTTTTAAACATGACAACATACGGAAAAAATGAAAACTGCGATAATTCTTTTTTTTATTTTTACTTTACTTTGATAGCCCTACTTTGCCTTATGGTAACCTGTCTGCTTCTGGCTGGCTACCTGAAGCGACTGTGGCATGCACAGAAAACATGACAGGAAAAAGAAAGTCATTTTGTCATCCATCCATCCATCCATCCATCCATCCATCCATCCATTATCTATACCACTTTATCCATCTGGATCGCAGGGAAGCTGGAGCCAATCCCAGCATCTTCGGGCGAGAGGCAGGGTACACCCTGGGCAGGACGCCAGTCCACCACAGGGCCGAAAGTTTATTTTGTCTCAATGACAAATATAGACTCATCAAAGCTTTTGATAAAATGCCAAAAACGAGCCACCGAGATGTAGCAACGAAAATACAATAAGCATTTTGAGACAATGTGACAATGCACTGTATAAATAAAACTGACTTGAATATTATTTCGGTACTGTACTGTATTATAGTGTATTGAATTATACACAGTTCAGTAATTTAATTTGTGCAGTACTTTAATTTGGAAAGCATATGAAACAGCTGTACTGTATTTTAAAATCGTCAACAAAATTAAGAACGACGCTGTCTGTTTTATTACCTCATATTCATGCAATAAATATATAAAATGGATGGTAATCTGCCTTAGATATAAAGAAGAAGAAAAAAATTGGTTGTAATGATCATCCGCTTATAGTGATCAATTTCACCCCAACAGACGTGATCACTATAAGCAGTTTCCACTGAAATCAATTACTGTAATTAAAATGTAAATCCAGAAGCATCGCTAGAGATTCATGATAGAGGGTATAAACCGTTACTTGGCAGGTCTGTTTTTAGTGAAAATGAATGAGAACAAACTATTTAAATTAATTAGTGTACATTTATTGGAGGGTGGTTAAAATATTTTAGAAGGATAAAGCCTGGTGAGTGCAGTCCTCAATAGCCACAGATCGGTGATTCAGGTAGCTGTGAAATATGTTTGATTTTTGTGTAATTCATCCGTCTCAGTATAACATATGATGTGAATCTATGCATTTTAATGGTGCTTTAATGTACGAGGGTCAGTTTACGTGCTGTGTTAAAAAGAATAACCTGTTTAATGAGCTCCTCCCATTCACAGGGCCCTCCTGGCCCCCCCGGACCCCCAGGGCGCCCAGGCTTCTTCAACTGCCCCAAGGGGGTAAGTCTGAGTCCCGGCTCAGTCAAAGACCTGCAGTATGCTTTGAATTTCTGCCAGCCTTTGCCTAATTCTTGATGCTGAGGTGCTGTCCTCTGAATTTTAAAGACAGTTTTCCAGATCCCACCCCGACCTCACTGCAAAACTCCAGTAAGTGATAGAGAACCCTTGGCTAAACTGTGTGTCCGGGTTGTCTTGTCACTCGCTGTCCTCCTCTCAGTGTCCCCACCTTCTGTTCTCTGCTTCCAGCCTGTCTCTCCCCTCTGCAAACCAGCATTCTGACGATTGTCTCCCAGTCGGGATCTTTATTGCCACACGACCAAGGCGGGTGGAAATCTTTGTCACCACAGCTTGCTATGACAACAGACTAAACTAACAATTAGGGCACAATGCAGACAGAGAGGAAGGGCACAAGATACCCAACAGGGATGGAGTAAATGCAAGGTGTGCGGTCAGGGGTGTTGCAAGAAGTTCTATACCCCTTCAAAGTCATCTTGGACCCCCTCCACTAGGGTTGTCCCCACAGTAGAGTCATAAAATGGTAAAATTTACCAAGTGTATCACTTTATGCATTCAAGGGCTCGAATAAAGTGCGGGACCCCCTGAATCTGCCAGGCTAGCCAAGCCTGGACTGTGACCCTGTACGCGATGATTAGGGTGGTCAGTGCAAATTCAAGTAGTGTAGGACAGAACGTTAACACAGGCACAGTACAGACAACAGATAGATAGAGTCCCATTAGTGGGTGGAAAATGTTATAATAAAACAGACTATAAATCTACATGCATAGGATGTGTGTCCCCTGCTCTGTGTTGGTGCACAGGGGGCTGGAGAGACAGCTGGGAGCGAGATAGGGCAGACAGACTGGGTACCCCTCCCCAGAGCATGTCGCATGACCCGTCCTGCCTCTGGGTTTGGTTCTGTTGTGGCTTTTGTCTCACAGTTAAGGCTAAGTGTGGAGATCCAAGATTGTCCTCAAAAAACAAAATATGCATTGTCTGTTCTGGTCAAAGCAACTCACAAGAATGCTTCATCTCAGCAGTCAGAAGGCACGATGTTTGGTCAAAACTTTGCAATAAATATTTTGTCAAATTGGTAGTAACTGCTCATTATTTTTGTTCAGGCCAATATCAGATACAATGTTGGTTTTTGCATATTTTTGGAGGAGGACAGTTTTGAAATAACTTTATATGAAAAAATGTGCATTTGGGATCTGTATGAGTTTAACGTGACTGCATCTCTGTGTACCAAACAAAACTCCAAATATTCCTGTGACTAACATTTATTTCAAACGATCCCAAACCTATGAGTGTCACGCTATTGGGATACATTTTTCTTTTCGGCCCATTTGGGTTTAACATTTTGTGCTTGTTACTCAAAAACAAGCCTAAACGTCTCCTACTGTTTAGATGTTTCTTGCTGTATGTTAGAGATTAGAAGTGGCTTGTAAACGTTTCTCCTGGCCTACTTACTTAACATTTTGTCTCATTCAGATTAATGGCAACAGGGAATCGACACCAGGTGAGTTGAAATGGATTTGTGTGACGAAAGAGCAATGTATCCATTAAAAAAAGAAGGAATGAAAGAAGGAAAGTGCATTTGATGTATACATGTAATAAACTTGGATTATAAATTGCAGTGGTGTTTACAAAACAGTGAATGTTTAATGCAGAATGGTGGTTAATGGAATAAGTATTAAGTTATAAGGCGAGTATTTTATATATATTGATTGAAGTGTATAAGCAGGATGTGGTGTTTATCTGGCACATTATGATGCAGATGTAGGGACAGCTTTCATTGGCTGAGAGGTCCTGAGTGTCCCTTTTTGATCTTTGACGATCACGCTAAATTAACTAAGGGTTCCCTCCCCAGTCTCCACCGAGGGTGTCAGGGCAGACTGAGCAGGTCGTTGAAAGTTTGCCTTTACTTCTAACTTTCAGCACATGCGTTCACCATCCTGTTCTGTCTCCTTAGAACCAGGAGATGGATGTCAAAGGACTTTCGTGGGCACCAAGGGAGACAAAGGGGAGGCCGGGTTCCCGGGACGGCCTGGAGAGACAGGTCCGCTCCAGCACCTCCCCCCCAACGGGCGATTTCCTCGTGTCTTTCACTCCATCACTGTCTCATAGCTAAAAAAAAAAAAGATAACATCGTTTATTGCTGCTGCTTATCAGATACGTTTCCTTCCACAGCTTCCTGGAATCCTCCCATCTCCAGGGTAAGGCCTTTTTTCTGGGGAGGGGAGCATAAACATATAATACTGTGCAAAAGTCTTAGGCTGCCAAAGGAAATCATGTTTAAATGAGCTTCATGTTGGTGTAAAACTGTCTGTCAGAGCCTCTCCTAAAGTCACCCCAGTATTTTCAGAAACCATCTAATACACCCATGAATTTTTTACTCGACCACTAGTACACCTCATATGGCTAATCAATACCTCATTAACTTTTTAAAACAAATTAAATTTATTAATTCAGAAAGCTGTTGGGGAAAATTAACATATACATGGAATGGCTGAGATGCCCCTGAGGAGAGGCTTGGTAACTGAAGCCATCCAACAAGATACCAGTAACTTTTTTGGAGAACAGAAGAAATTATTGTTAGTTTTTGTTGTGTCACTGTTAATTTGCCGGCGTGGTGGTGTAAAGGTTAGAGGAAATGCACTTGTGATCGAAAGGTTGCTGGTTCAAATCCCCAACCAGTAAGGTACAACTGAGGTACTCTGATCAAAGTACGGCCCCCATGCACTGCTCCCCGGGTGTTAAATAATACCTGCCCACTGCTATGTCACATATGTGTTAAGTGCAGAGGACACATTTCATTGTTGTGCTGTGGTGTGACGATTTTTCACTTTCTAATGCTAAATTGTATTTTTTTTCTAAGTAAATATACACTTATGATGCAGATAAATAGTTTTTCACATTTCCTTTCACTGCCCAAGACTTTTGCATAGTACTGAACATACAAAAGTCAGGAGGTGCCCTGCTTGCAGGTAGCAGATTGGGTGTGTGTTTGTCACTGGATCTCATGTCTGTCGTTTTGGTAAGGAGCTGCTGTGGTTTGTGGCTTAGGCGACGAGGGCGGGAGTTATTGCTTCCACATGCTTGCATCAACACGTTATAAAGTTTGCATTTTCATATGGGATCTGCAGGCATATTTTTATGTGGTGTAAAACGGGATTAATATCGGTCCCCCATTGTGCCCGAGCAGTAAGATCTGTTCCATCGCTGCACCCCTGGGCTGCTGGGCGCTGTGCCGATGCCCCCTGTCTGACTCCTGTCTCTGCCCTGTGCACCTCCCAGGGGGAAAACGGGGACCAGGGCTACAAAGGAGAGAAGGGGGAGAAGGGAGAGGCCGGGGTAACAGGCCCGCCAGGGCTGCCTGGGAAGTCAGGCCTCGTGGTGAGTCATGTTTCTATGGATACCACACGGCGGGCATTCCTCTATCGCCATGGTGATGAGAGTGCCTCACCAGCTAGCCACATCTGTCTGATATAAAAACCTGGGACTAGCACCACATAACACAATATGGGCTGGGTGCCTTTGTTCATAGCTGGAAGCAAAGAATTATGGGTAATTGGTTTTCACCTGGCATTATATATTGTCTGGTTTAAATTGGATAAAACGAAACATTTGTTGCACTAATGAACCTTTGGATGCAGGCCTTCTGGCTGAGACTGGTTGAAAAATGAATAAGAAAGGCTCCCAGCATTCCATGGCAGGACACGAGTATCCTTTCAGACAATGTATCCATCCATGCTAGACCAGTAATACTAAACAGGTATCCATGGTGAGCCACCTGGATTAAAAAGCTATTGGAGTCATGATTCTAAGCTGCTCACCTTCATGACAGCAGAGGGAGTTCCCTTCTGGGTGGTGAATTAGTTATACTGGTGATATAAACTGGATTTCTGGGGATGTGTTTTGTCTTAGGGGCCAAAAGGAGAGTCTGTTGTTGGGCCCCAGGGGCCCCCTGGAATGCCCGGCCTACCCGGCCTACCTGGATATGGTAGACCAGGACCACAAGGTCCACCTGGTCCACCAGGACCCCCAGGGCTACCCCCACGCTTTGGGTCAGGTATCAGTGCATTATTATCTTATATATGTAATAAATATATATTCAGAATTAGTCATTGTTCCCCTTCTAATAGCAACTAATGTCCTCTCAGGCTTATGAGACCAGTAGTTTATGAGGCCAGTAATTTGTGTGATGAAGGTATTGAACAAAGAATAAGTGCAAATTTTTGTGTTCCAGCTGTTGCAGTCCCAGGACCGCCTGGCCCACCTGGGCCACCTGGACAGCCCGGATCCCCAAGCAATGGGAATTCGGTGAGTGGGCACATTAACATGGTCAAGGGCCCTCCCACTATGTTATACAATGGTGTAGTTGTCAACAGAGGGCCTGTGCAGTGTTCTTAACAGTAATAATGCACATCCCTCCTATTCCCATATTCTAAGTACTTACCATGAACAGGGATGCATGCTTATTCTGGGCAGTATAAGGTAACGGGGTTAGTTACTCCCCAGACAGAATGTAAGTTCATCACAGGGCTCTATTAATGATCATCCAGTTACCCAAAGAGAGCAGAGAACAGCTCGGCCTTTTGAGGAAAACATGGAACCCCCTGTTCCTTAGAATGTTTCTGTGCTCAGGTCACTTAATATGTGGCTCCTGTCACAGGTGGTGACATATAAAAACGTGGAGTCTTTGTTCAAGCATGCACACCAAGCTGCAGAAGGGACAATGGTCTACATCTCTGACAAGAGCGAGCTGTACATCCGAGTACGAGAGGGCTGGAGAAAGGTCCAGGTAACACCCCCTGCCTCTACTCAGTGTCCCATGTGACTGAGAGCCGTCAGCCATCTTGATGATTTTATCCAATGAGAACAGATGTACCTTTAGTGCCAACACGAACAGTAACAGTAACGTGCCGGTTCCTCGGTGTCCACTGTTGTGATAATCCTACCCCACCCCCCACAGATGGGGGAGTTGATCTCCATGCCAGCAGATAGTCCATCCGCTGCTATGCCAAACGGCATGGGCCGGCCTGGGGAGTACAGCAGGCCCGACGTGCTCAGCCGGGTATGACCACAGTGAACCTCCTGGACCACACAGCCAGGAAGATCCGTAACCGGGGCGATTTTTCCTGTGAACTTTCTGTATCTTGCCATAATGAGAGGTTTCACTCACTGATAAAAATGTAGATATACAAATTCATGAATACTGGAGTTGTTATTGAGATGTGCAGCTACCATGATCTCCAACAAGGGTTATGCGTGTGCATACATATATGCATATATATCAGAACTTTCATTACATTTAGTAATTCAGTCACTTTATTCAAATTGACATACATTTCTGAGAAGCCAGTTCTCAGAAATTGAATGTTTATAGCAGGGGTGGGGGACCTGTTCCATGGAGGGCCGGTGTGGGTGTGGGTTATTGGCATCGCCTCTCAATCAGCCAATAATAGTGGATCCCCAAGACTGAAGAACCACTGTTTTATTATTGGCTGATTGAGAGGTCATCCAAAAAGCCCACACCGGCCCTCCATGGAACAGGTTCCCCACCCCTGGTTTAGAACCCAGTGCTGACATCACACTGCGAATCGTGGGCTTCAAACCAGTAACCTTCTCATCACAGACAGCATCCTAACCCACTGAGCCACACGTCACCCCCCCCTCCCCCAGCCACACACTTCTACCCTAAAGAAATGGAGATCCAGCATGAGAGTAGGAGCTTCCTGAAATATCCTGGCCCTTCTGGCCCTTGAGGCGCAGTTCATTTTTCGGTCACCTGATTCATGCCATGTGTCCCACAGGAGCAGCTGGGCTACCTGCCCGGATACAACATGCTGGCACATACCATCCACACCGGACCGGGGGTGAGTGCAATAAAACTGTCACCTGAGTGACTGCAGCCCTGCTGCATTCTTCAGATCCGGACGCTGTCGCCATGGAATTACAACGAGGCGACAAAAGTGTGTAATTTCATCTTTGCGTCGGCTCAGAAACGCCGACGTGGCTCCTGTCCAGGCCCATAATGACTCCCGAGTCAAAACGCGATTTCGCTGTGGTTGACTATTCCCGTTTTAGGATTAAATTGCCCCCTGTCTATATGCAGCGTTTGGAAGAGGCCACTGGATTTCCGAGGCTGGTTAGACACATCTACATGCCTGCAGAGCAGGTCATACAGTTCTAGGCCTCCCCTGACTGCCTGTCAGCAACGTTTCTTTCCGATGCACAAGAGTAAACACCAGATCGAGGCAGCCATGGTGCCACATTATCCTGTCCTGTTCTGAGACTGGACAATGTAACAAATTCATGTTGAATTAGCGCTTCACAGGAAGGCAACACATCCTTTAAATATGACTAAAGCATCACAGTAATGACTACAAAGATCAGTGTAAACATATTGTACAAAAGTCCTAGGCAGTCAAAGGAAATGTTTAAAGCTATTTATCTAGGTAGTAAGTGTATAGTTGCTCAGAACAAAAACACAATTTAACATTAGAACATATGCAAATTAAGAATAACAATAAAAACAAACATGAATTTCTCCTCTTCTTCAAAAAGTTACTGATATCTAGTTGGACAGCTAGATGAACACCACTTCAGTTTCCAAACCTCTCCTCAGGGTCACCCCAGCCATTCCATGTATTTGTAGATTGTCACCACTGGCTCTCTAAATTAATTAATTAAATTAGTATTTACAAGTCAGAGAGGAATTGATTAGCCATATGAGGTGAGCTAGTGGTGAAGTCAGCAGGGTGTATTGGATGATTATTGTAAATATTGGGGTGACTTTAGGAGAGGTTTTGAAATGGTTAAGCCAACACACTTTTACAGGCATAATAGCATAGTCTTACCCCAATGTGAAGATCATTTAATCATCATTTTATTTCATTGCCAGAGACTTTCGCACATTAACATGGACAGAGGCCCCCAGGCTATTTGAGCTGATAGAGGCCCCCGTACTTGTTGATCAGGGGTCATGCTAAATCTTGTTGATTGGGGGAGTTAAAATTTACCCTGGGCTTCAGCCTGGATAAGCCTGTGCATTAAAATGATCCAGACTGTAAATCATCTGAAAATAACAGAATTTAAGTTTTACTGATTCTGGGAATGAAGATGTGCATAAATGTTTCCCCAGTGCGAAGGAAGGTAGCTTGATTTCTGTGAATATTTAAGGTATGTGTAATTCATTTCCAAAATGCAACGCGTGTGAATGAATGTGTCGTGTTTAAGGAGAGATGTGGCATCACCCTAAGTGTGTGAACCTTGCTCTCCAGCTGCACCTGGTGGCCCTGAACGCACCGTTCTCGGGGGACATGGGAGGGACCCGCGGGGCGGACTTCCAGTGCTACCAACAGGCACGCGCCATGGGCTTGGAGGCCACCTACCGGGCTTTCCTATCCTCGCACCTGCAAGACCTGATCACCATTGTCAGGAAGGCCAACCGCCACAACGTGCCCGTGGTCAACCTCAAGGTATGGTAGCGCTTCTTCACCGAGGTGTATCTGACATAATTTCCTGTCTGGCAATGGGAAGGACAATGAAAGAAAGGCTAAGGATTCTAAGAAGAATCTGTTTTACAGTGAGTTACTTAGCTCATTGGATTGCATCATTGTCCAGGGTTCGGGGTTTGAATTTTGCCTCTGCTGTGTGTGTGTGTGTGTGTGTGTGTGTGTGTGTGTTTGTGTGTTTGTGTCCACAATGTGATAACCTCTTATTTTGACATCTTGGGGACCATATTTTTGGTCCCCACAAGGAGAAGCTCAATTTTTAAAAAATAAGTTTTGTTGTTTGGTATCTGTAAATTGACCATAGTGCGTAAATGTGTGTGCGTGTTCTGTGATAGACGGGTATACCTTTGGCTTAAAGGTTTATGGTAGTGATGGCCAAATGAAGCTTCATGAACCATTTGCTGTATTTTATCACCCCACTAGATGGCGTTGCGTTGGGGCATGCTTTGAGCCCTTTTTTGAAATGAGCACTATCTAGTGGGGGTGGAGACTTTACCACCAGCTTCAGGAATGCACAAGTAGGGCCAGGCCACAGGGGCCTAAATGTAGATATTGTATAGGAATAGAATAGACTAGCACCATACTGGAGGTCACTACACCCTGAACCTCTACTAAATTATATTCCTCTCTACTGCTCAAGCAATCTTTTGAACAATTTTATAAAGTTTTTACAGTCAGTGTGCAGCAGTCGGTATTTTTGTTTAACAGCACTAGTGTGAAAGACTGTATTACTGCTGTCAAAGCTGGCCAATCAGGCAGGAGAACAGCCAGTGCTGGAAAACAGGAGTATTCCATCATCTTTCCAAGAAATACAAACTGTTTACTCTCTATTACTCTGTTACTGGTCATTAGAGTAGCACGTTACAAGTACCTTTTGGTGTCAGTCGGAAAAAGAAAGGTTACTTGTTTCAACTTCAACAAACCTTATAAGCCTTATGCTTATAAATCCTATAAATGGCCCCCATCAGGACAGATAAAGCATATCAAATAAATATGGCGGTGCTTTGTTTGGTTGGTCTTGCCATATTGCCCCAATCCAGGCCCTGATCATTCTCTGCTTCCCACTGGACAGGGGGAGATACTCTTTACCAACTGGATGTCCATCTTCTCTGGAAACGGGGGTGTGTTCCAGCCAGACATCCCCATCTACTCCTTCGATGGCCGGAACGTGATGACTGACCCCTCTTGGTGAGTGAGCCGCTTGCACGCCGCTTTGCCCGATGACTCTGCGCAGTTTGGGGCTAATCATAGGTTATGTGTGCCTCTAATGGTCCAACCTTATCTGTAATGAAGCACAGTTATCACTCTCTGTCTGACAGCCAGATGTAGCCACCCTGTCAGCTACTTAAGGTGGCTGTATGTGTCAAATCATATACAGACAAAACGAAATAGGTCCATACAGGACACAGAATGTTTTTGATGCAATGGACCCACATACAGATCGCAAATATGCGGCATCTCTTTTAAAATGGACGATGTACTCTTTATTATTAGCCACTATTGATCTACTACTAGCAGCGGCTCAGATAGGGAAGCCAACAATTTACGTGACACGGTTACATGCTAGCGGAACACGCCAATTCCACGGCAAACGTTACACAGTTACAACATAAGTATACATATTGATTTGTATTATTTAAAGTACAGTGCGGTACAAAGCATGCTGGTAGCTGCATAATTAGTCCTGCTGACCAACCCCATGGCATCACATTTATGTCAGCCAATCGAGGACAATGGGGGGATCAAAACAAATGAAAAAGTTCTCCTTGGGGATCCTGCATAGGTGGTGTGTGGTGTGTTCATGTACCATCAATCAGAAACTCCCATAAGCCCCTGCTCATGTACATCACAGTCAGAAACTCCCATAAGCCCCTGCTCATTTACATCACAATCAGAAACTCTCATAAGCCCCTGTTCATGTCCAATCACAGTCAGAAACTCCCGTAAACCCCTGTTTGTGTAACAATACGGTCAAAAACTCCCATAAGCCCCTGTTCGTGTAACAATACAGTCAGAAACTTCCCATAAGCAGTAGTCAAAAACTCCTATAAGCTCCTGGGTATTTCTCAATATGTGTACTTGACTGTACTTGTGTTCTCATGTACCCATTTTACATCATCTTCCACTGCCAAAGACCAGCTCCAATACTCAAGAACTGAAGTACAGAGGATAGTAAAAATCACCAGATGTCATAGTTGTCCTGCCTGAAATACCAAGGACACATTGGTTGCATCCTTGCTGAACGAGACCAATCCATTGCATCTCAAGTTGGTTCTTGCTATTGAGAAACACCCCCTATTCATGTACCCTCACTGTCCCACGGGCCCCTCACAGTCAGACTCGTGTGAGTTCCTGTTGATATTCTTCAGAAAACTTGGAGCTCTATATAGTGGAATCTTTTAACAACACAACCCAGTAAACAGACAGTTATTTTTGGCAACGACAAGAAAAGTAGCGATATGTCGGAGGTTTGTATGAAATGAGAAGTTAAGAGGGCGGGAACTTGTGACCACAATCCAGAAGGCAGAGGCTGAGGTGGCCACAGGCCAGGACCTCCTCAGACGGTCGTGGCTGCCCCCGCCCTGCTTGCTGCACTGTTTGTTTCTATTCATACATCAGCACGTTAAATATAGCAGCCGTTATGCTACACAATCTAATTCACTGAGACACATTTCAGGCTCAGGAGCCAGTTTCTTGGCATGGCCAGGCTTGTAAAATACTGTTTTTGTAAGGGCTGGCCAGGGCTTCTGGCCCAATTCTCAGCATACATGGTTCCTGTCTGTGAGAATATCACCGAGTATCTCACTGCCCCGACTGGACATGAAAAAGCATTGCATCTTTGGCTCCTTTGTGGGAATGTTATCAGAACATTGTCAGGATGTATGCGTTACTAATCACGACCCACGTTCCGCCATGATTCCAAAGAAACGTTCCAGCCGGTCCAATTTTCTTTCAGTCATTTCGAATCAACTTTATCGTCATGTTTGGTTCAGTTCCCCAGTCTTTCTGGCACTTTGGAGGACGTTTGAGTTAAATATCTTATTTGGAGGGGCTACCAAAATCAGCTTGTCAGCCTACCAAATCCTATAAGTCGCCATGGTTACCTTTCTGTGGCTAGGACAGATGTCCTGGTGAAGGATCTGCATCTGTGTGTCATCGGGGTGCTGAAGAGAGCTTGGTCTTGTTTAGGGCATTTTTCCACTGAATACCTCTATAATGAGTCCTTGTACACTACACTTTCTCTCCCCCTGTGTAGATGTATATACATGTTAGAGCATTCTGCTAACAATGCAAAGGACATGGGTTTGAATCTCAGGAAACACATTAATTAGTGATTTAGAATTAGAATGCCTGTATTGTCATTGTAACAAGTTACAACGAAACTCAATGCGTGTGATTCCCCAGTGATGTTTTGAGGTACATATGAATATTAAAGGGGGAAAGATAAACTAGATTAAGATAAATAAGAAAACAACCATGAATGTATAGTATCCAAAATTTGTAAGAATATAAATAATGTAGAAAGGTACAGAAAGTGATTGTGCTTATAGTATACAGCAGCATGTTTGGCAAACCTATACATTTTACATTTTACTATACACTATATGTATGTAGTATGAGGCAGCAGTGCAATTATGACAGGTGAATATCTAGTCGACTAATTATACACACACACACACATATATATATATATGGTACCTCAGTTCTCGAACTTATTAGAACTCGAATTTCTTAAAAGTCGAACCAACCATTTACCTAGAATTACCTAGAACTCAATCTGAATCTCAAAAGTCAAACCGTGAACGCCGACCTAAGATAACTTGTACGCGCGGGGAAATGAGTCACGTGGCACGTCTCTCAGCGGA
>JAODJU010000033.1:12297379-12324845 GCA_026776725.1 Gnathonemus echidnorhynchus
AATAAAGATTTCTTATTCATTATTTTAATATTAATAATAAACCATTAATACATTTAATTATAATAATATTGTCGTGCGGAGCGGGGACGGAATGGAGACAAAGGCGCAGCTAGACGTCAGGGTATCGGGGAATAACGGGGTTTAATTACAGGTAAGGCAGGCAAAACGCAGACGGACAATAAAATGACCAGACTGGGGAAACAAACTGAAACGTGGACGAAATACAGAGGACTAATAACAACTAGAAACACCTGATCACACGGGGATTCCACACGGGGTTAACGAGGGGGCGTGGCACACGGAAGGAGCGAATGATCGGGGCAGGACATATTGTTTGGATACATTTATTTTCTTACTTTAAAATTACTGTTTTGATAAATGTGCTTAGATGTGTTTAGTACAGTATATGGTTTTCTTGTTTTTTTCGGTTCATTTTGTGTTTAAATGTTAAAAAAAAAAAAAAAAAACATATTTCAGTGTAATTTTGGGGGGCTGGGAACCAATGAATTGGTTTTCCATTATTTCTTATGGGGAAAATTCGATCAGAACTCAAACTTTTTTGGATAAAAGTATCAGCGAAACAGCTAAATGCTTGTGCGTATGTGTCTGTGTATCTCTGAAACAACTTGGTGTTGCAGGCCCCAGAAGATGTTGTGGCATGGCTCTAACATGCTGGGGGTGCGGATGACGTCCAGCTACTGCGAGGCGTGGCGTGCAGGTGACATGGCAGTGACAGGCCAGGCCTCCATGCTGCATGGCGGCCTGCTGCTGGGCCAGCACTCCCGTAGCTGCTCCAACCGCTTTGTGGTGCTGTGCGTGGAGAACAGCTACGCCCTGGATGCCAACGGGAACTGAGGGCAACTCCCCCAGGCCAAAGACAAGGCCTCTAAAGGGTGGCCGGAAAATACCAGTCGCCCCCTACAGCCTGTTCACATGTAGCTTTCCGAAAAGATGTAAATATATGTAAATTGCTTCTGGCCTAGATCACTGCATCATTGCCAAGCTCTGCTCAGCGAGGGCTTGTGGGAGCTTTACTTACACAAAATTGTTCTGATGGCAGAATGAATAATGATTGGTTCAGAGAGATTACCAGTCAGATTGCAGATGAGGTGGGTCCAAGCAACTAGAAGAGGTGGGACCAAGACATCTGATTGGTTGGTCCCGCCTCCTCTAGTTAATCTATTTCTGCCCTCATAACATTTATGTGTAAGTTAAACTCCAGTGAGCTCAGCGAGGTCATACCAAAGAACAGATCTTTCACCAGACAGCGGATCGCTCTTCCCGAAGCCACTCGTCACTATATGCATCAGCTTGGGCTGGTTCTTGAGTATTTTATGAGGCTTTTACGGTCCTGGCTGGTGGACAGAGTTTGTGTGGTTTATTTTGTCTAGTTGGCACTATTTGTACATCTTCTGTCTGAGTTGCCACTGTTCTCTGGGTCAAAGTACGATTATTGTTCAAAAAAATGTGGTTCATATTTCACCATGGAAACCTTTTGTGGTTTCTTAACCAGGTTAAGTCAGTTAGACATACTGCATAATTTAATATTCCATGGCATTCACTACAAATTACAACCTTTTTTTATTTTATGTTGGCAGGATTTTTAAAGTGGTATGTTATTGATAGGATGTCATTTGCTAACAACTTTTTATTTCTCTCAGTATTTAAATTAAATGCAATGTTTTATTTATACTGACACAGCACATAATCTGAACAAAAAGTGATTTAGTTTAAATAATTTATAGTTCACCGAATCAGACTGGGACCTTCATTCAGAACAATGTCTTGTACAGTAACAGGTTTAGGTTAACAAATTTTGATTGTTTTATATAGTTTTTGTAAGAGATACCTCGATTTTATAAAACATGGCAAAACTTTTTAAAATAAATTCCATTGCAAGTGTTTTGATTGCTGTCAGTTTGTGACGCCAGATAGTCACACTTGTCCAAGGGAAAATGAGGAAAGACTAATGTTAGTGCATAGAAAATAAGTATATACATGAATCTGGTGCTCATTAAATAAATATTTTTTACAAACCTGACTGTTTTATTCCTGCAATTACTCTCAGGTTTCCCGCAAAAACTACAAGCAGTTCGCACTGCTGTCATGACTGGGGCTCCGCTAACTTGCGCCCAGCGCACGTTCAGCTGTCAATGGCTGGGGCATCTGTGCCAAAAGACGGATGCCATGGGGACAGCATGAAAACAATGGAGCGCAGCTGGAGAAGCGCGCTGCCTCTAGCCCAGCCTTCCCGAAAGCTACAATAATAGAAATTGTGTTTTCTTAAGAAGAAGAAAAAAAAACGTTGGGGAAGAATAATTAGAGGCCAATGTCCGCGAAAAGAGTGGCGTAGCGGATCTCAGATTTGCTTCGTTTCTTCATCCCGCGTTGTTTCTCCTGGCCGCAGTTTCATGCGATGACATTTTAACACCCATCTGGAAAGATAAGACGCGCCTTTGATGTGTCTGCCTGCAGCTCAGCAAATCCGGTTCACTTTAAATAAGATCGGAACAAATGCTCCAGGTTAGCTGGGATGAAGCAGAGCGATCTGCTGACTCAGAGAGCTGGTAATGACAGAGGCCCCCGCCAATCATTTAAGATGCGGCTGAGTGAGATTGCTGCCCTATATCAGGCTGCCGACTCTCACGCATCTGGCGTGGCACTCACGCTTTCAGACTCTAACGCAAGAAATCTTACAGCAAATCTATATTATTCCATTGTAAACCTAAAATTAGCTACATTAAAAGCGTTGCGAAAGTTTGCAAACCCTGTAGACTGTTTGAAATTTAAATGCGTGTGTTGATATTCTCGAATTTAGAATTTCACGACAGCCAGCTGACCTTAGTTGGCAACCCTGTCTATATTACAAAGTGATTTTATTTATTCAGCGCAGTCATTGCACCAGCAACACAACCTGACTCCTTTTTCTGTTATTGTGGTCAGCATGTTTAAACCACACACTGATAGTCACTTAGTCAACGTTTGAAAAACACTGGGAGGTGCGCAGGACCATGTCTTTCCGTTGCTTTGTGTAGGACCAGCGGAACAAAAACCGCAAACTCAATACTTAGGCCTAATTAACAAAAGCATCGGGAAGGAGACGAACTGGCAATCAGACCGGGGAGAGGAGGTTAAAAAAGATGGTTAAGTGATTGACGCTGAATAATTGACTCTTCTGTGCAGGTCACCAGTTGCCCCTAAACATTTAGCAGTGCCGCGGATTGATTTCTGTACAATACTTCCAAACCGGACAGACGCACCACCCATTCCAGAAATATCTAAATCTGGACACGGGTACACAAGAATAAAATGTGGTTGCTTGATTTCTTGTAACTCTGAGGCTTACTGTCCTATTCGTCCAGCTTTTAGCCATAACCACGTGAATCCCCTGTTCGCAACCCCGCCTCCTGTCGCACGGGTTTTCCCGCTCGCCGGGGTCCTCCGGCTCTGAACACACCGACTGGCATGCACACAGGAAGGGTGTTTCTACGAAAAAAAATCCCATAACTGCCAGCTTGGGAATCGTGGCGGCAAGTCGAGAATGGGGTAGCTTCTGAAACGCAACCTTTTGAAACGACCAGTAGTAGGAAAACATTCTGCTTGTCAGGGCAGAGGTGCCGGATTTCTTGATTAATAGAAGCAGATGCGTTCTGACTGCAAATAAATTCACTTACGATTATCGCCGTCTATATTACCAGTTCTGGCCAGCAGATGGCGGTAATCCTTTTCTCCTAATAGGGTACAGGCGCCCAGCGTACGGAGGGGCAGACCTATGTTAATCATTCCACCCAGCCTCCAAAATAAGCATTATTAATCAGGCCATATTAATACAATATGCGGGTATAACTTTGCAGCGCACACTGATGACAATTTTAATATCCTCAAGAATTTATCACACCAGAATAGAAAAACAAGTCACCCCCATTAACGGATTGTTGGACTCTTGATTTGAGTTTGGCAGAGCACAATTCCAGAGACGTGCTTTCAGCCCATGAAAGTGTTAAGAGATTTATAGCCGTGTTATGAGTGCCATTGCTTGCGTGTCGCAGTTACACTGAACATCAAATTGCCCTTCTCCTTGAAAAGTTCCAGAATCTTTTTGTTGGGGGGGGACCGTTATCAGGGACCATTTTCTCTGAAGCCTCTGATACAGAAAAAAAAAAAAACAGCGGACTTAACAAAGCAGAACCTGGAATTAGACAGGGCTGCACTTAAATTTCAGGCCTGCTAGTTTCCAAGCTTAGACAGAGCGGCAGCAACAGTCACATTCTATTGATGAAAGAAGCCTACTTCATTGAAACAGATCTCCTTCAAAGTGAAAGCCCACTTGTATTCTTGGTGGGTTTACTTTAAAGCACATGCGGGGACACAAACACGACTATTGTAGTACGTCTCTATAGCCTGTTTGCTTTCTAAAATATAAAGTGTTGTTTTGTATATATCTTTCTGTTTATATAATCTGAAAATTACATTTTATCTTAATTTTTGCCCTTAGTAACATAACAATTACAGTACTGTATTTTTTGTCCCCATTGATTTTTGCAAGTAATATAATATACAGATATCAAAGACTGCATGTTTTGACAGTGTGATTGGGTTTCATTCACACCCAGCTGTCTGCCCAGTTTAGTAAATCCTTCTGCCAGAAACAATACAGATTACGTATGACCTGTTCCCACACTTCTGACAAGCGTTGAAATATTCCATAACGAGCCCCGGAGGATAGAGCGCCCTGGGATTATGGTGGATTCTTTTAGGGCATCTATAATGCAAGTGTGGATGTATTCCCATATTCCTCAATACTGCCCTGCCTCTTTCAGAATGTGCTTGAGGTATGAGTAAGAAAGTACAGCAGCAGGTTGCAAAAACATGGAGCAGCACGAACCTGCATGGAGACTCTTTGAGGTGTGATGGACATCCAATGGGCTAGAGGCAATTCTAGGATTTGACTCTTAGGGGGGGTTCCTCCTCTTTAAAAAGAAGTACAGAACACCACCCATGATAAAATTGCTCATGTGAGTTTTACATCAGAATCAGAAAACTTTATTAATCCCGAAGGAAATTGCTTACATTACGACTGCACAACACACATAACAATACAATGAAGTACAAAGATTGGTGTAGCTAAATTAAATTAAATGAAATTAAATTAAGCACGCAAAAATGGCCTGAGGGCAGAAGGAACGATGATTGGTTCAGAGACATGACCAATCAAATTGTGCAGGAGACATCTGATTGGCTGGTCCCACCTCCTATAGTTGCTTGGGCCCACCTCCTCTGCAATCTGATTGGTTAGCTCTTTGAACCGATCATTGTTCCTTCTGCCCTCAGACCATTTTATTGTAAGTGCAACTCCCATGAGTGATGAAAAATTGCAGAGGGGAGAGGGGCTACAGAATGTGTGTGAAAAATACAGGACAAATTGCTAAATTGTTTTAAAAAATTTTGTCAGGGGGGCTGAGTCAAGTAAATAGAGCAGCTGAAGCCCCTCTAAAGAGGTTCTAGAACTGCCCCTGGAACGGACCCAGATTATTTTGCTTTGAATCTGCAGATTTCGGTTGCCGTGTTTACATCATTTCCTGCGGTGTCTTATAACAGGGTAGAAATACTATGTACCATCAGAGGCACAGGGCAGACTGACCTAACGCTTGTGCCTCCATGTTCCTGGGGATTACATTGCTTCAAGTTTCCCGTCTCTCTCTGGCACCGAATCGTTCCTCAGACAAAGGCGTGTGAATCGCCTGCAAGGTAATTATTCTGTGACAGCATTCAGAGCTGCTGTCCCTGGGGCTGTGCCCCATCACCGGGGGCCTGCTGGTGGCCCCCCTCATCTGTTTTTGCAGTTGTGACTTACCACCAGATGCCACGCTATGGAAAGGCCACACATCTGCAGGGTGCCTGGGGTCAGTCATGTGACCTCCCCCCAGTGCAAAGGTCAAAGGGCACCTGGATCTCTCCCACCAGCACTTAGAATGCCAAAGGATGCATTTTTCTGAGCGCGGGACATGCCAGGCAGATGGTAACACAAGGGTCCGCTTGTTTTCTTGGGCCCACACCATAGCAAATCGACAGCATGGCAGCGGGCAAGACGAAGCGAGGTTATGGAGACCTGTGGCAGTAAAGAGCAGCTCCAGATTCAAGGCTACTGTTATACCATAGATACAAATACGTCCGTCAAATAAATTCAATGTCCAACTTACAAAACAAACTGGATGAACTATGTTGCTTTTCCCAAAAGTACAGCGTTAAATTATGTAACATCCATAAACTGTATCTGGCTTTATGGTTGTAAGCAATTTTGTGTTCCATAACATTCTCAGTGGTACGTTAAATATACTGTTATTACAGGGGGGTCGGCCTAGAAATATGGAGCGCCGCGACCTGAATACAGACGCAAAACAGTTGGGAAAGACGTGGGGACAGCTGGAAAGACGTGGGGACAGCTGGAAAGACGTGGGGACAGCTGGAAAGACGTGGGGACAGCTGGAAAGACTTGCTCAGAACCGAGATGCCTGGAAAAAGCTGACTGACGGCCTATGCCCCCCCGCCAGGGCCACAGGCGGTGATGATGCGACAGTTTTATCTTAACATCCTAAAACTGCATTATGTCTTTTTTGTGTATACATATAGTACATTAACCTTTATTTTACCAAGTATTACCAGGATGTGCAAGCTACTTACAACAGCAGAGTTTTGTACGCCGAAACATTCAAGACTTTAGAACAAACTATATACACATAATCTAATAAATTTTTTGGTATTCTCGTGTTAAAATCTTCATATGAAATTAGAGTAACTACATACTTAGAGATGAGAATTAAACATATTATATTATTTATTTTTCTTCTGTCAAAGGCATGTCAAAAACACCTCGGCTTCATCAATGACCATCTGCACGCTATGGGCCTGATACCTCAGATATTTTAAACGAGATTTTCTGAAAGTAGAAAACGTATATTTTCATGTATTCATGCGAACATCCTTGGAAATTTAAATAATTTCAAAATAATCCTAGAGTCAAAAGCTTTAACAATTACCATTTCTTTGTCACAAAGCGACCGAGAAAACCCGCAGGCTTTTAAACCGACTTTCACCTGCCTGAATCACATTAACTGCTCCGCTTCCTTTCATGTCAGCCGCGGCCCAGCCCTCGGTTGACCGAGGCGTGTGGTTCTGCCAGGGGAGTCCCCCCCCCCTCCTGCACATGCTCAGTCGGGACCGTGACCGCGGGCCGGGTCCATTTATGCTGCCCGGCCGGAGCGGAGCTTCCAGTACCGCGGACGCTGGGGTGCCGGAGTGCGATGTTCTCATGGAGCTTGTCGGCGCGGCGCACTTTTGCTCACGTTTCCTTTCACAATGCACTTAGGACTTCAGTAAGATGTTTGTGTATTTTGAAATTATCCTTTTCTCCCTCGCCTTCATCGTCTGCGACTTTGTGTATGCGCAGGGTAAGGAGTACTTTGCTTTAATTTGTGCGGTTTAGCGCCAGCGTGTTTAATCTGTCACGTTTTGCCCCGCGCTGACTTTTATAGGCTAAACTGTAAAGGTAGCACTCTCTCTCATTTTTTACCGATTTAAACCGGAGTACAGTATTTATGCGACTTGAGCGATTTATAGCGAGCTGATATATATAGTTATGAGTCCACATGTTTTATTTCTGTATAATTTTTGTCATCTAGTAATAACAGGCTATATGTCTTACTGACATTTGCATGAGAAATAATGTTTCCTTTCCACAGTGTTGTGAAGGCTTGATTGTTACTGTGGTATGTGTGCGTCTTTCTAAACCCTAAATTCTCCGTCACACCGTCTAGTTATCCACTATTCCTTAGAATTTAGTAGCTGATCCTCTGTACTGTACTGCACGCTTTCACACGTGTGATGTTCAGTCTCGCCTGGAGCACGTTTGGCACTTGTATAACTTTTTAAAGTACTTTTTATACGGGTGTTGCGCTTTGTTGTCCGGTACTGCGTGTTTAGGCGATCTTCCAGAATATCGCATCTACAGCATCTTATTACTGCTTCATTGGTAACACGATTGTCAACCCGTTATTTATTGACTATATTTTGATAAATAAAAAGTCCCGCTGTTTTAAGCGATGCCACCAACTGCAAATGCAATTTTAAAATTCGTTAAGCTCATCAGTCAGTTTTATTGTCTCTGCTTTGCGATTGACATTTAACTTTGAATACATATTTGTGATTCAAGTAGGTTTAGTGCTGTTTTCAGCACGCCTGTGGGGAATGGCTGTAATCCACACTTGTTACACAAAAATCTTTAAATATGGCCAAATATTCGCGACTTTCGATTCTCGGTTACTATTGAACTCCAAGACTAGGTGGATGAGTTATACCAACCAATTTAATTAAATTTATGTAAACGTACACCTAAGCCATGAGAGAGGTGAGATATAACTGTTCCTTTAATACCTCCGTCCCGTGCGGTATATTTCGCCTCAGTGGGTTTGGTTTCCGTTCTTAAGACGCGTTTAAATCCCCAGCGTTGCCTTTTTAGTTGAAAGTTAGAGCAGTGCTTCGCAAGCCATTACTTATGTAATGAGGGGGCCAGTTACCTTTTGCAGACTATACATCTGCAACCAATTTGACTTCTTTTAAGTTAAACTTAGGAGAAGTTAATATAAATAATTTGTAGTCAGGTTGTTTTTTTGTAATATGGTTTATGTAAGCGTAAATACCACAAACTAATCACGCTTTTGCTGTCTGTAAAATGATTTGAGTAATATTTTATATGTGAGATGTTCGCATGCATTCCCTGAAGAACGTGCTGGAATCGGCTTGGTTCTGTGGAAGATGGTGATGACTAATGGCACCCGACTTCAAAGCAAACTTGTAAAACGAGTAACTTTTTTTTCTATTCGTGTTTTGTTTTTTAAAAAATCGAAGCTGGCGTGTTATATTGCGTAGTATTAAAAAACGCGTTCTTGGCTCGTACGTCGGCGCTGTGAAGCGCATTTCAGTGTTGATCTTTGTGCTTAAGTTTTGCCGTGTTTCGCACGACATACAACCTTTGCTCAGCTGCGGACTTCATTTGCATGTCCAATTAAAATATACAAAATTAAAAGTATACCTTCAAATATGGTATCAATTTCAGAACAACACGAAGATTAATAACAGTTTTTTACAATGTTGCATATCAAGAGAATGACGGTCACTTGGCTTGACTAATTTAGTACGAATTACAACATGAAAAGTAGGTGGGACGTAATATTTGGAGTAAGTCGTGCGTTCACAGGGACCGAGGTGTTAATCTGTACAACCTGAAGCCAGGCTTTTGACAGCATACCTCGGAGAAGGGGGATTATGAGCAGATGTTATGTAATTTGGGGGAGGGGGGGCATTGTTTTTGTTTAATCCAAGGCCAGAAAGATTTGAGCCGACTCTGCTCACCCCCACCACTCTTCACCTGAACATGTGCAGTTCATTACATTGATTTTTTTTGTTGTTTTAGAGAAGAGAGTTTTTTTTTTTTTTTTTTTTGGGGGGGGGGGGGGGGGGGGGGCTTTGTGTTGTTTTAGTCTCTACTAGGCTTTCTTGGGTCTAGATCAAATTTACATCTTGAGTTGTTCTTTAGTACAGGCCCTACTGAGTTGGGAAGGGGCCTTCTGAATTTTTCTTTTTAATAATTACAGTTCTGAAAACAAAAACTTGAATGGAAGGTGTCTGGAGGGCATTTGACCTCTGCGTACGTCAACATAAAACCCCAATTAACTAATTTGTTTAAAGTTGTAGACTCCTATTAAAGGAAGCCAATGATTAGAATTCAGTGGTTTTAAACATAAACATGACATTGTGGATTTTTACATTTTTGAGACTATAAATGCATTATTAAAACAACAGATTCCGTTTATACACAGCCAGAAAAAAAATGATACAGCAATATTCAAATAATATTAATGTATCCCCAATGGTACAAAAATGTTCCTCGGAATCCATTTCTGTAACTTGAAAGCTAGGGTACAACTTTTCCCTTGAGGGTACAGCACTAGTGACAAGTAATTGTAACCTCATACCTACAGATTGGTGAGTTTTTCTGACAGTGTAGAACAGTCTTCTGGTCTAACTCTTTAATTCACACTGCTTACATTATGTAATAATAGCTGAGAAATGCGAGCAGTTGCATGGTATGGGTGGGCAGTCCATGTGCTGGAACGTCATCAAAGCACCAGGAGGTAGATATTGCGGCTGTAGGGTGATTTACTTCATGGCTGGATGGTCACTAAACAGGGACCACAGTGTGAGATAGGGCTACCCAACATCTGATGATGGTTTAGCCCAAGATAAAGATAAAGAGGTTTCTACTCTGAAAATATTTCAGGGGAGCTCAGACGTGAAAAGAGAAAGATTTTTTTAAAGGCAAAAGAAAGAAATATCTGATTCCCCCCTTTGGATCATTAAAAATGGGCTCCTGGGTCATAATAACTGCAAATGATTTGCTTTTTTCCATGAATATCACTGTATAGAATGAGCCTTTCTTTGTTAAGGTTCACATCCTCGAACAACAATAATGTATTTAAAATGTGAAAACTACCTATAAATTATAACAAGAATGCTTGGGGACACGATAGGCAAAAGTCAGATCCTGTCAGAAACATGGAAAAATGTTTGTTTCTCATTGCAAATGTCTGTTTGGAGAAGCTTTTAGCTATGGTGTTTGGCCATATCAGAGCTGCTCAATTATGCCAAAAATCATAATTACAATTATTTTGGTCGGTATTGAGATCACGATTATTTAAAACAATTATTCATTGACTTTGGAAATATCATGCATTTATTGAACTTTTTTTTTGACAGTGGATTTCCTTGAACTCTAAATATAATTTAACTGAGAAACAAATAAAAAGTGGTAGGAAAGGGGGGGGGGGGGCACTGGATTTTTAACACAAGAGCATAATTGCAAAATGAAATGCAGCACGATAATCGATTTAGCTTGATTAATTCATATTTATAATTGTTGGAAGCCAAAATCTTAATTGAAATTGCAATTCAATTAATTGCCCAGCCCTAGGGCATATGCTGTGGAAAAGTGTAAGTTCTTAACTTATCTCCAGGTGTGGTAATCTCCGGCAGGTGGTCTTGGGTGCAGCTAATAACTATGACTTAGCTTAACCTACAACGGATCTAGCTGGTTTCTCCAAATGACCCCTACCGAGATGTATATGTGTGTTTGGAGACCTAAAATCTCAAATCCCGCTTGCCCATTGATCCACTTGACTATGAATGAGCTTGTAGGCTATGGAATGTGGTTCATAAGTGCCGAATGAATGATTTAGGTTCTTCGTTTTTCAAGTGGGTATGAAAAATGGATGATTGAATGTCTTTCACGTCTAAAGGTCCTCTCACAGAGTTGTATCTCAAGTGAATCAGAACGTCTTACGGGGGTCAGTATCCAAAATTATTAAACGCCTTCACTTAATAAACTTATAAAAATAAAGAGAGGAAAAGTAATGCTAGTTAAAGTAGTTCTTCTGAAATATATCAGTGACCTTGATTACACAACAGGATCTCTGACTGGTATGTATCAGCTGTTCCCTTGAGGTTGTCTCTTTGGAATGTGGGGATGATATAAATTACTGGAGAAATTGGTTTTTATGACACTGTTTTATTCTGTTAGATACAGTTGTGTAACATGTACAGAGGACCGAGGCTATGTCACAGTTCCACAAGTGTAGTCCTACAAGAATACGGTATCAGTTAGGTTTAGGGTTATGGTTAGGATGAGGGTTAGGGTTCACACAGGCCAAAGAAGCATACAGATCATATAAAAAATGAAATTACTCCATGATGGACCGTCGTCCCTGCAGGATCAATACTTCCTCGTGTCCTGAGCTTCCGGGGCTGTTCCTCAGGCTCAGCACCACCCTGTGCTGGATAAGTGGTTATGGAAATCAGATGGATTCTTATTCTCCAACATTCCCACTTTAGTTTTTGAGGCTTCATCATGGCTGAATTACTTTATATTTTATACATGGACAAAGAAAATACCGTTTTATTATTCTGTAAGTCTGTGATAGGCGGAAGTTTTGCCGTTTTCCCACTGCAAAAGGGGCAGGGTATATGAAATTGTCAAATATTGTCTCCTGAAGTTGGAGGGGAAAATGGAGCATTTGCAGTCTATGGTCAGCCGTGGTCAGGGTGAAATAGAGAAAGCTTGGCTTGTCCAGTTAATGCTTGAAAATTCTATAGTATCTATAGGAAACTACAGTACTTATAGAAGTTGTCGTAAAAGCTTCCTGCTACACTTATAAATATTTACTTTTTGTCCATAGCAATATATATTTTTTTTTATTTGAGAAAGCTGGGTCAGACAATTTTTGGGGTAGTTGGGGAGTTAAGGGTCTTGCTCAAAGGCCCAACAATGAAATCCATCTGGTGAGGCTGGGATTTGAACTGGGGACCTTCCAGAATCACAGCATTATAGCCTACTGGGCTACAAACCAGCTCCCATATAAATACTGTTTTAGGAGTAAATTTTCAACTATTAGTTCCTCCAGGGACAGTGTTAAAGTCTCATACAAAACATCTTGTACAAAATGTGAAAAGGTCTTGATGGTCTGTTTATAACTTATTTTCACGTCTAGCTTTGCATCTTGAGCTGGACAAATAGTTCTAGTCATGGTGAGCGGAGGATGAGAAACAGGCTGTTGAATGAGGTCCTACAGAGGTATGCAGGCCCTTCCAGGTCGACGTGTCAGCTTGTGATTGGTCGCAGCTGTTTACATCTGGTATGTGACGTTGCCATGGTATTTTTTTATGCCCTGAGAAGCAGCAAGCCACTGGGAGATGATGGATATCGAAGCTTCGTCTGCAGCAAAGCTGCAGGTATTTTGGGGCACAAGCTTCAGGTTCAGGCTTCACAAATGCAAACTAATGTTATGAAGTTCTTGTTTCATTCATCAAATCATTTTGCCTGCTTTATTATTGGCTCATCCTTGTTATAGCCCTGCCCCTTGCACATTTTCTCGAGCATCTTTCTAACTCATCCTTTGCTTCAGAATCCTCTGTTCCCTCCCACTTTTGAGACTGGGCAGCTTGGCTCCTGCTGGGACCACCGTGTTTCCTCATGTCTCCACATGAGGTGCGTTCATTAGGTGTGTAACCACCCTTTGTGCTCTTGCCCATAACTCTACTGCATCTCTGTTAAGCAGTACGGGTTAAATTAGGTTAGGTACCTCTCATGAGGGGAGTATACTGCAGGAAACTCAATCTGGCAACCTTCAGTTAAGTTGCCAGCGTGTTATGTTGACACTGAGCCCATATAAACCTGAGAAGTTCACACCTTTACTGTGACTGATCACAGACACGTCGGGGTGATAGGGGATTAGACATGTGTGCCCATGTTTCAAAGGTTGTGGGTTCAGATCCCATTTCCAGCTGAGTAATTTTGTCACTTTTGGTCCCTTGAACAAGGAACATAACTTCAGTTTCTCCAAGGATACTATCTGACCCTGTTCTGTGATCCTTGCATGTATGTTGCTTTTGACCAAAGCATGTTTCTTGTGTTTGGCTTGCTCCAGAGGACTCAATGGTTCACTGCACCTTATGTAATTAAAACAACAGCTCGTTTAGCTTTTAAGAGGCGCAGCTACAGCCGTCTGGAGGACGCAGTTGGCTGCCAGATTTTTTTCTCACCATCGCCACAGAGCCTGCGCTACATGTGCCAGGATTGGTCCTCTGAGGAGAATCATAGAAGTGACCTGTGTTGGACGACTTACATACTTAGTGGATCCAGCTGTTAATTCTATTCAATTCAATTCAATTCAATTCAATTCAGTTCAATTCAATTCAATTCATATTTATATAGTGTGCTGCAATCCATTGCTACAACATACAGCTCTGGAAAACATGAGGAGACCACTCTGTATTTTAAAAAAAAATCTGCATTTTTAAATCCTGGTTTAATCCTGGTTCTGCTAGCAGAAGGCTAGACTGAGCAGCAGGTTGCTTCCAGGCTCAAAATTTCTAAGATATAACACAAGAACAAGGTGAAGCAGGAGACACTGGGAACAACCCGAAACCAGCCAGGCAAAGGGGAGAAGTGACTTTCTAATGCCAAAGATGACAATTAACTTATCTGAGAGTTTCTTATGAATCATAGGATGACATCAAGTGACCTTCAAAAGGAATGGGAAACATTAATTGCTGGTGTGAAGTACACTGCTAGGACAGTTCGTATCAGGCTCCTAAAAGAAGGACTGAGGTCCCATAAAGCCAGGAAGAAGCCCTTCGTTAATGAGAAACAGAGAAGAACCAGGTTGCAGCTTGCAATATACATATATTATTCACAGACACACACCCATAAATTGAGAAATGACTGAAACAAAAAATTGTGTTGTGGTCTCTTCAATTTTTCAGCAGCCATATATATATAGAATCATACAAAAATATGGAAAAGGGGAGACAGAAAGAATGAATGGAAGAAAGAAAGTCAAATGAGAACAAATATGGAGAAAAAAAATTTCTGGGGGTATAAGGTCAACTGGCTGACCAACCCCCCCAAGGCACGCTAACATTATGGAAAAAAGAAAGAATGGACCTACTTGTTAAAAGCAAAGTGTAAGCTGAAGTCAGTGCTACAGCCAAAGTCCATCAGTGATTCAGTTCTGCAGGCTGGCCTGTGTGATTTGGCAGATTGAAGGCTTCACCCACAATGCAACGGTTCATAAATCACATCTACAATGTCACGCTTCCATGCTGTGTCATCTTCCAGATCCTGGCGTTGACCCCTCCACTCCACTTAGAAGACTATGAAGCTTCTCGCGGCGAGAGCCAGTTTTCCGTAAAGACATCCTGATCATGGTGTGATCGATCCATGCGATTTGAACGATGGACACCAAATAACAGTGGTACACTTAGACCCGTTCATTCCCTTGACTTGCTGAGAGAGAGATAGAGGGAGAGAAAGGCAATTGGACATCAGGTTTGTCATGTGATGGCCAGGGCCTCCCACACCATGTGGCACAGCCGGGCTCCCAGTGCCTGGGCTCCACTTGAGCCCAGTTGGCCACTGGACATGGGCCTTTCCAGCTGTACGATTCACTGGCGTCCTTTTATGGAGCACTCAGACATTTTTTTAAACTCCTCCCCACCCCCCACGAATCAGCGTTTCCCGCGTAGCTGAGAGGAAGAGTTTCCAAAGTGTTCACCCTGCAGGGGGAGGGATGGTCACAACGGGTGTTATTGAGGTTTGGTGCAGGGGGTTCCATTGCTGTGGTTTCTTTTGGGGTTGGGGTGAGTATTTTTATTTCTTGGAAAACAAATGTGCAGTGGTAGCCCTTCCCCATGTACCACATGTTGGTGAGGATGTCTGTGTAAACATAGACTGAGGAAGGCCTGCATATTGGATTAAATGATCTTGCCCCCCCCCCCATTTTGCCCTGATGTTCATTGTGGTTCATTCTGGTATCTGCAAGCAGTGTTTCAAAAAATAAAATACCACAGTCCACTTATATAAAACCAACAGAACCCCAGAGGGCACAGAATTCAGATCAGCTCAGTTCATCCGAGGTCTCTCTCTGAATCAGCGGTCAGCAACTTTTATCGTCGCCACAACCCTAAACCCCCCCACGGCTGACAAGTTTCACCATCACCACCTGCCAAACACGTAGCTCCAGAGATTATTTTCCATGCAGAAGTAATTCTTTCTGTAAATAAGGTTGGAGACCCCTGTTCTAAATTCTCACTACATTTTTTGTTGTGTAGACACTGGTCCACCTGCACCGTACCAGGTCCGATCCACTTTTATCTCCAGAACCACTTAAAATGTAGACAAGTGGTATGTTTAGAGAAACCTTTCTGCACATCACTGTAGTATTGGCCTGTATTTTTTCCACTTGTGACCTTCCTGTTAGTTTTAAAGAACCTGGCCATTCTCCTCTGACCACTCTCACTGACAAGGTGTTTTCGTCAACAGAACTGCCAATGGCTGGTTTTTTTCGTTCCTCACAGACTATAGTATGTGAAAATCCCAGCATGGTGGCTGTGTTTGAAATTCTAGAGCCACCAACCACATCTGGCTCCTAGAATCACACCACGTTTAAATTCGCTTAGATCACACAATTTAGCCGTTCTAATGCATAGCAAAGAGTAACTGAACATCTTGACCCTGCCTGCCCGCTGTATGTATTCCCCGTGAGCCACTGTGCTTACCTGTGCTTAAGTCTCTTAAATGCAAATAATTCATAAATGGTAGATTACATTTTTGTCTTGCATTTAATTTAATTTGATCAATTGGTTAGTGGGTGTACACTAGTAGCAAACTGTGGAAACACCTAGCATATTTGGCGTTACGCTTTAAAAGTTACTACATTATTAATATTGACGGTAATGTTTATAAACAAGAATGTTATAAATATAGTACATTGGATGATTAAATAAGTAACTGGAGCACGAGTTGAAAAAAGTTCTGCAATCTCTAAAAACTGGAAGTGTTTCCACAATTTTGGCTCCTAAGGTACAAACTGGATCGTGAGTCTTTACAAGTAGGACCTGAAACAATGAATATGTGTGGTACACATAAACAGTTTATTGCAGCAAGCCTTGTCATGGCATTCTGTAACTGAGATTCTATTCTATAATTGGGATTCTGTTCTGTCAATTGCCTACATTGTCCCCTATTCAGTACCGATACATTTCATTCATGAAATAATTTTCTAATTCCTGATTGGCCGCTGATTCTGCATGGTTGTTGTCTACTATAGACAAAGCAATATGTATGCCTGTCATTCCAGGCCTTGCACTCATGCTGGGCTCTAGATGGGTGACCAAACACCAGGAAGGTCAGTGGTCCCGTTGATTCGTAGGGAATAGCGTGGCCTGGTTTATCTTGTCAGAAGTTCCCTATGCTCCTGTCTACCCACGGACTGAAAACAGCTTCACCGCCCACTCCAGTTTTGCTCTAATGGCTTGTACCAGACATACTTGGATACATTAGACATGAAAAAACAGCACTTAGTGCTGGAAATGTTTTATCTTGACATAAGAAGCAATGTTTGCTGTTATTCTTTTAGTGCAGGGCCTGGTACGGGGGCCACATTTAGACGGACAGGTAGAATGAAGTTGATGAAAGAGTGCAGCTTGGAACAGATGCAAATGGAACAGGATAGCGTCTGGTCTCAGATGAAAGCCCCGAAGAGGCTTCCATTGCCATAACGATGAGGGTCTTCTTAAAAAACATAAACAGTTGGTAATACATATATTGGGGAATTATCTTCCTCTGTGATTATTTCGAGTAACATCCCTCTAATGTCCGGGGTGAATTTTCTCTTTCGATTTTTCCGCCGCTTTGTCTGTTTTAAATCTGGGATATCATTCACCAGTCCGGACCTTTCTCTGGGCAAATCTCTGCCTTTCTTTCATTCAGCCTTCCTTTTAAGGAGGTGTCATATTTTAACGTTTTGGAAGAAAGGGTTTTTCGAGTCCCTGCATGGAAATTACATACCGGGGATCTTTAGATGGGTTTTCTGTCTCAGTCGCTGGGACAGGACGGGCAAAGGATGGCATTCAACATTTTAAAAGGACTGGCACAATGGTATGTGAACCTCAATGTAGATAAATACCAGTAAACTGAAATTCGTGTATGGAAATCATTTTAAAGAAGAATTTGAAGCCTGCTACTTCTACTCCCAGCATATCTGACCAAGAATACATGTATGGACAAATACGTTGTAATATGGTCCGTATTGACTGGATTTATATGATTTATTGGGTAAATGATCAAATACAGACCGGGAAGGTAAAATGAATGGTCGGCCAGGCATGAATATATACACAGTGTCTTTTTTATTTTTAAATATCTGTCGTGTAAGTTACGATCGGGCACAGCAAGTGAATGTGTGTTTGTGTCATGAAGAGTTTGTTTAGGATTTTTTTGCCGGGTTGGTGTGGATCGGAAACTCGAATGTAAACATACGGGAGAGAAGAACCAGGCTAGGATCTGTCTCCTGCCTCCCTGGGCTGACACTCTGCCCCGTCTGCCAAGCTCTGTGCCTTGTGTCTGCTGGGAGGCTCTTCCTGTCACCCCAGTATCCATTCCAGAGCTCCTCGCAGCACAGCCTTGTTCGGTTTATTGGGGCCAAAACTGGTTTCAGTATTTGGAATCAGTAATGACGCGTCTTTGCTGCCTGGGAAATTAAAATTATTAATTGGAAATTCTGCTTGGCTACAGAAGTATTTTCAGCCTTGGAAAAGATGAAAAGACGGGCAATAAAGCATACCTGCCACAGCTGGGGATTCCCAGGAAGTGTTCAAATCTCCTAACATGGATTTAGATCCTACCTCTTTGCCGATGGGCTGCTTCATAAAGACTATCAAAAGAAAAGACCTTCATCAATTGGGAGGATCTGGAGTTTGCTAGTCGGCATCGACTGTCTCCGACTTACGGAAGGTTGAGCTGCTGATGGCTGAGCCTTCAGAGCTGGCAGACCCTCTGAGGTCCTGCTAGCAATGTGCTCACCTCTCTATTCTCTTTGCTGTCCCTGCAGATTCCTCATGCTGTCACCATGCTGCAGAATTGTCACCTTGCAGAGAAGCCTGCGAGCAGGTAAGCCATGGGGAAACTCAAGCTTGCGGGGTGGGGGGGGGGCTTCTCTCTAAGCCTTAGTATGTCAATAATACCGAAATGCTGACTGCTACCTTGGAACTGCCACCAGAGCCCCAGTATCTTCAAAAAGAATTACTCTTGAGAATTCCTTAAGCGCAACTAACTTTTAAAGTTTTTTTTTTTGTAATTCATCCAGTCTGTACAAGGAAAAACCTACTAATAGTAATAGTGACTGTTTATGGCCTTTTCCCCATGATGAATAGTAGAGTAGATCGTTACAGAAGCCAACCATAAATGATTTTCTTGCACTTGGCTGGTTGAGTTACACCATTGAGGTTCACGTCAGGGAAAGGCAAACTGCCAGTAGCTGGTGACGTGCAGGGGGGAAGCGTGCAGCTTCACTGCATCCGTGGTCCATTAAGCTGCAGTGCGAAGGGCAGTGCAGTGAGGAGCCAGCTGCATGCAGTGAGTGCAGAGGTGTGACCATGAGTTCCCGTGGAAGGTTCTGGTTAGGTTGTTTGATGAGAACATTGATGATGCCTCTGGTCTCAAGTGAGCCTGCTTTTCTCTCTCTCTCTCTCTCTCTCTCTCTCTCTCTCATTATTTTTCCCTCTCTCTCCCTTTTATGTAGCACCATGGGCCCGGGGAACGTTATTGCATTTCACTTTATACTGTACCAATGTATATTGTTGAAATGACAATAAAAGCAACCTTGAACCTTGGAAGACTTTCATAGATTCCTATCAATCAGTCTGCCTGCCCCCCCCCCGCCCCCCGCAGCAAACAGGCACATTAACATGGTCACAGGTCCCCTTTTTAGTGGTGGCTCCTGGGCTGCACTCTGGGTAAAGTCCCTACAGTAAAACACCCCTGTCGCATGGCGGCAGCCTTGTGACCCCTCCCTCATCGCCCAGAGCCAGGGCAGTCTCCACCCCCTGCCATGTCCTGTTAGCTTTCACAGAAACCCGGGGCTTTTCCGTAGCGGGACCCTGACTCTGTGTTACCGTCCATTTAGATCGCAGAGGGACCATTCCTTCCATCTTCCACGATTCAAGGCCACTCATCTGTATCTCAGCAGATCTTTTTTTTCCTCAGCAGACATGTGATAAATAGCCAGCATTGGCTGTTACTCTTTGTGGAACAAACTGAGGTTTTTTGTTTTGCGATGTTCTGAAAATCTTTCTGACTGATCACCAAGAAATTACTGCTTCTGTGATTTTTACAGTAAATCCTGTAGTGCTGTACAATCGTGCGGTTCATTTGTAATTTTTGACCTTTGATGGACAAAGACATAGGACAGTTTTTGATCTAGTCCAAGTACTTCTGATCAGGAATTTGAGCACCCTCAACATGAAGGTGTCTCCTGTCTTGGCTTCTTGTGTATCTTCTGCTTCATATCGTTTGCAGAAGCATGGCATTACATGCATATTCGCCGTATCCCACTTTGCTGTACACTCCACTACACTTTGCTGATTCATCGTATCCCAACTGACTGGATATGAACCAATGGGACAATTTTGGGAATAGGCCTAGAGATATTCCAGAATGTGCAGTTAATTTTCATAGCTGTGAATGGGGTTTTTACTGGTCCGTCGCTTAAAGCTTCATGTGGCCATTGTACTGGACGGCTTCCACACCGCCTTGGTGAGACCGCTGACGTCCCCTAATGGAGACTAACAGGGATTTATGATATCATTAAGAAATGTAATAGGATTGCAAAGGAAAAGAAAAATGAACAGGAGAAGCTGAGTAGAGGAGAATGGATAATGCACCATTTCAGTGTCACCTAGAGCATCATAAACACTCCTGTTTCCCCCTAAATCATATCCACACATGAGCCTTTGGGGGGGGCTCTCACTCCCTCAGTTGTCACTTGTCACACTCTGCCTCCAAATTCTGATCGGGCTGTTCTCCCGCCCTACTGTGGGCCAACCTTTTTTTCCAATTTGAAGAGTATTTATATGAAAATCACAGTTTCCAGGGGCTTATAACTGATGACACGTCTTCCTACTTTAATTAAGAGGAGTATGATGCAGGAGTTGGGCACACAAAAAGGAAGGATTCTGTTGGATGTCACATGATACAGTCGTATGTCACATGATGCAGTGATTCAAAGACAGTCGTTTTGAAGCTAGGCTTCTGTCTAAGATGATACAGTAGTAGGGGGATAGGCAGGGTATGAGAGTGGCCAGTGTATTAAGCATAGTACAAACTAATATCTAATCAAGGACTATACAGGCAAAAGCTGAAGAACCCCCAACTCAACGTCAATGTCAACATCAACCCAACCACAGCCCCAACTGGGCACCATACCTGGTTGCCTTATATTTTCCAACTAAACTATTAAGTTATTCCATCGTAATTCAGTTTAACTCCCGACAAGACTAACAGCCTAACCAGGCCCAGCTGGGTTTCAGTACCTGGGGAACTTGTTAGTGCAGGACTAGTGATCCAGTTAACCCATCTCAACCATTTATCTGCCTCCTATTATCTGTAAATGCCATCTGGATGATGACTGAAATTTTCTAACATTCATCATGCTTCTCTTATGACTTTCAGCTGCCTGTGATAAAAAGTGAATCCCGCTTGAAACACCTTCTCCAACGATTACCCAGCTATTGCCCTGAGTCTATGGTAAGCACCTTACAATGACACATTGGTCATTGACAAAGGTTAGTGTTTGTTGTCATGTGAGGGTATGTATGCAATACTGTAATGCGCAAGAGGACTGACCACTGATTTGAAAGCCTATCCGTCATTTGCAAAACTCAACATACTCATTAGTACAGCAAAATATTAAAGGTGGCTTCCATGCAAGTTTGAGAGTTCCCAGCCCATTTACCACTAATTATAAGCCTATTACCTTGTGCAGCTTTTAATTTATAACAGTAGACAATCTATTAAAACCACATTGCAATTAGAGAGCAAATCAATGGCTTTTATTTTCTTTGGCCCAATCACATCATCCAGTTTCGCTGGCTGAAAAAGATTCTTTCTATAGTTTTTAGAGCGTTGCAGCCCATTCCAGGAAACCTTGAGTACCCCCCTCCCCCCACCCAGATGGGTCTCACACGGCTGCCTCAAATTGCAGAATGTAATTTTCCTGGAGAGTGGTGTGAAAATCTTGTAACAGGATTTTTAGAGAGCAGTGCTTGGTTTGTGCCTTGCTGGGTCCCTGATCCTCTTGAATTGCACCTACACCTCATGTAAATCATCCTGGCAACGATTGCATCTTAATACAGTTCTTCTTTTCGTGTGCCAGGTGGCATTAAAGGCCATTTTGATGCTTCGTAAAATAAATTTCAAGCAATATTCTGTCCCTTTCATTAGCTGTCATGCACAGATTTGCCTTATAGTATAGATCTGCTTTGAACTAGTTTGGTGTGCTGTTCTCACGGCACCAGTCCTAGGTGTTTTTAGTAAATTTCTTCTTTTTATCACTATAATCACTAGTGCTTTACCTGTGTGCAATATTATCAGCTGATACTGAATTGTTTATTGCCTCTTTTTGATTCTTTTGCTGTAGCACTGCACACTGGAGTTCTGCTTTTTTGAGGCCACAAGGTGGCGTAACTGGGAAGCAGTTGTATGGGGATGGCATCTTCACATGTCTTGAATTCTTCAGGTGAACTTGAACTTGTTTTTGTTGTTTCAACAGCATGAACTTTGGATCTGCATCAACTCCTCATTGCCGGGTAAGGTTGTTTCAGAATGGACCACCATGAGATATGGTTTATATATACATATATATATATATATAGACCCAAGCAATCTTCATAATAAAATTACTAGAACTTCAAAAGGTGACCTTTTGGCGCCAGGTCAAAGTCCCCAGTCACTAATCACAACGTTATGCTTTGATAAAAGTCAAAGGAGGATAAATGTGAAATCGAACTCTTCATCGCTCATAGGGGCGTCCAGGAAGTTGGACAGTTGGGTGGGCCTTGGATGCTGTGAGCTGGCCATCTCTGCAGACTGTCGCCGTCAGTGCACACTGGTAAGGTCTATCAGGCCCAAGGAGTGACATCACAGAGGACTGAAGGACACCCATGGCCCAATTTTGTGTTCCTCCTAAAGGAATTTGTATCTAAATTAAAAATTAATGACCTTCCCATTTTCTCAGTCACTCCCCAGGTTACGATGGGGTTACGTTCCATCATAACGTATCATATTTTGTGTACTGCATTTTAATACAGTACACCTAACCTAACAAACATCATAGCCTAGCCTAGCCTACCTTAAACATGCTTAGAAGACTTACATTAGCCTACCGTTGGGCAGAATCATTAACGCAAAGCATATTTTATAATAAAATGTTGAATATCTCACACAATTTATTGAATAATAAATCGTAAAGTCAAAATATCGCAAAACGGACCATCATAACCTGGGGAGAGTCGGTATATATCTTCATAGACTGGTACCCAAGTACATGCTATTGGCCCTTGCACTGTCTGCGTATCCACTGTATGTGAAAAACCTCTGATTGCTATAGATATTTGTTGTTGAAAAGTTTAAGTTAATGTTTTACTCAGGTGCCACCATCTGGTTGGAATGGGTAACTACCTTTAATGTTCACATGGTTTGTTTCTCTCTTGACCGGCAGGCATCATCCAAGAATGACATCATTAAAGTATGCAAAAAAGACTCAGAGGTAAACACTCTGACTTTCTTCTGAAACGGCCCATGAAAGTCATGTGTACTGTAAACAAATTTTAAAAAATGAGGGCTGAGTGTGATTGCACTGATGGAGGCAGAATGCTCGCAAGTACAGATGCTGTGAGCCCTGAGGTTCTAGGTTCTTTCCAAATGAGAACCGTAAATAGAGACTGAACCAATAAGGGATCTTACTTTACTTGGGTGCTTCCTGCTTTGTGCCCCTTGCTGCCTGCAAGGGGCTGCAGGCATGGATGGATGGATGGATGGATGGGGTCTTCACTTTGTGAGCATCAGACGCTGAATTTTTTTCAGTGTAATTTCTCCTTTGCTTTGTTTTATATTTACAAGGCTTTCTGTACTTTTTGTCTAACATCATCTGACCTCTTATTTTCAAGGCCTCACTTTTGGTATTACAGCTTCTGAGTGGTATCTTACATCACTTTCACTCTTCCTTTAGAGGAAAATGTTTAGCTGTCTTACTATATAGACATCTCTCCTGAGGAGGACACATTTACCGGAACCTTTTTTGCATGTTCTCCTTTAATTTTGCTAACATCATTGTCACACAAAAGAAACTAACCGACAAAACATTCGCTTCTCACCAGATTCCTTCCAGCTTACTGTAGATGACCACTTTACTTTTCCCCTGATTTACTCCATGACCAGTTGGAATTGTGACCAAGGGCATTACTATGATTTTGGCTGCTCACTCTGAAGTGGTGAAGAGAGGGAGGTACATTTTAATTTCCAGATTGTGTGTGAGAGAGTAAAGAAGAGGTTAGTCCACCATGTCGGTATATGCTATATAAGTAAAGACTAGAGTCATGGAAATATGGAGTGTTTACACAGAGGAGCTCATATTGTGGTATAATAGAACACAAACAAAATCCAACACAAACATGGTGAGTTCAGTCCACCATTGCGGCCCTGATTCACTTTAACCACCCTCATCTCGCCCTCAACTTTAAGAAATGTAGCCATTTATTTCCTAAATGCACTTTCTAAATCTGTGCCCTTCATCTGTCTGTGGGATGTCATTCAAGGTCAGAGAAAAAAACCTGCTGTATATAAAAGTGTGGATATCTAAAAACCCTTAACCTGACTGAAGTGAAATATTTACGATATTTATGTCGTATAATTCAGTAAGCTGACATCTAAAAATGTCCCATAGTGGTTTTATATCATGAATGTCTGACAGGCGAATGATGTATTTACTTTGTCATATTAATTTTTCAGAAACCCCTGTACAGCTGCATCACCAAAAATGAAAGTAAGTTGTATGTTTTTTTTTTCATTTTGTCATTTCTTTCGCTTTGAAGGACTGCAGAGTGTTATGGATCTTTGTAGAATTAAAAATACTGCAGTTCCTGGTCCTTCTGCCTTTTTTCTGCCAACCTAAACCTACGACAAGAAGCTGGACATGTGTGTCCTTGTATCTGAAAGGAACTTGTCGGTACAGAGATGTCCGCTTTCTGCCTTGACTTGCTGTAGTCTGACTACAGTTGTCAGCCTCTCCTGAAATCCCTGTTTATATGTCTGGGGCATAAGACCTTACATCAATCAACCTTCAGAATGACTCTATGTGTCCTCAGTGAATTAAAGTTGCTTTTTTCGTGACCAACCATTTGATGCGCTGAGATGATTCATTTTTGTTGTTGTGGTAACTGCACTATAGTCCTTATCTAACTAATACTCTCCCAATCCTGTGACAGAGTTAAATAACCTTGAAATGCCAAAGATATATTCAGTGTGCTTTGGGAACAGAAGTAATTTCTTGAATTTACATGAGAGAAAAAAAAAAAAAAAAAAAACGATTTCTAGTGACGTTTTTGCTTTTCTATATATTAAAGAACGCAAGAGTTTGAAAGGAAATGTTTACATTTAATTTTGCAGCGTTAGAGTGTGCTGTTTTGTCCCAGTAGTCATGCAGTAGTCCATTATTAATTTATTATCATCTATAAATATGTATGTATTTCTAATACAGTCAAATGAAAACAAATTAGTTTTATTTATAAGAACATTTAGCACAACTGCAGCTGTCAAAAATGCTGCACAACTTATAAAAATATACTGAAGATAAATACATATAGAACAAATAACAACAAATACAAAAACCATCTCATGCTAGTTTAAAAGCCAAGGAGAAAAAATAATTTTAAAATAATCACAGCTGGAGCAGACCAAATATGAAGAGGAAGACAATTCCAAAGCTTAGGGGCAACCGGCGAAAAGACAGGGCCACCTCTGAGCATCATTCGTGTCCTTGGCATGATCAGTAACCTTTGATTGGAGGACCTAAGTGATTGGAAGGAGGAGTAGGGATACTGGAGATTGGTGAGATTGGAAGGGGCGGAGCCATTCAGAGCTTTTAAAGCAACCGATCAGATTTTTAAAAGGATCCTTTAGCAAATGGAAAGTCGGTGAAGAGCAGCTGAAATTGGTATGTTGTGATTACGTTTTCATCTGCCTGCTTGGAAGCATTCTGGACTAGCTGTAGACAACCAAGAGACAGCGGTATACTGTTTTCTGGATTTTCCGTTTATTTCACTTGTTTAGATTATATGTAATGTCTTTACATCTTGTCTGTTTGTCAATATTCATTTATTTATTTATTTGTCAGTGTACTACACACTTGCTGCTGTTTGCATCCGAATTTCCCCCTAAGATCAATAAAGTCAATTTTAATCTTAATCTTTGACCCAAAGATGTGCAGTTAGGGTAACTGGTATCTCCAAACTGTCCGTTTTGTGTGTACATATATGTGCCCAGTAATGGACTGCTATCCTACCCAACCTCGTGCCCTATTTTACTTGGAATAGGATCTGGTGACCTTGTCGAGGAAGTTGGATTGATTGATATTTAAATTTCTGAAACTTGTACATACTTTAGACATGTTTTAGGTGTATAATAATTTGGTTGATTATAGTTGTGTATACCCAGATTGTTGGTCTGGATGTGCACAGTTAATGGTTTGTGTTGGCTCTTCTTTGTGTATTTGTGTGTGTGTGTGTGTACGCACATGGTTCCCCAGTGGGTTCCGTGTGCTGCAGCTACGCAGGAAGACACACCAATTGCCGGGAGTTTTGCCAGGCAATCTTCCGCACTGACTCCTCCCCCAGCGTCTCCCAGATCAAGACCATCAAGGAGTATTGCCAGGACATCAGCCCCCAGCTGATTGGCTGTGTGGGAAACTACACCAAGTCCTACCCAATCAGGAGCCCCGTTGACAGTGAGTACAGTCACTCGGGTGCCCTGAAGAGCTCTGGGGCTTTTCTGATTAGCCACCCACTGCTGTTTTCCATGGGTTGTACCATCCACACGCCATGGTGGAAATCGTAAGTTCTAAGTGGATGTTTCTTTTCAGCTGTGCTCCGGATTAGCCGGGGCTCCGTTTACTTGTGGGATTCAGGCAGGGTTATTGTCGATAACTAAAAGTAAAACTAAAACTATTAAAAAAATGTAGCAAACTTAAATAAGATAGGAAAACATATTTTTAAAAAACCTACAACTAATTGAAAACTATAAAGAGTGCTCCTGAAAATACCTGAAATAAAAACAAACCGGGACGGCTGAGTGGCACAGTGGGAGCAGGGTTCAAGTCTCCGCCATAGCGCCATGTGTGCTGTGTTTGCATGTTCTCCCCGTGTCGTTGTGGGGTTTCCTCCAAATATGCTGGTTTCTCCTGACAGTCCAAAAACATGCTAATGTTGACTGGAGTCACCAAATGGAGTTTGAGTGAATGGATTGTGGCGTGACCCTGCGATGGGTTGGCGCCCCATCCTGGGTTGTTCCCTGCCTTGTACCCATAGGCTCCAGACCCCTCTACTACCCTGAAGAATAAGCGGTTACAGAAAATGGATGGATGGATAAAAATAAACATCAGATATTTTCTGATACCCTTTTAAGTACTATTTAGCTAAGGTAATGATTTGTTAATCTTTAAATACCATTAATAAGACCTAGAACATGTTGTGCACTGTGTATTTATGTAGGATTCTCCAAAGATCAGACACATAAAATAGCTCTATAACCTTGTCTATCCCTAGAAATAAAATTCCTAAAACTAAAAATGAAACTAAAATATATAACAACTAAATAATAACTAATAAAAAGTAATAAAACCATACTAACTAAATGTAAACAATTTCAAATGAAAATTGAAAATGACATGAAACCAAATTAAATATCAACACTATAATAACACTGGATACAGCAGCTGTCACACTGGCCGCCACCCCCCCCCCCCCC
>JAODJU010000033.1:12350512-12361700 GCA_026776725.1 Gnathonemus echidnorhynchus
AAGTCCATAATCATTAGTATCTTTATTTGTTTCCTTTCCTTTTTGTTTATGAAGTATATAAATACCCAGAGACCAGAGACCTGTCAGATCACATTATATAAAGTCAGCATGGCAGCACTGTGAGTGAATGAAATTACTTATATAGAAAGTAAATAGGTCATGCTTTTGGGCACATGATATTTTGTGAAAGAGCACACTGTCATCGTTGCTAAGATGCTGTCTGGAAACACCCTTGTGTCAAGTTAATTGTAACACAAAATGTAATGATTAATGTTTACATCATTTTGAAAACTCATAAATATCAAATATATCCTATTCAAAACCAATGGTTAAAGCTTCGAAGGCTATTGTCATAGTGTGGATGTATCTATGATAATATAATCAGGACTACAATGGCTCATGCGTGGCACTTTCTAGTTTATGGCTTTTAACATAATTAACCCAAACCTGTCGTCTCCCTGCACCCCTCCGAGAATCTTTCCCAGAGAGGGGGGTGGGGTGGGGGGGGGGGTCACTGCTGTTGGCTGGGTTCCAGATGGCTGCCCGGGGAGGAGTGGGGATTTCGACAAAGTCACACCAACCAGAAATAGGGTGGGAGATAATTTACCCAGTCATCCGTGATCTGTTTTAGGGAAGCCTATTCCAGCATTGGCCAATTTTTCAGCAAAATCAGGGCGTAGAATATTATGTGGCATTAAAGCTATATATTTCAATATGTGGCGTTCCGTTGTGATTCGGCCTTTTGGGATATTTTACCCTCATGTGTACATAACTACCGCTAAAGCCTACGGGCCTGGGAAGGAGGTCAGACAATGGCTCAGTCACTGGTCCCTGTCACTGCCTGTAGACTTTGGGGGGAGGGGTGTGGACGGGTCAGAGGTTTTCGGTCTTGGTGGATCTGGAAATAAGTAGCAGAAAAGTCGAATGGGATAAAACAGGGCAGTTATCTGCCCGCATTATCTCTAACGTGTTACACCGTCTTTTACAATGATGTGGAGTTCCACAGCCACTTGCGATATTTTTAGTTGCAACAGGGAAATGCTGCCTGTCGATTGTTTTATTTTCTTAGCAATACCGCTAATTTTTAATCATGCGATTGTCCGTTGCATGAAAAACACTCGCCAAACCCCCATCGGTCTCGATTCCCCCGATTGCAGTTTTTTGGTTTGGCTTTTGTAGTTGTTTGTATGGTTGAATGCCAGGCTGATTTCTTTCTGTTTTGCTTCGGAAGCGATAAAATGTTCTTGTCAAAAGTTCTCTCTAATATGGTAAATTTGTAGAATATTTCAAAAGTATAAACTAACGAGAATTTTTAAAAAGATTAAATTTGATGCCGGAGGCTGTCATCGGCGAATCTCTGATCTCAGGCATGAGGATAATGGTCGTGAAAAGTACCCATGACGGAAAGACATTACGTTGGTCATGGATGATATCAAATGTACCTATGGCTTTTTAAAATAAAAAGAATACATTCTCACCGCAAATGGCTTTATGTACCAAATTATACGATTTTGCTGCTGTTTGGTACACGTCTCCTGAAATATCTTATTTTGTTTGAACACCTCACAACTGCATAGGCTACATTATATTATACATTATTTTAAAATAAAAAAATGCTAAGAGTAACGACCGTGAAAGAAATGCACCCGAAGAACACTGTGAGTGGGTCCGATAACCTGGGTATTTTAAACTGAAAATAGGATATGTTTACAGTGTGCAATAAATGATGCGAACGTAAGAGTGTCCTTCATTAACTTCTCGAGTTACGCTTTCCATTTCCAGACAGTACTTATTCCAGCCCCGTGCAGACACACTTTGGTAGATATATAGTTCGCTAGCTACCTAGCAACTGTGGATAAGTTTGGTTTACAGGGGGACCCCTGCCAGCAAAGTTTGTCTAGTTGACGCGCGTTTTAAAAATCTAACGAGTATTTATTCTTAATATTCATTTCGTAATGATTCTATAAACGATTTACAAGCGATCTAAATGGGAATTCCTACCCAACTTACTTGCAGCCACACAACGTTCTTCGCACGTCTATAAATTATAAAGTTAACAGTAAGTTACGGTTAATATGAAAACACATGCTACCTAAGTGAAACGCTTATTATATTTGTACAGGGGTAAGTTTAGCTGGGCGAGTTTCGAAGCGGGGCTGTTCGATCTGGGCGGGGCAAGGTGGCTGCGCTAGCCAATCAGATCGCTCTCTGCTCTTCTCAAGCAAAGACTAGAGAAGTTGTGAGAGGCACAGCTAGTCTGGAGTAAGTGTGAACCACAATGGATGCGGTACCTTGTGCTCTGGTGTTAATGGTCCTGTTCATGGGAAATGGCATTCAGGAAACTCGAGGTAAGCGAAAAATGGGAACTGAGCCGAATGGGGTATTCTTCTTTTCATCTTGATAACGAGGCGTGATTGCGTTGTTTCTCTTGGTCTTTGTTACAAGATGCGTCTGCCCAAAAGACTCCAGTCTTTCCAAAGATGGCGCAGGTCAGAGAGATCTGCACTGTCAGGAATGTTTATTGTTAGGGGAATATCCCTGGGTGGGAGCAAAAAAAAGCAGTGGCGGAAGATCTAGAAGTCACCCGCACCTAACTGTGCCTTAGCCAAGGCAGTGACGAAAGCGTTATCTACAGTGGCCAATTCATTTGCAACCTGCTGTGCTTCAACACTGTCGGATTTAATGCTTCTCCTGAGCGCATACTCAACTGGAATCCAGGGTGTTCACTGGCTGTTGTTATCGCACCTAATAATTAGGGTCTCGATGCATGATGGACGCTGCCCCCCGCCCGCCCCGAAGATCTTCGCGGCGAAGTACTTGTGGCCGGATAATTGTCCCAAGAGGCATGCATATTTGGAGAATAGCCGTGAACTCCAACAAATGAATTAAAATTAAAAACACGAGGTGCAGCGCGTTATTCAATACAGAGTAATGCGTGCAAATGACCGGTCAGGGTTACTTTAAAACCCATGTGAAATCACGCAGTATTTATCTCACATAGTAGCTGCTTTCTCCTAAAGTCTTTCATTCCTTTATTTACAGAGGTCATGAAAATGCGCGCTCTGTACAACAAATACGGTCGGATATGTTGTTGATCAATCAGAGAGCACGCGCTGCCATTCATGCTCTGTAGCTGGAGTTCTCTCGTATTTCTGGATCGTTTCGAGAAAACGTGTTTTTTTCGCGATATCTGTACTACATCTTAACTCATTTAAGTCACGTTTTGAAAGTAGTAGCTTTCGCATAGAGACCCGTTATGCCATTCGCGTATTTCTGTAAGGTATCGAAGATATTATCATGCACCTACTATTAACTGTCATGTTAATGTAATTAGTGTTCAATTTACTACCCTTTTAAAACACTGAATACATGCCGAAGACCACGAGAAGTCGAATTTGTTGTGTATGGCAATTAGCAAAACATTGAGAACGGAATACATTGTGTTGCACAAGTGCGCGTATACAGCATCCACAGATTGCCACTGTTCAGAGGTCGATTAATGGGAGTGCGAGCGGTACAACTTTAAAAAATTTTCAGGATGATTTGGTTGCACAACTTCAAACGAAGGAACAAAATGTACGCGAAAATCACGACGGGAGATCGCTGTGTTGGAATGGGGAGGGGGTCTCCGGTGTAGGGAAGCGGGGTCTGCGTGAACCTGGCGACGCAAACATGAATGAATCGGGTTCCATTTGCGTCACAATGCGCCGAATTAAACGGACTGAACAAAGCCCCGCGCGGGACGCCTGTCCCTTCGTGTTTACCATGGTGTCAGCAATGCGCCATGTGTCTTTTACGTGTGCATGTATATATGGCTCTTTCCCACTCACTATGTCACCTGCCATTCATAGATGCGCCATGCTGAAATTTGATAACGGCTCAACGAAATACGTGCATTTCTCCGACAGGCGCAGTGAATGTAGTTATCTAGTTTGCTGGATTAAACGTGGTGCACCGCTTCTTAGTCTCGTGACTTTGGTGCAACACAGGCAACATATACGTTTTCATAATTGGGATTGTCAGAGCGAAAGATCTGCGCAAGAGCCTATGGATGCCATTGGGTTTGCATTAAGTAGAACTGCGCAGACGAATACAGCTGTTCCACACACAACCTGTTTGTGTCTTGGGCTGGTGACTTCGCCAATACGAAAACGTGCTTCACATGCCAGCAGCTTCACGGTGCACGCTTTGGCGTGTTTTTTGCCCATCTGACGCGAAAACGGCGTTTCTCGCCTTGCACTGCCGTTGCCGCAATAACTCTGTGACTTTGGAGGTGAGAGAGGTGTGTCATTTAGGTGGTGTATCTCCCGGAATCCTATCGCAAATATTACCGACCTCCGCAGCCATGTTAACTCGAAGAATCACTGGAATCTTCAGGGCTATACAATTAAACCATTTTAAGATAATCTTGATATATCAAGGTTAATTCTTTCACACGAAGACCTTCCTATAAGCATGGAAAACGTCTGTCGTATGACAAATCTGCACCAGTGCGTTACAAACAGGGTATTGCCACAATTGCCACAGACCACAAATTGCCCCGCATTAAAGTTTAGAGAGCCATACTCGATTGCGGAAGTTGTACAGGTCTCTGTGTTTGGAGTGGAAATTACCAAACGCATTTCGCATGTTACTGAGAGCTGTATCTGAAACTTTTGAAACTTACTTTCAAATGTGGGACGATTCTACATGTAACAATCTTTGTTGTGTTCATTAGCGTTAGAAAAGCACAATCACCGAAGGTAATGTCATGTAATATTTTAACTTCTTAGCAGTAATATGTATAAAATATTCCAGATATTAACTAAATATCTATTCTCCTGAGTGAGACGTGGGGGTTAGGAAACAGCTCCCCTTTGGGTCTTCTGTTTTTTTTCCTTATCACTGATGCAAGAACTAAGCCCGTAATACCGGTGGTTAAAATTTTTATTTGCGAAGTGCAGGTTGGTGTTGGGAAGAGGCAGAGACTTCGTAACTTCATTAGTTTTTCATGTACAGCGATCTTGTATACCGTCATAACGCCGGCGTTTTTGTGCGCATTTTCCCTTCATTGCCTTCCCTTCTCCTGGGCAAAGCCGCATTTGAAATGTGCGCAGTCAATTTGGAAGCTGGCTGCTGCGCTTATTAGACGAAGTAAGTGAGTCTTGGTAGAGAGTTTTCTGGATGCTCAAACTCCAGGTTTGTCAGGGGTAGGGAGGGCCTCCGTCCCCAGGAGGCAGCCTGCCGTTTTTCCCCTGCAGAGTAATAATAAAAAGTCAGTCTCTTGCTCACACACAGACGGCTTGTAATCCTACTATAAGGGGGTGGAAAGTCACCGTTTAAATTGTCATTCGCGCTGCTATCTGAATCACCGCTCTGCCGGGTCCGAATTACCTAGAAAAGGAGCTTAGGTCTTGTGTTTCAACCACCTTTTAAAGAGCCTAGAGACCTAATGTTTAAGAGGTTCATCATCTTAAATTCTCTGAAATTACGATAATCGCAGCACTATGAGATTTAGGGAAACGCAGATCTGGACTGGGGCTGTTGTGCTGTGTGGAATTCTCAAACTAGGGGCATGGTTCTTAAAATATCTCAGCTAAACAAATCGTTGTGGGTTAGTTCAGATTCATTTGGAGCTACCTGGCCAATGCAGAGGGAAGGCAGCACTTTACAGGACTCTTTGAATACATAAAATATACAAAAAATTGTGCAGCATGGCCCCAGGTGACATTTTACCTGGGGGACCAGAATTTCTAGCTATACTCCTGGTGGAGGCTGGTTGTAAACTGGACTCTGTTGGACGGGGTGAGAAGGCATTTATGATGGGTAGGGCTGCTGAGCATATTGGATATGAAGAGGCTGCTTGTCGTAATCTGCTGTTAAGTGGCTCATCTGCGGCGTCTACTTGGGTGCCATTATTTTAGAGTGAGCCCTAAATTTCATTCTTTAAGTGGATGGGAAGGTGGAATGGAAATGCATCAGGCTTGTGTGCTGATGTCCACCGGGGTCACCCCCCCACTGCTCTTTGAGGAAACCCTAAGGTTTTTGGGGCGGTCTGGACATGAGGCTGACGGGTGGGTGGGGGTGGTTGTCTCTGGCAGATGTCACTGATCTATCCCCCCTCCTTTGTACCCAAGGCCACATCTGGTCAGGACAAAAGGGCTGCATTAATGGCTGGGGGGCCCCAGAGTAAAGGCTATGACCTATGCAAAAGACTCCCAGAGCTACAGCCAATAAAGGCTGGGAACAGGGGCTCCTTGGGCGGGGTGGGGGGTGGGACTTGTGCCATGTGGTCACAGTGACCCACACCCCCTTCCTCATTTTCCCCCTCGTAGTGCCTGCACACGGATCCGGAGGCAGCAATGTAGGATGGGCTGGCGGGGGGGGGGGGGGGGGGGGGGGGGGGGGGGGAGGGGAAGCGGGGATCGCTGTTGCCAGGAGACAGGAGTAATTAATTCTTCTATGTGATGTCGCAATGAGTTGAGGCCAAATGGGGGCTGATGGGAAATAGGGTGGGGGGGCTTGTGTGAGGGAACACCCCCAACCCCCGCTGCTGAGCTCCCAAGTGCTGTCCACTGCTACAGCCTTGCAGAGGCCTGATCTCACACGTGTTCCAAGAAGCCAGTCTACTGAACTGGGGAGCTTCTGAGGCCACGTTGTGTTTAGGGGGACATTGGGGATGCACTGGGGGGGCTGTCCTCTTTGTTGGGGAGACCCTGCTTACCTCACGTCTCCCCTCCCTCAGTCACAGTGAATCGTAGGCATTGCTCAGTTATTGGTGTGGATCTGAATGCTGGGTCTGCACTCTGCAGTGGTCTTGGACTTTGGTGTACTCTGAATTTTAGCCACCACCAAAGACTGAAATGCTGGTATCAGTTTGTCTTTTACCAAATCAGGCCATGTGATGCACAACAGGAAACCATTCAGGTTCTGCATGCTGAAAACACAATCATATGTGTTCAAAACGAAATCCTTTTGCTATTGAATGTAAATCAAATCTATATACATGCAAGATATGATTCTGAAAGCATGTGGAGTACGCATGTGCCAGTGACTGTCTTGGTCAGGAAGGCCTTCAGCATTTCAGATTATTCTTGTATACCAAAACAGTAGGGCTGCTCGATTATGGTAAAAATCATAGTCCCAATTATTTTGGTCAGTTTTAAGATTACGATTATTTAACATGACTACTCATTGACTTTGGAAATATCATGCATTTATTGAACTTGAAAATATTCCCTTTTAAACAGTGGACTAAACCATAAATATAATTCTACTGAGAAACAAATAATAGGGGGCTGGAAAGGGGGGGTGCTGGATTTATAACACATGACAAAACAGGAGCATAATTACGAAACAAAATGTGGCACAATCATTTTAGCTTTTGTTTTGATGACCGTTGGAAGCCAGAATCATAATCGAATTTAAAATTTGATTAATAGCCCAGCCCTACGAAACTTTGTCCAACCATGGAAATTTAATAAAAATAGCGTTTGTGACTGACCAAAGAACAGTTACTGTGATGTAGTGATGACAAGGCTGGCATGTGCAGAAAACAGAGGAGGTCAATGGGCTATATTTTAAACAGTATTTTTAATCTTCTTGATTTGACAGCCTCTTTAAATAAGAGAATCTTTAGCACAGTTCGCAGTGGGTTTTATGAAGCAGCTTCTCTTTCCGTAGATTGCATTTGCATCATAATCAAACTGTTTAGTGTTAATATCGGTTGTGGCTGGGTTCTGCCTCAAGGCAGAACAAGATTGGGGTGTATCCTGGAAGGGACAATGAAGAAGTTATGATTCAAAATAATAATTATCTTCATGACCCTTTTGACCTTGACCTGGATAAAAGGTTGAAGGATGGATGGATGGATGGATGGAAGGATATTCCATGACGGGGTGAAGAGCATAGTCATTTTGACATTGGGGTCTCTCCTGTGACACAGTGCTGCCAGCCGCACATATTAAACGAATCGTGTTGGGTCTGTCAGGTGGAAACCGGCCAGGTGTGTGTTTCAGATTCTTGGGTTTGAAGTACAAGCTGCTTTCCAGGTCTGAGGGGAGAGACGTGCTACTAGCATGGACAGGGTGGGGCAGGGGCGTGAGGACAAGGTGGGGTAGTGATGTGAGTGTTAGGGTGGTTGTGGGGTGTGAGGACATGGTGGATAGAGGTGTGAGAGTTTGGATGGATGGGGGTTTGAGGGCAGGGTGACGTACAGGGTGGACAGGGGTATGTTCTGAGAGTGGTTCTCCTTCCAGTGTCTCTGCCCCGCATCTGCTGTTTGAGGGGGGGGGGACTGTATTTCCTTATACGCTAATTTTCATGTGAAGCCTGTCTGCACCCCCTCCCCCACCACTGAAACGTCCATTGCCGGGGGCCACTCACTTCTCAGCAGGAATTGCATCAGCTGGTCTGCCCTGTGGCGAGGCTCACCCCCCCACACATGCTGACACCTACTCTGGTCTGAAGGGGTTTACCCAGCCTCTGGAGCATTTGCCTTGAGCTTGTCTCATGGTATATATGGGTGAGCGACTCGGGGGGAAAGGTTGGGGGTTTGGGGGGTACAGTTAAGAGACGGTCAATTGCGTATGTAAAAGCAGTTCTGATTTGATCTGCTACCCGTGGGAGTACCAATGGACAGCTTCAAATACAGATTTATTCTCGTATCTGATAACCTGATTAATTATTCAGGTTTTGCTTTGGGTTTCTGCCAAGAACAGCTCCTGGTGCTGGTCCGTATCCCTCCATCCTCACCTGCTGAATTTGCTTTGCGCGAATCTGACTCTGACCTCTGGCGCTGCGAGTGCGCTCGGCGTTTGTGCTTCCAGGACGTCTCGGCTTGCTTACCGCCCTCCCCATCCTGAAATAGTTTTGGCATCAGCACCATCTCTGCCATTTCAGCCCTGCCCTTTGCCAGGCGGTGACCTGCTGTCCGGACGTTTGGGCGCGTCCCCTACCGGAATGCGTGTCCGTGCTCTTCTATCGATGCTCCATCCAGAGAGAAAACTGCCAGTTGTTTCGTGAACTGGTTTCCTTCTGTGTATATGCCTTTTAAGACCTGTCACATTTAAATCTTCACATTAATATATTTTCCTTTGCCTGCGTGCGTGTGAATGTGTGTGTTTGCGAGGCTTTTCCCAGACAAATGCTCACCATACCCAGCTGAAGTGTGGCAAAGGTGTGTGAGAATCGCATAGCAGCTGCGATGTTCCTGGAGGAGAAAAGAAAAGCGCGAGATCCTGATTATGGCTGTGGAGGGAGCGGCGGGGCTCCGTCACGTGGCTAAAGTCTGCACCGCGACTCCCCCGGAGCGTGTGCCTCGCTGGCGGTCTTGACCCGAGCCCACCTATTCACTACATTCACGCAATGTGATTCACGCTTCTTTCGCTATGGTGTCTTGTTACTGTATAGGTACTGCTCATCCAGTGGTGTGATGCACCCCCGAGGGAAAGGGATCGGGCCGGGAGGTGTTAATCTTAAGATCCCTGTGGAGTCTCTCGAACCCAGGAAAACAAGGGAACTGAAAGCCAAATTCGATGGGAGGAGCAGTGGGGGGTTACCTGTGTGATTTGTGTCTGCTAGCGAATTTGAGACCTGCCGGGATTTTTACCATCATCATCATCCTTCTTCTATGTCTTCTTATTTCTGTTTATTTATTTATTTGTTTATTTATTTATTTAGTGAAACAATGGGCCCATTTGTCAGTGTTTGTCATTTATTCTCATACATGCGAAAGCACGTTTAGGTACCCTTATGCTGAACACCGGGTGTAAAGTTGCTTGTTAAGGAAAATGCAGGTTTCTGCAGAGCGATAGCACGGTAGGTCGAGTCTATTGATACTTTTCCACTGGCATACAGGAACCAAGCCGTACCCAGTACTCAAACGAAGTGGTGAGCCTTTACAGGAAGCCATGATCATTTTTTTCAGAGAAAGCAATGAGGAGAAAAGTGAAAACTTGTTCGGTTATGAAGTCTACAGGTTTACATAATTTAGTAACCTTGTGTTAGGAATGTACTGTATATTGTTTTGTGTCAGCCTGAATTGCTTTGAAGAAGATATTCAGGTTTTAAATTGGGTATATGTGGAGGTGGGTAAAGGATGCAGTGCTTTAAATTGTGTAACTTGTAAAATATATATACGATTTTCTGCATTTTACATTGATATTTATGGCCTATGTTAAATGTTGTGTTTGGCCCATCTGCCATTAGAGTAACGTTTTTTTTTATTGGGTGCTATTTGCTTTTGGTGAATCCTCACAAAAGCAAACGCTTTCTGTTTTTGTATGTGGCTTTTATCCTTATAGAAGTTTGTGCAGTGTGTGTGTGTGTGTGTGTTTTTTTTTTTTTTTAACAAAGAATCCTCCTCATACAATGCGAAGGCTTTGTGAATTAAATTATGACGGACTCTATGCTCTATTTGCTTTTCGTGAGGTGTAATTTTGCAGCAATGCAAGTACAATCTTCAAAGATGTGAGTTCAAGCATAACACTCTTAGCAATTTATGAATCGTCCTGAGTTTGTGTCAGAGGAAATGTGTCTGCTCAAGTCACAGGGAAGTCAGGACTATGAAGACTGCTTAAACTGAGCCCCCAACACTGCTTAGATACAAGAAAACCCCCTCAAATATATATTTAATTTTTTTTTAAATTATTATTATTAGCAATAAAATTATTTTAACAGTTAGGCCTATATTTACATTGTCGCTGCGTGTGTGCACACGGCAAAACGTAACACCCAGTCACGGGTGTTTTTAATCGTGTGAGCATATACATAAAATCGGACACAATCTGTTTTCCTTTTTTACAAAAACATATACTTTAGTCTGTTTCTCGGTCAGACCACAGGAACACGACAGGAAGAGATGTACCGGTACCTCTAATTGCATCCCTTTTAGCTTTTTCGAGGTCAGTACTTAAGCGGCCCGGGTTCTTGTCGAAGCCTGCTGAACGGAATGCAGTCTATTGGATTAATGCATATGGAATATCATTAAAGGTGTGTTTTATTTTATAAACCGCAACATCTGTGCTTATATATAATTTTAAGCATTTGTCCATATTTAAGTTTTGAGTAAAACGTCAACTAAAACTGGAAGTACCCAAGCTGCATTCATCCGTTTAAAAAGTGCACAAAGGATTAGGCCACTTAAAATTAATAAATTGTTTTACATAGCCGCCCGCCTCAATTTTTTGGTGCCGCCTTGATTTTTTTT
>JAODJU010000033.1:12419409-12430091 GCA_026776725.1 Gnathonemus echidnorhynchus
CCCCCTTGCCCACGCATGCTTCTCTTGTCCCCCCCCCACCAGTTGCCCTTCTCTCATATGAGCGACCGCTCTCACTGACACACGCAGTCAGAATGCTCAAACTCGGTTTGTGCTGAAATATGTGGTGTTTTTTTTCTGTCCTTTTTTATATTTGTGTCACGAATGAAGCTGAAATCACCGCCTTTATAAACCAACCTTTTCCTTTGCCGAATGACAAGCTCCCCCCATATTTTAAAACCGGATTCATTGTATGATTAACTCGCGCCATGTTTCTGCTCTAAATGAATGTCGCTCCACTGTTTGCGTTTACTTCCTGTTCTGTTTATATGATACGTGCCATCGAAGCCTTTCCTCATGATAGATTAAACGCTAGAGGATCAGTGTAACCATCATGTGAGTTACTGCATCTCTCTAAATAGTGGCCCATTCCCGCTGGTGCCATTTTTCCGGATTGATCCAGTGAGGCAGGTGCTTTGTTTGGGGCGTCAGCGTGTGGCATGCAAGCTGCCTGCCTCTCGTTTCGGAGATGGATTGAAACGGCGGCAGCATAGTTATAATTGGATTTATTAAAAAAAAGGAATGTCCAATGTTCAAATGGCAGCTTTTTGCAGTGTCTGCAGAACTGCTGCAGTGCTGGCAGGGCCGCGTGATGGACCGTGGCTCGTGCAGCCTCCCGCGATCGGTTGAAATCATCCGTCACGGGTGAGCCCCCCCTCAGCCTCGTGCGGTACTTGCGTCCTGCTTTCTCAGTCCATAGGAGATATGAAGAAACAAGCATTTCGCATTAGGGTGCTTTTTTGCCACATTTCCATCCAATCCCTCGTCTCTGTTTATATACAAGCGTGAAAATCGCAAGTTCAGGGTCTTTCAAAATCTGGAGTTTTTGATGAAGGCATCTGGGATCCAAATGGAAAGGGACATTTACCTTTCAACCAGAACCCTGCTTTTTTTGCCTGCCTCATAAAAAAAATCACAAACACTGTTATATATGTGCATTGTTATTTTGCCCATGTTTACAGTGTGTCAAATCCAAACAGTATTTTGGTTCATGGGGAATATGTGATATTGAAAAGATGGAAAAAGGTCAAATGTTGTGGATCAAGACAGAAAAAAATCCTGAAATTTCACTGAATGACATTTACTTTTTTCCTTCTCTTCAAAAGCTTTACACATCTTCAGATCTAAAACAGACCAATCTGAGAGTCCAGCAAAGGGATCAGCCTTTTCCGCCTTCATGCCTCAATGATTTATTTATGTTAACCCCGTGTATGAGGCGAGCCTGAATGTGAATTTTCCCTGATGTTGACTGGTGTAAGCAGCATGGTTTTAAGCACTGTAATAGCAACACCTTTTGGATTTATAACGCTGAGCCAAAGAGCTTCAGACCACGGGGAAAAAATCCATCAGCCTGATATATGAATGGCAAGATAGTCGCAAAGGCATTTTTAACGAGCCGTTCGTCATGCTCCTGGCTGAGGACTTAATTTAAATGTGTACCGGACCTGTCCGCTCACTGCTGATGTGAAATTTAACCCCCTTTTAAAGGATGAGATCCCACTTTCTTGTAGACAGCCGGTAATTTTCCAGTAGCTGCGGTGATGTCCAGAAGCAGGTTTGTGAGGGCATTGCGAATATTTTATACGTTTTAATAAGCTGAGAATTTTACAGCTGGTCTAGGTGACAGCGAGGGTGAGATTGAGCAGTCGTAATTCAGTTGGGAACCAGATGCCGTTAATTAAGCATGAAGGGTGGGTGGGACGACTGAAGGATGACAGATGAGGGGAAGCGTGAGGCTTGTCCGATTTGGTCAAATCTCTTCATAAATTCGGGAAAGTGAGCCGGATTGTGGCAGCATCCAGGCTGCATCATTCCATGCACTTCCATCCAACTCGTCACTATTCTCCAAATTAAACTGTTAACATGAGATGTTATCCCAGAGATCGTTATCTGTGGGACGGCACACTCATGTACTTGGTGGAGGGAAAAAATAAACAAATGTTGGAACTGGTTATCTGACTTGATGCCTTTATTTTGCTTCTTTTAAAAGGTAGACTCATTATTTCCAGTAAAATGCAAAACCCTTCCACTAATTGTATGCAATGCCTTGCTTGAGGGACTGTTGTATATTCCCGTGTACCACGTGAGTGGCACGCATGCTATATTTCCTTAAACATTTCTTGTACTCACCATTTAGATGTCTAACATAAGCAGTGAGGTTCTGCATCATTACCCATTGCAAATTAACTTCTCAACCCTCAAGGCTTTTGTATTTATTGATGCTAGTTAGTAAATTTCAGCCTGTAATAGTGTGCTTCATTTTTTAGTGAAAGGTGTTGTTTCCTGTTTGTAATCTTTGCCGTTTCTTTAAATCTTAAGTCTGATAATATCTTTACTCCCGGGATGAGTTGAGACAAAGCCGTTCCGTTCTGTCTTCCTTTGTTTGCAGACATGGCTTGACCTGTTTTCCTCCAGTAGGCTTTGGGCCGTGTGTCCTTGGATTGTGTGGTGTCCCCGCTTTCTGCGGTGCGCATCTACTCACTGGGCATCGATCCGTTTGCTTTCAAGTCTTTTCTGTTCTTGTTTGTTTTGATCCAGCCGTTTTGTTGACAGACCTGCAGTAGCTGAATGCATGGAGCCCAGCATGCTGGGACTGTGATACCTGATCTTTCTCCAGGTCTTGAAATCGAGAATGACCACCTAATGCACACATTTGAAACTGCTTTACACTGCATTTCCCTCTCGGATTTACCCTTATTTGAATGATTTATAACCACTCCTAAGCTCAGATCAGTTATAACCAGCAGTGTCTTTGACCTTAAGACCTTTTCATTACCCCATGTAACATGTGGTCATTATCATGCTATAATAATCATTAAGTCGTATTGCTGCCATTGACGTAATCGTGATCCCTGTCCTGAGGAGTCAGTCAAAATTCGTCCTTCGGACTCCAGTCTGAAGAGATGGCTACGTGGGCCCAACCAGCAGAGGCATGTACAGGGCAATTGCCCTCAACTGAAAGCTGATTGACCCTCGGAGAGCCCCCACCCCTGTCACTCACCCATTCAAAATACCATATCATTGGCTAAAGATAAGGTTGCCCCCTTTGTATGACTTGTGGCCCTTCAAGAATCCCAGAATCTCCCCTTCCAACTGTTTATAACTGTCATATTGGGGGTGAGGTGTAATTCAGGGTGTGTGGAAATGTGCCCCTGTAGGATGGAGAAGCACAAGGTGCTTTGCGTGACCACTGGTCCTTCTGCACATGATGTCCATTTACCACATGCATTCACCCAAAGTGACTACAGTACAGGGAAGGATTACAATTTAGGCATGTTTCAGTGGATTTGAACCTATGCCTTTCACATTGTTAGAAAAATACTCTATTTGCTGAGCTATAGGAGCTGTCTGAAGGTCTTTCCTCATGTCTTTCCAACCCCAAGCACTGCTCCCCGGGCGCTGAATTAGCTGCCCCCCGCTATGTCACGATGTCACATATGGGTTAAATGCAGAGGATAAATTTCATTGTTGTGCACCGTGTGCTGTGGTGTGTCAACAATGACAAAGAAAAAAAAAAGATTATGCCTCAATATGGCAAAATACTGCATGTATATGAGCGTATATATTCACATTACACATTACGGCAGTTCTTTATGTTTGACAATTGAGTGTACATTAGCTACTGTTTACATAAACACTTCTCACTCTGTCTTGTTTTTCTTTTTTTTACAGTAGCAAAGGAAACATTTGCAAACTGACTTTTATTCCCTAGAAGAATTGAGCTTTATTTTTAGTTTATAAACAGTGTTAGTTTTGTTTTGCAGAGAAATTCAATGATTATTCCACCACTCCACCAGCAGAGAAAGTTAATCTTAAGTACCTCTGTCCAAACCCATTTCCAGGTTGCATAGTTAAACATGGTACACATAATTATATGTGCGGTCAAAATGAAAGATTTTACATATTTTTCATAAACACTTCTCCCTAACACATTTTTAAAAATTGTGCCAGCACAAAAGAGGCCACACAATTTGCAGTCTTTAAAAGGACCAATTCTGGATTAAAGTCCAGTGGATTATGGGATTGTTTGGGGTTTTGTTTATGTAATCTAAAAATGACGTTGTACTATACAAAAAATAGATGACATACACTGTAACTTCTCTAAACTGCTAGCTGAGTTACTATTAACATCAGCAAAGTTATTTATCTGGGGGCGCTTCCACAAAGCAGGATTTGTTGCTTAGCCGGATTTCAGGTCGTCTGATCAACATGTAAGTGGAGGAAGATAAAACCCATTTAGCCCAGACTACCTTAAATTCAACAAGTTATACGGCTAAGCAACAAATCCTGCTTTGTGGAACACCCCTCTGGTCTGTAATGTAGTTGCTTTAATCCCCATGCTATCTTTGTAAATATGAGACTGAGGAATTATTCAGTCTCTGTCTGACTAATGGTTAATTGTGTTTTTGTAATTTTGGTGCATGAATTTGAGTAGAATCATTTAATCCTGAGGGGTCTTTGTTCTGATGGGCCCTAAATTGTTGCACACAAACCAATTTAAAACAGGCAGGTACAGCCCTGCTGTGTTGTGTCATTGCTATGATGACTACCACAGGGAGGATTGTGGGACAAGTTTGATTCCTGACAGACACCCTGGTAGGAAATGTTTATAAAGCTCTGAAATCCTTCCATCTCCCCCAAACAAAAACAGCCACCGTATCAGCAACACTTTCTGATGATTTTCTGCATTTCTTTTTTCTGTTAATTAAAGCTTTTGTCTTCAGCTTAAAAACACACAGCCTAGAGCAGGGGTCTCCATCTCCAGTCCTGGAGAGCTACTATCCAGTAGATTTTCTATCCTACCTGAGTTCTGATGATCCACGCCTGTTCTCGGTATTTACCTGAGAACAGGTGTGATTAATCAGAAGCCAAGTAGGACAGAAAACCTACAGGACAGCAGCTCTCTAGGACTGGAGTTGGAAACGCCTGGCCTAGAGATTTTAAGAGGGATCAGGTCATAGACTATCATCCAAACTGTTGCATTTATTACACGATCCAACTGCAGGCATTTTAATACATATCGACATCAGGCCACAGTACCCTGTGAAACACTTAATTCACTGTCCAGTGCACAGATTTTCAGCTCTTGTAGTATCCTTTGAAAAATGCCAGAATTCTCTCTCTGCTTGCAGCAAAAGTGCAAAATAAAGGTACTGTCACAACTCTACAGTGTCTGCAAATTATTTCATTTTATATTCCTGTACATGAGAGGCCTGTGAACTCAGAAGTCGGTCACTTAATCACAAGCAGATAAGCCGGACCTCCAAACTCTGCGGGGACCTTTGCGTAAATGACTCTTGTTTTTCTGAGACCTGCCTGCTTGTTTGTTGTTCCCTTTGGCATCCTGCAGTGTGTACTCTGTAAAATAGTTCCCCAATTCCCACAACCTATGGTCTTCTTTGTACACTCTATTGCCTCCAAATAAGCCTCCTCCCCACCTATAGACAGCCTGATTGGAAACCTCATGTGATTCTCCCACTGGCGAATGGTGCTCATAGGCGCACCTCTTTTGGTAAATGATTGTTTGCTTCATAACACCAAAATGTGCTCCATGGATAATTTCCTTCTCGCGCTTGCCGGAAGGTGGAGACGAAACGCGCGATTTCAGCCCTAACTTGAGCTGATGCTAGCAGAGCGGTCACCTCCTGGAGCGAAGCCATCTGCTCGGAGACTGGGGGCCGAGCCACGCCGGTGGAAACACCGTTGACGTCACTCGCCATGATTACATTAGAGCTGTCGTCTTCTTCGGCACAACCGCTATCCTGCACTGAGCATGTTTTCCCGCCATTTTAATCTTCTGTCAGACACAGTAGCACAACTCATACACGCACACACTCACACTCATGCTGATGTGTGTACACACTATCCAGACAGGAAGGATCGGCAGATTACTTGATTCACCTAAGCAATAGTCTAGTCTTCAGGTAAAACCATCCATTAACACAACGATGCAAGCTTGTTAGCGGGAGTGTGAGAAATCGACTAAGATGTCACCAGAAACACACCGATTTGAAAAGACTAAATTGGGTTTAATGTGAAATTAAGAGAACAATGGAAAAAAATGCTTTCAACAGTCTGATCGTAAGCACAGAAGGAATTTCACATCCAGGCTTGGGTGTCATGAGACCTCCGGTGGTTTTCCTGGTCTTCGTGTTTGGGGGCACTATGCTCGGGAAGGCTGGGGGGGGGGGTGACAGGCACTCGTTACATTTGGGGGGATCATCGCGACCCTCCTTCCCGGCGATGAGCTATCCAATCAGACGAAAGAAAGAGAGAGAGACTGGGACACATGTCGATCGATCGCTGGAGCCTGAGGAGATGTTACTTCTTCTCTGGGGTTGAGAAGACCTGCTCGTAGGGCGGGGGTGAGTGGTTGCAGTAGGATGGGGGAGGCGGGTAAGAAGCCATCATGTGGGCGGAGCTTGGCTGCACCTGGTAGGCGGGGGCCAGGGGCGGCACCATGACATTGCTTGGGTCACCGTAGGTCTGCATCCCAGGAGGCTGTGACCCTGTGTACCCCAAGAAAAACAGCCAGTCAACAAGCACACAAACCTCATGGAACACAACGTCATCAAGCCGACGCTCTTCAGTGAATGAGAATAACTGGGTCGTCACAATATGAACGGTTTCCAGGTTACTTCCTGCCTTTCGACAGGAAGTAGGAGATGTAGCTTACAAGACAGAGTGCTGACTGAGTGATGAGTGCTTTAGTACATGTTAAGATAATTGGTCACCCGGTTCACCATTTGGTTCGATTCACAATATTGGGCTCGTGATTCAATTTTCTCCCACAATGTTTTTGGAGAAAAAAAAAAAAAAAATATATATATATATATATATATATATATATTTTCCTACTCTATGTAAATATTCCTTTTGTTAAATTAAAAAAAAACACTTCTATTCAAATTTCTTAACCAACAACAATTATTTACAAACAGTTGTAAAGCTTGGCATAAATTAGCCTATTAACCAAAATATTTCTTTTATTAAAAATTAGTTAGTTAACATCAGATAGATCTTTTCTTAACCATTTTGCCAATCTGCAGTGTCAGTTCCATGGGTTGCGTTAACTGGTTGCACCTTCTGCTAAACAACGCAAAGACAGCTAGGAAAAAGGAAGAGATCATGCAGCCTAATAATAATTTGCGATTCATTTTTATTTCCTTGATTCGAATCATCATAAATTTGTACTGTGGTTTATTGTTGCTCAATATGTCATTACATGCCTAATCGCTAGTCAAAGTGCGGTACCACATTTTGTTTTCCAGTCTTGTGTATCTTAGATGCTTCCACAAGAGTGGGAATACAAAGTTAAGATTAAAGCAACCAATAGACTGCTTAATGCACAATGACCCTCTCTTGGTTTTCTACAAGGAAATCTGTGGTTAAACGAATGATGGCTAATTGCATAATGATGTCCAAAACATGCAAACATACAAACATAGTTGCTATCAAGTCCTGAAATATGAAAATATAGCAAACTGGAACTGTGGCAGAAGAAAAGAAAATTATCAATAAATTAAATGAGTAAATCAGTGTATATCTATCCATCCATCCATCCATCCATCCATCCATCTATCCATCCATCCATCCATCCATCGACTGCGTTCCGAGATCTTTAATCTGGGTGAGAATTGCGATCTGTATAATTTTCTGTATTCATTTTCATAAGCTGACAGACTTTGGCCAATTTCAGCAGACACGCTGCGTGCTGCATTAAGGCTTAAGCTGTACGTATCCATCAGAAATAGGTAAGAAATACACAATTATTTCTAAAAGGCAAAAAACAGATAGTGGATGTATATAGTAGGAAGGTAGAAAGATTATTATTATTATTATTCAAGCTATAAAACAACATGCTGTTGAAAGGCAATCTGAAAAAAATAATCAGATATCTACTGTGAATGAAACTCTACGCATGCTGAACACATGGTGGCGCCATCCTCCCAGCTCATCCTTTATATAACATCCTAATGAGTCAATTAGTTTAATCAGGGTCACCTGGGTTTTATTAACACTGTGTGGCAGCCTGGTGATCAGTTGTCATGGGAACACCAGCGGTCACCTGTACCCAGCTCCATGCAATTTCTCTACCTCTTGCAGGCTCACAATATATCAATCCATCTACCCATCAATCACCTTCTGAGACCTTTCATCTGGGTTGGAATTGTGGTCTATATAATTTTCTGCATTCAAACATTGGCACACCTGCTGCATGCAGGATTTTTGTTTTCTTCCGTTATGTAGTTCATTGTCAAGATATTTTAAGCTCTTAAGGCTTAACCATCCATATCCATCAAAAATAAATAAGAAATACACCTTTATTTCTAATAGGGAGCCATTTCAGAGTTAAAGATAGGTAGGCATAGATATATTAAACATAGACTGGCAATCACATTACGACAAAAGAGCATTCCCTTTAAATCAGACCTTTTACATTAGGGCTTTGAAAGTTTGGACCAACAGTACAACAACAACAAAAAAACAGCGCAGCAGCAGTGACACAAGGTGATGGTGGAGTACTTCAGCTCACAGTCTGCTGCCTGCATCTGTCCATCTGCTCGCGCTGTCATGCGAGCGCCATCGCGCAGCACATTTTTTTTTTCACTGCTGAAGAGCAACAAGTAACAAACCAACGTAAGGCATCCACAATAAAAGGTTAGAGATGTTAGAAAAGTACTTGTGGGTTATTTTTCCTTCCACTGCGTTTTGATGGCAAATTCAGCTGTATGTTTCACAATAAGTAAATGCTTATCCAAGGCCAAATTAGGGCAGAAAAAAAATTATGCTGTATCAATGAGGGAAAAAAAAATGGGCCCCATACAACTCAAGGTCCTGGACAAGAGGCTATTCCATCTTAGCCTCTACATAAGCACAGGTGGGGGAGCCACTAGAGATTTTGGGCCCCATGGAAACATATCATATTGGACCCCTGGGGCCCTTGGTCCTAACCCCCCCCCCCTTTTTGGTGCCCTTGAGTTCAAGCACAAACAAACTAACTTTGCACAAGTGAATTTGGCCTGGGAGCAAGGTAAAGCTGTCTTTAAAGCATTGTTCAAAGGTATTTCCCTGTTTACTTTTTGAAACATGCTGTCAAGTTCGCGCCCAATCAGTGTGTTTGATACCCAGGAGGCTGGAGCCCCCCCAAGCCTAAAAAGAAGCGGGGATGCCTTTCTGACAAATGGCAGTATTTGTGACCCGGGGAGTAAGCGCTGCTGGAGTCATTAGCGCTGTCTTTCGATACCCTGGGCCTGAGCTTGGCTTGTTAACTCGTTAGTGGGGAGGTGGACAGACAGTGTCAACTGTGTTAAATCATTCCTGATTGAGAGGTCATGGTGCGACAAGGGGTTACTCACCCCTGCTGTCCCTCACCAGAAAAACAAAGTAAAATTGACTTAATGGGTGCTGAAGAGCAGTAGCAGAGGATGGAAGGCTGCCATAGTGGATGGGGAACCTTAAATGGGCAATCTGCCTGGTATGGCATCTCCCCACCCCTGAGAGTTGTGGGGTGCTGTCAGTTTGCTCAGCTGGATGTCAATCAGCAATTACAGCCAATCCCCTCGAGGACACATCACTCTGAATACTCTCTCTCTATGCCATACTCCCTGACGGGTGTTCTGAGCTCTGCCTGCTGTTGACATGCAGACAGTCTTCCGTTTGCCTTGCCAAAAACGTCCTCGAGAATTTCAGCCGTAATGACACGTCACTGGCACGCGTGACATACTGGAATTCATATGCATTTATATTAGTTCTTCCTTATAATCACCACAAATAACACTGGTGATTCTTAAAGTTGGGACTTGTCAGTTTAATACCAGGCACTAATAAATCATTTTGTATATAAATGTATTAATCAACTACAAGCAAATGTATCCTGAGCTAATCCAGTGTATGCTTCAGATTTTAAAACTTTTCAACTTAAAAAAAATTGATAGGAAATAAAAAAAAAACAAACATAAGTCCATCAAGTAATTTTCTACATGACTAACTGTTATAATTAAAGTTTTCCATCGCAGCAGACTGGAAACCAGAGAAATCCGCCAGGCTCCTGTTTTCCTACAGGAGGATCACAGGAAAGGCTGAGATCCCCTAAAGCAGGAGTGGGACTGCAGAACTATCTGATCGTGGCAGTTCTTTTTATTGCATTTTTTCCTCTGGAGTATTTCACTTATTCAGAGGTAATATTAACAAGTGTTCCTGAGCCACTGAAAGTGCTGAAGCAGGAAAATATGAATCCCCTTTTTTAGTGTCCCCCCCCCTCAAAAAAAAATAGTCACTGCATTTCAGGCATGGCACCCAGACTGGACTATCCATCACAACAGACGATGTGCGACGTAGTAAGTAAGCTGATGGGATTTGGGCCTGCTCGAACCCGGAGCCGTGCCGGTATATGAGGAGGAGAAGGGGACTATTGTTTGGGTGGCTGTGGTGACAGGCAAAGGATTGTCACTAGGGCTATTTTAGGGAGACTTTAAGCGCGCCCTCCCCAAATAAATGTACACTAATTAGTTGAAATCAGTGGTCTAAACCCATGTGGCACCAAAGTCAAGCTTCACCACCAGTGCCCCCCCCCACCAAGCTGCAGTTAAATTTGTTGTGGGGGGGGGGGGGGGGGGGGCGGT
>JAODJU010000033.1:12442092-12452495 GCA_026776725.1 Gnathonemus echidnorhynchus
CGATTTCTGGAATATTAAAGTTAAAGGTTGGCTAATAATATCCCTCATCTCTTTTAAAACTATAGGTAAGATGCCATTAGCAACTTATCTAAACTTCATGTATAATAAACATGTTTTAAATGTTTTTTTTAGATATTGTCATTTTCAAATCCATATAAATGCAAATGTGATTAAAGAAGAATAACAAGAGGATAAAATTAATTTTTAGATGCTGCTCACAGGTGAGTTTTTAGAACAGGTGACATGTGGTCCTTGGGGGCACCCATGTTGGTGACCCCTGGACTAGACAATATACTTTACATACCACATTCACAACAGCAAATGGATTAAATAATTCACATACAACATTTACACAATAACTAGATGATATAATTCATAAACTACATTTACATAGTGACTAGACAATCTACTTCACATACTACATTTACACAGTGAGTGGACAATACGTTACATTCTCAACTACAGTGTTTCCCAATCTAGTCCACGTTTTTGCTCCCTTGCAGCTCCCAGCCAATCAGGAACAGTGAACACCTGGTACTGGTAAGCTGGGAGTTGAGAGGAAGCAAAAATGTGGACTGTCTGGGGTTCCCTGAGGACTGGGTTGGGAAACACTGCTCTACTATATAAAGTACAAAAGGGACAGAAAGACCAGACATCACAGAGCAAGAATTTGATGTAACTGAATGTGAAATGAATAAAAATTGCAGACTGCCGTTAGCGGAGTTAGCTTGTTAGTACTACTGCTTCGTCTGTCTGCTAACACTAATTTACAGCCTGGTCTGCACCAGGAGTCTAGCACGGCCCTTTTGGAGGATGGGGTCTACCAGTAAGTATTACCCCATTTTCTCCCTCCACTATCACCAGGTTCACCAGTGTAGTAATTCATCCAGTAATAGTTACCCATGCTGTAATGACTGACACATTGTGGTTCCTTGTCGCTTGTTACATCTGTAACTGGCAGAGTTGCTATTAGGCAGATTAAAAGATGCTACTGTCCAGCTGTTACTCCCAACAACAGCTGCTTGGATTCAGAGGTAATTTGCTGATGTTTGTTACCCACGGTAAGTCATCGCCGTCTCAGAACATGCTGCCCTGCGCAATTGCTCGTCTTGCCCTTGCCAAGATCCTCCACTGCCCTGCACATTGTTTAATGAACTGAACACAGTCCCCGGACCACTGATCTATGACATTCACAAACGTCTTTATGCTCGACAGGTACATGCACCAAGATAAAGATCTTATAAATTTTACAGAGTTTACGAGTTGTTCTGTGGGCGTTAAATAGCTCCGTTTGAACAATCTAATAAGGCAATGTTGCCATCGAAGGTAATCGTAATCTCCGTAAAAAGCACTGATGATTCACATGCAGTATTCTTAGAATAACTGAATTATGTGTAGGTGTGTAATTTTTTTCTTCAACGATATAATCGACGTGACATAAGAAGTGGGCAATTTCTAAAAGACCATAAATTTGCCATGGCTTTCTAAAGAATATATGCTATTCTGCCTATGTCCCTGTTCCTTAAGTCAGTGTTTGTCAGATCAACCTCCAAACCCACCCTCCAAACCCCCCCATTTAGTACAGATTTATCTTCTGTTCCAGCACCTGCACACCCAGGGGCGGATCAAAGGTGGGGTTGCATGGGGGGGCCATGGCCCCCATAGCAAATACCACCCCAATTGCCACCCCTCCCAAAAGCATAGGACCGAAATATGGAGCATTTCTATCTGTAAACCAGAGCTGCACAACCTCTCAATTGTGGCATCATGTCTCTAACTGGATAACGAGAAGATTAATGGATAATGCTCATGATGGGCAAAATGCACTGAGAGATTCTTTGTTATCTCTCCTGAATGTTTTGGGAGTCGCTCTCAAATTGACAACAGCTCCGTGACATCCGTGAATGATGCGGAATGTCCCGGATATCCGTCACTCTGCTATTCAGTCGCAATTTTACCAATGTTACCTCACCCCACCTGGTTAGCAAATTTTACTTCCACCCTCTAGCCCCCGTCAGCGAATTTTACCGTCAAAACCCTGCAGTCATCAAATCTACGGAATTACCATCATACTGGCCAAGCCTAGCCAGCACCCCTGTCCAGTTGTCCCTCATCTGTCTCCCTGAAATCAGCATGCCTTAGGTGGGATGTCTGAAGACACAAATAGCATAAATGACAAAGATTAAACAATCACAGCATGGAAGATGGACACTTAGAACAGTTATACAGAATTAAAAATCTGAGTGGGAAAAAGGTAGAGAACAAGAAAAGAAATAAGATTGACTTTATTGATCCCTGGGTGTAATTCTCGAAGTTATGAAATAGGTTATAAGAGTTAGCTACAGATGAAAAATGAATTCTATAGTCAGCTGGCCCCTGTGAAAAGGTGCTTTGGCACTCTGTTACTAGGCAACACCCCGTTAGTGAAGAGGATGAGATGCATTGGCATTGAGCTTCCTCCATTTCAGCCTGAACTCCTTATGGGGCAGGGGGCATCATATGCTTATGTGGGTCAGCCGTTAGCGGATAGCAGTTAGCATCCATGGGCATGACTAAATGCATGTCATAGCAGTGTAATGCTAACTGAAAACCCCCAATCGTGGTCCTATACAGCAGCGGCAGGAAGCTCTATGGTTCAAATTGCCTGCAGACATGAGCCCTGCACGCCAGCCCCAGTGCCCAGCAGTACACCTGCACTTTTGCTCTTATTTAGTGATATCACTGACGTTTTAAATCAAAATATGCCTTGCAAATTATACCTAGTTATCTGGCTGGGGTATTACTAATGAAATTCAGGCAATTTGCTCAATGGCACAGCTGATTTCCCAAAATGTCATTTCAGTCGCTGTAGAATAAACCTCACTGTTGTGTCCCCAGCATCTCTTAGGTCACAGACTGTGTACTTTTGCTGCCCCTGACACAGGCTTACATTCAATCAGTCTGTCTCAGTTTAATTACTGTGTGTCTTGAGAAACAGAAGACATATCGCAGTATCAAGCCTCATGACCCATAACCTCACCGTAACCATTCTGACAACAAAAACGGCGCAAGAAGTCACTGACAAGCTGTGTTAGTTATTGAACAGAGGAAGCTATTCTGACACTTCCTCTTGTATGATATATTGGTTGATTATTTGGTTTTAGAGGATTTAAAAACACACACACACACACAATTACCAAGTATATAAGTAATATTCAGGTCGGGAGGAGATTCCATGGTAGCTGCGTGAGTATTTTGGCTTGTCTCACGCCCTATTGGGTCGTCGTAGTCTGGGGGGGGCAGTACCTAATTGCATATAAGTTGGCGTCTGGAAGGGAATGGCATCTGAACTGAGGCGATTCGGCAAGCCAGCTGTGGTGGGGCAGCGGGGCTGCATGGTTAATTTGCGCTCCCCCCACTGTTTCATGGATTAAAGCGGTTTGCACCACCGGATGCCGACGTATGCGAAGGTTATTCTCCCAGTAAGCCTGTTGCAGGCAAGATTTGCTGCGGTCCCATTTGGGACATTATTTGATGTGTAAACTGACATTCTTTGGGTCTGCAGTAGGAGCAGGTCCATGCTGTCGTCATCTGCCCGCGACAGGTAATATGTACCCATTTGGACCATCGGTTGGCCAGTGTATAGTGTTTATGGCTGATTGTGATAATGTGATCCAGGGTTATCCTGGGGCGCTGGACTTCACTGCTGTTTTGTTTTATCCTTGTGATGCAGCTTTTGCAACGTTGTAGCCTCAGTGCTTCTCGGTGTGTGTTTAGTCATCCGGCGCCAAGTGGGGTGGGTGTGGAGGAGTCCCATGCAGATGAGCTGCATGTGCATCGTGGGGCTGGATTTATCAGGGATTTGGTTTTGTTTCTTTTGGCGGCATAGCGCTGCCTGAACTCCTTTGATTATTTGTATTTCCTGTTTGCACGTATTTGTTTTAGGTAAGTTTGTTATTTTGATTTAAATGCATGTTAGCTTTTGGTTTTGCTTTGTGTGTTTTTGAATGATTTGCCCTGTATTGGGAATGTTTATTTGGTTTGCAGTGGGTTTTTTTTGTTGTTGTATGTTTTGGGGTAATTTTATTTGTACATGCCTCACGCTGTATAACAGGCCATGGAGTGTAATTGTAATCCCAATTCTCTGTTGTATTTATATTTCAGGGGTAGTGGCTTGAGTCGGATCCTGTCTCGCTGGTGGTGGTCCTCACTCTAGCTGGTGCAATTTACTTGGCCTAGGTACCCATTGTGCAGGTGCTTGTGGGGGCGTAGGGGCCCTGTGAACCGTCCAGAGGTCCAGTCTTCGCGAGTGTCGTCTGTCCTCGATTAGGGAATGCAATGTTGTGAGCCCTGGAACCAGTGGTAACTGCTACAGGGGTATAGCGATCCTGTGTTGGGCCAAATAAACTGTTGATTTCAGCTGAGTATCTGTCCTCCTTCGGTTACACGAACCAAATTCCTGGGAGTATGTCTCTGGGTGCAAGGCCTGGGGTGGTGTAGTCCACAATTATTTAATAATAATTAATTGATACTTTATTAATCCCTGTGGGGAAATTCTTTTTACACCTCCCTCAACTTGCTCTTTGTAGAGCAAGCTGTCTGTGAAGGACAGCTACCTGTTGGGGTGCCCAGGGAGCTGGGGGTTAGGGGCCTTGCTCAAGGACCCGCAGACGTGCTAAGGCTGGGTTTGAACCGGCGACCTTGTGATTACAGGCACACAGCTTAGCCCACTGAGCCACACGCTGCCCCAAATTTTGTATATCTCTTCAGGGTCTTGGTTATGGACCGTTCATGCCACACCATCATCAATGTCAAGTAAATACAACTTTCCATTACAGCCAGTTATGAACCACTAGTCCAGTGCTGCTCAAATGGAACCCACAGTGCTGCCTGAGAACTGCGAAGGTAAAACTGGTGGAGTGGGGGGGGCTCAGTGGTAATTATAATGATAGTAATAATAATGGTCTGCATGGTGGCGCAGTGATTAGCACTGTTTGTTGCCTCCCTGGTTCGAGGCTCAGTGTGTGTGGCATTTCCATGTTCTCCGTGTGTGTGGCATTTCCATGTTCTCCGTGTGTGTGGCATTTCCATGTTCTCCGTGTGTGTGGCATTTCCATGTTCTCCATGTGTGTGGCATTTCCATGTTCTCAGTGTGTGTGGCATTTCCATGTTCTCCTTGTGTGTAGCATTTCCATGTTCTCAGTGTGTGTGGCATTTCCATGTTCTCCATGTGTTGTTGTGGGGTTTCCTCTGGGTATTCTGGTTCCCCCCCCACAGTCCAAAAAACCTGTTGAGGTTAATTGGAGTTCCTAAATTGCCCATAGGTGTGCCTGTGTGAGTGAATGGTGTGTGACTGTGCCCTGCAATGGGTTGGTACCCCACCACTGGGATAGGCTCTGCAGCCCCCTCTACCCTGAATAGTGATTCCAGAAATGGATAATAATTTAATGAGTAATAAAATATCATAATGAAAAATATATTATATACAGTACTGTGCAAAGAAAATCATGTTTAGATGATCTCCATGTTGGTGTAAAACTATGGTATGTCTGTCAAAGTGTGTCAGCTTAGCCATTTCCGAGCCTCTTTTAAAGTCACCCCGGTATTTGAAGCAAACGTCCAACACACCCATGCATTTTCTGACTTGACCACCACCACAAATCATTTGGCTAATCAATACCTCACTGGGTTATTTGACAAATTTTGCTAATCAATTAAATGAACTGGTGGAGAAATGTAACAAACACATGGAGTGGATGAGGTGCCCCTAAGGAGAGGTTTGGAAACTGGGATCTAGCCATCCCACAATATATCAGAAACTTTTTGGAGAACAGAAGAAATTCTGTTTTATTTTTTGTTACTGTTAATTTTATTATTTTCCATTGTTGAATTATTTTTTTCTGAGCACATACATACTTTCTCCACAGATAAACAGCCTTAAACATTTTCTTTGACTGCCTAAGATTTTTGCCCAGTAATGTATATAAAAACAAGGCCTAAGGGAAGGGAGCCCTAAGTGATACGTAGGGAGGATCCAGTAATGCACAAAACAAATCCTTGAGGTTAAACAGCGAAGGGAGACTGGAGTTCCCACTTAATAAACCCCTCTTAGCCTGGAGACACGATGGATTTCATTATTTTTAATGGAATTTTGAAGCTTTGAAAACATAGCTGAGCACCATTACAGCCGACGTAAATCGATAACGGTTTCTAAACAAGCCAGTGAGACATCAGGGGTAGAAATGTTTTTTGTTTTTTTTTCCATTAACAACTTGTCCCCTTTCCATAACTCAAAACAGATTTTTCTAGAAGGCGCAGTTTGGTACCAGCTTGTAAAAGTGAACATGAAGCAGGCTTTTGAAATGCAGCCATCCATTACTGCATACCCACTATAGAGTCATAGGCAGTTTGGAGCTCACAGGCACCTCAGACACCCTGCATGGGATGCCAGTCCATCACCAGGCACACAGACATACATATGCTGTGAGCGATTTAGATTGGGTGGGGGGAGGGTACAATATGTGCGAAAATATAGGAGAGATCCCATATCCTTGAGGACCAATACGGGACCCTCTACCCCCATCATTCTGTGGACTAGGGGTTTGGAACCCCTAAAAACTGGATGCCCCAGTCCACCTATGTGCCTGTTATTGTGATGCAGAGGGAAACTGTAGTACCCAGAGGAAACCCATGGAGACAGGGGAAAATACACAGACTGTACACACAGAGCCAGGGGCAGGAAGGGAATTCGCAATCCAGGAGGTGTGAGCCAACAACGCTGCCGATTGTCACACTATTTAATGAGTTTACAGAGGTTTTCCCAGCTATTTTCTCCGGCATGCTTCACTGGGGTCTTTGTTTCATGTATGATTTTACAGATTTCCATTGATTCCTTGCAGAATTTACAGGGGACACTGATGTTTCTCGCTGCTAACTCCGCAATAACTTGTACATTGTGTCTCTTATTTGAACCAACCCTTGATAATAAGGGCTTCTTTAAGGATCAGTGTAGAGGACTAATGTCATTTGCAGCATGCTCAAGTGACTGAAAAATTAAAAGGGTATTTTAATTTGAAAAGTAATATGCCAAATCTGGAAGGATGACATCTCTTGCACATACTTATCCAGTACAGGTTAACACCAGAGGCTTAGAACCTATACCAGGCAGCCTGGGGTTCAAGGGTCACACCCTGGACACATTTGGGTAATTTAGCAACTAGTTCACCGAGGCATATCTGGACTGTGGGATAAAACTGGAGAGTCTGGAGAAAACCCAAACAGGATTCACACTTACAGAGCCTGGGCAGGATTTGAGCCCCAAACCTGGTGGTGTGAGGCGGGGCCACAGGGGTACTGGCCCTAGTTGAATGCTTATTGGCCCCTGGAGTGCCCCATCCCCTGTCACTCACCAATTTTAAACATATCATTGGCTAATGATAAGGTTGGCCCCTCTGTGTGAATTATGGCCTTATGTCTTTTGTCCCCCCACCTTAAAAAAATCCTAGAACTGCCCCTACAGGCAAGGCCGCTATCCACTGAGCTATCATGCTGCACGTAACTTTAGATGCAATGCCAGTGTTAAGATCGTTCTCAAAGTAAGAGCTTGAAAAACCTGCTGAGTCAGGAGGAAAGAGGAGATGAAAGCTCACTCCATCACACCTCCAGGGCGGCTCTCTATCGGTCACATGGCGGGATGGCGGGGAGCTAGATGGACTGGACCCTGGGTTCTCCAACCCGTTTTCATTGGCAATGAGCCATGTCAGTCATACAATACAAATTGCAGTTTTCCCATATTCATTTATGTATGTGTGCAACTAGTATTTTAGTAGCTCCCAGGATGAACTGCATGCAAATGTACATACAGTCTATCCTCTTCAGATCGGCCCCCCCCCCCCCCCCAATTTTACTGTTAACCCCCGTGTCCCCTCCTCCCATGCCCCCTGCCATAAATTAACCTGGAGGCTCCACTGCCCCTGCGGGATCCACAAAGTGAGATACAAAGTGAGACACAAAGTGAGATGGGGTGTTTCTAAATAAAATCTGCATTTCCGGTCTCCTCTCTGTTATTTTTGGTCCCGTCTAATGTGGTCTATTAGCTAGCGGCACGAGACACGTCTCATCTGTGTGGGGGCGAAGCTTGCAGACGGAAGACTGCCTATGTGTACGCATGCGCGCGTGCACACACATGCACACACACACACACACACACACACACACGCGCGCACACACGCACACACACACGCACACACACGCGCGCACACACACACACGCACACACACACGCACACACACGTGCGCACACACACACACACGCACACACACACGCACACACACACACACACACAAAGTGAGCACACGGCTGGAGACTGCCAGCTTCCTGACACCCCTGACAGCAGAATCAGGACCTGCTGTGCAACGGGGCCCCTCCACAAAGACAACCAGCAGTGGGGGCCATTCTTATCAAGCATGGCTGCATATCCAGAAAACAGAAATCTGTCCCAAAATACAAAGTTAAAAGTCTGCAGAGAATAGTGCCAAAAAAAAAAAATCAAAAACGATACAGTGGCTCAATGTGTAGTGGCGTAGGCACACACGTTGAGGGGGTTTGAATCCCACATTTGCTCTGTGCATGTGGATTTTGCATGTTCGCCCCCTGCATTGCGTGGGTTTCCTCCTGCAGTCTGAAGACAGGCACCTACATGAACTGGTGACTCTAAAATGCCCTTTTGTGTGGGACTTGTGATGGTGTTATGCCCCCCTCACTTTCTCTTATGGGCGCTCTGATATGCTGGGATCACCTTCAGCCCGGTGACGGCTGTCGTGAGCCCCCTCCTTACCCCCCAAACCGATGCTCCAAGCTGCCAACACAGGCCCGAGAGCCTGCAGACATCGTACAGCTATGGGGGGGGGGGGGGGGGGGGGGGGGGGAGCAGCAGCACCGACAGAGCCATTAAAGGCATAAAACAAAAAGTTTCTCTGCAATATATAACTTTCCTTCAGAATTTCTCTTTACAAGTTATTCAACTGTGTTGAAGAAATTCAACATTTTGTATTTTACACAACTGACAGCAGACATACATACAAAAATTACTTGTAAAAATTAATACTTAATTTAACATAATTAATGTTTGCTGTTTACTGTCTGGACACATACACTACCAGTCAAAAGTTTTTGCACACCACAGGTTTTTTACCTTTTCCATTTATCATGTAGCTATAAACTGCAGATGTTTTATTCTTGTTAAGCACTAGAATGTTAAGTGAATGTAAGTCAAATAAAACAAGTCTCCTTTATAACATGGAAAGAGTATGTAACAGTGCATGTCTGAAATCCTATTAATTGGTTGCATGGTGATGGCATAGTCAAATTCTAGGCTGTCCTTTAACTTTAAATGCACTAGTTAACTGTTTCAAGCCAATAAAAAGAGCAGTATTTAATATCCCTTATAGAAAGAATGCCTCGAATTTTCTCTGGTAGACGGGGTTACTTTGATGTATCAAAGATATGACATTTTCTTGCTAATAAAGGTACTCAAATGGTGAACATACTGTAAATGTATTTGATAGCAAAGAATATTGAGTGTATTTTTAGTAAATGTTAATTGACATGTAGTAACATACAAATGCAGAAAATCTCAGTGTGTGCAAAAACATTTCACTGGTAGTGTAGCTGCATTAAAATCTGAATGTTTTCCTGTCTGAACACCTTGCCACCTGTAGTATCTGTTTATTTATTACAGAACAATTACAGCACACCGATCTGTGAGATTCGCAGAGCTGCTGACGCACAGAGTAACGGTATGGGATAGTGAAAGAACCGTAGCTCTGATCAGAGCAAGACTGCAGGTGGATGGATGGGGATGGGTGGGGCTGGGGCCAGGGGGTGTGGTCTGGGTGGGACTGGGGCCAGGGGGTGTGGTCTGGGTGGGACGGGGGTCAGAGGGTGTGGTCTGGGTGGGACTGGGGTCAGGGGGTGTGGTCTGGGTGGGACTGGGGTCAGGGGGTGTGGTCTGGGTGGGGAATGGGTAAAGGCAGGATGGTGCTTACCAGAAGTACCACAGCCTCTGTATGGACAGGGCCCTGACGCAGCAGCGAGTGCCACAGCAATCCTCATATGACCGGCATCTGCAAAAACAAAGTCCAGTTACAGCTTCCAGCCAGAGCACAGCGCCGTGGTGATGGAGATTATGGGATGCATGTGGGCATTTCCGCTTACACGTCAGTTGATTATCTTTAACTTCATGCCTGTTGGTGTCCTAAGTAACTGCGGAAATCCCACGCCAAGAGCCAGGGGCGAAGCACCAAATTCTGGGCTCTATGCACAAACAGTGCCCATGGGCCCCCGCTCAAAAAAAACAGCCTAATCACACAAGACTTCACTGGAATTTGGTTTTATTTGTAGAATGATTAAAACCTATAACAGGA
>JAODJU010000033.1:12452595-12465891 GCA_026776725.1 Gnathonemus echidnorhynchus
TCTTATGGGGAAAATTCGATCAGAACTCGAACTTTTTAGGATTCGATCCGGAGTTCTGAACGGATTAAGTTCGAGTTATGAGGTACTACTGTAATCGCTATTTCAAATGGCTTTGAAGCAATACAATTTTGTAAGAACGTAGGCACTTTTCTAATGTAGATTTTGAAACTAATAGTTTCACAAAAATAACATTATGATGAAGATGCTTGCAGGAAATTTTGGCATAAATTGTTGGACCGTACGTTTATGCACATATTGCTGTACTGAAAGCATGTCAGACTGGCATTGCTCTGAAGCCAAACCATACCGGACTCCGTCCCCAATTACGTAAAGTGATTTGATTGGCTAATAAATGAGTACAACCCAGATCTCGTTTGTCATGCTGCTGAATTGTGATACATGTTTACAGTAAGTACACATCGTTCTAAAGCAAACTCCATGTTAAAAAGTTGAAGTAATGTGTGCAGTCGTGCTGCTATTTTAGTTATGGGAAAGTGGTCAGTGATGTAACTGTTCGGTCAAAATATTTGCTGGCATTATGTTTTAAATACGGCTTGACTTGGAAGGGTATGTCAGAAACGAAAAAGTGTTTTTTGGGACATATCTGTTAAATTATTAGATTTATGGCAATCCACGCGGATCAATGCAGGTTTGGCACTCCAGCCACCGGAAAAAAAAATGCTGAAGTATCACCCGCCTCACGGCTGCACTCAGGTTCTCATCCCTATAGGTGGTTCGTTGTGCGGTGGGTGCAGCAACGCGCTGTCTGCGCATGCTACTTACCTCTCTCTCTGCTGATCCGTGCCACTTTACAACAACACAACGTATATATAATTCATGACACGTTAGGCAACGCCTATTTCTAAGCGGCGCCTTCTAATGTAAAAAAAAAAAACTCGGAATATCCCAGGCTTTGTCAGATCAGGTCCGCAGATTGTACTAGTGGCAAAACAGAAAAAGCCTGTTATTTGTTGCTATTACCTGACGTCGCGCTTCTCGAGTCACTGACATGGAGTCGGAGTCTAGTTGGAGAGTTGCAAGTGGAGTCGGAAGTATATTTGAGAGCGACTCAAGTCCAAGTTGCAAACTCGAGTCCTCATCTCTGTGTCTCTCTGGCCACATAGTATCAAACTGCTGATTTTGCTTTACGTAAGCGATGGAGTCTGGTCAGGGCTCTGCTGGTAAGGATTAGCTTTCAATGAGGACTTCCTACGAAGCTCCCATCCTCATCACAGTTAACGAGGGACAGCGGGTCGAAGCTGGGTGGTGCTCGCGTGCCTGATGGCCGTGAGACAGTCTGGGAGGGAGATTAAATGGAGCCCAACTGGAACCTGGATTGGCAGAGCAGATCTGAGACCGCGGGCATCGCCATGGGGGTCTCCCCAGAGCTGGAGATTCCTTGCATCATTTCTCAGCAGTTGTGCACAAGCTGAGGTCTTGATTATACATACAGCCACCACAGGGAGCCCAGATCACATGCTGGCTGAATGCAAATTCATTCATGGCCTGCTCAAAAATATCACTGTCCAACTATAAGCTTAGTTATCATTTTCCACAATTCCATGGACAGGGGAGCAGTTGTTAAGGCTGTGTGTAGACAACAGGAGATCTGCCACAGTACTCTTGACCAAAATGCTTAGCCTGCATTTCTAACATTAAAACTTCTCAGAAAATGCAATAGCAGTGTAAAACTTGTATATTAAGCGATACATGCTTTATTTATAAATATTTAAAAATGTATAAATATTTAAAAATTATAATATATTTATAAATATATAAATATATGTTGGTTGTATTTTCATTAAAAATTGATTTTTAATGTTAAATAATCCGCTATGTATGGCCATGCTTGGTAAACATATGGACACACACAAACATCTGTCCTTATGGAAACATTCAATATTGTTCTTGCACCTCAAAAGGCCACTGATTAAAAAATAATGTGCTGGATGTGCTAGAATCTGGCTGTTCCCTCTGTTGGCTGTGATTCATTCCACAGCATGGCAGAAACTTAGATACTTAATGCTGAACGCTACCAAGATGTTGCCAATTGTCCTATAAAGGACATATCACAGCGGTCGCTGAAGCAGGGGCCGAAACCAGAGTGGATACTCCCTCTGGTTTGGGAATTATATGTGGTATTTCAGCCCGTGAGGAGTCACTGTAAAATGGATTGGTGCTGTGCTGCAATTGTTCAGCCTGTCCACTGTGAGCGCTGTGTATCTACACCGCGTGCATTTGACAGAAACTTGTCTCAGAAATCTGCTGGTTCAGTAGAAGAGCTGTTCGCACATAAAACATGCTGATTTGCTTTTGCTAAACATTTTCCATCAATTTCTCTCGGGATACAGAGAAGCGTGACACCTGCTTCTCCAACCATTTAAGTGTAATGTTTGCAGTAAAGCATTATAAATGAAATCCACTCGATTTTAATGAACTATTTTTCTGTTTAATTGAGGAAAAATCGCAGAAGAAACTGTTCATATAGCCCACATATCAAGAGAGAGCGAGACAGGAAATCCCCCATGTTAACAGCATCAAAGTTCTGCAAGGTTCGTCATCCATAATAGCTAAACACTTCCAGCTTCATTTTAACTGGGCTATTATTCACATTCCTACTGGAATTCCTGCTATTGATTATATCAGTACAACTGTGCAGAATACTAACCGTATTTGAATAGTTAATCAGCCGGACTAATAAATAATGCAGTAGACACTCAATGGCCAATATCCCCGTTTCTGTTTGTTGTGCATTTATGCCATCGTACAATATCTGCAGCTCTCAGTCCAACACTGATTTCGCATCTTTTCCTTCACTTTCACCCTCTCTTGCATTCTCAGTAACTTCCACCACTTTCTTGTTTACCTTTCTCAGTTATCAAAGAGAGTGAATACACCCGCTATTTCCCGGATCTTTCATTCCCAGCTTGTCTGCTTAGATTTACCATTCAAGTGCTACAAGTATTTATCTGTCTGTATCAGTCTGCAATCTCAGTCACCGGAATCCACACCTGCAAGAAACAAACAAGCCTCTCCAGATCTGTCCACCAAAGTACCTTACTAATGAGCATCTGCATTTGTAGCCTTGAGTCTTTTTCTGAGATCAATTTCAGATTTCCACTTGATGAGGCCCTGTCATGGTTTCCTGGACATATAACAGACACCCACAGAAGTCCATTTGGTTCAACCTGGACCCAGCACTGTAATTTCCGCAGGGATATGACAACAGAGTGCACCCCCCAAGACAAATGTCAAAGGCTCCGACGGCCTTGCCTTCTACCCAAAGACCCGTCATAATCATAATCACTATGAGCTCTGCTGCGTCTGGAGTGATTCACTGAGTGCCCTTCTGATCCCAGCTGACATAACTTCACCGTTTACTTCCTGATTGTGCTCCTATTCAGATGATTTTGCTGTAATATCCTTGCTTTCTGAACTGCCTGACGCTTCACTGCTGATGGATTCACACAATCGTGGAACACATCTGTTGTTAAGTGACATCTTCACTATAACACAATATCTGTCAGTGAGAACTGTTGAAAGAGAAACTCTATTTATATACAGCTGAATCAATCGATTCTTTAGTAAAAGCCATGCAGGAACAGTTTTGTGTTCACTTAAAATTTAATTCGAAGATTATGGCAAGATTGTTACTGAAAGATGTTCATCTATAGCTTTCGGAGAGGATTTTGCTCATTTCATCTCCTATACTGTTATGTTCTTTTTGTAACATTTGTCACATTTGTCTATCTCAGAATCATGCTGGTGCTCATGCAAATGTTTTTTTGGCGACATGGTCTTTTAATCATGTGCGGTTAGCCTCAAACCTCCAGAATGTTGGGGTAAATTCCGCCCCCCTCCAGTGTGTGTGGCGTTTACATGTTCTGGCAATGTTTGAACATCTGTGTGTGTGTGTGTGTGTGTGTGTCCTGTGATAATTCTCTGATCTTATCCAGGATGCCTCCCATCACATACCGTAATCTTCGTAGGATAGACTCCAAGATCATAGCCACCCCATGCTGGATTAAAAGTATGTCTCTCAGGGAGAATGAGCCTTTAAATCCTCAGCAACCAAACAGAAAGTTTCCACACTCAAAAAAGAAATACGCTCTGATCCATCACAGGAGACACAGCACCACCAGAGGTGACCCGCCATGCACCAGGCCCATTTTTGGTTCAGGTATCTGTCACATCATTCCCTGACCTGTTTGACACTCTCAGTGAACAATGGGCAACTAGTTATCCTGTTTGAGGACTGTATTCATATTCATATTCCGTTACAGCAAATGTTAAGGCCAAGGGAGTAGTTAGAGATGAATGGATAGAGGGACTGAGTCTTTGGGGGGGGCAATGGCAAACTATTCATGACTTAAGCCAATAAATACACATTTATTTGGGGGGCTAAAAAGCCCCCCTAAAATAGGCCAAGTTATAGAATTACACATTGTATTTAAAATGATGCAGTGAATTGTTCAAAAATTTAGGTGATTCCAGTGCCTTCACTGGTCACACTGTTCAAAAAGACTTCAGGAAATTCCAGAGAACCCCTGTCTACAAAATCAGGGATTTTTTTCTCCACCTTTACCCCTTAGACCCCCCACACTGGCTATTTAAAATGAGTAACACTGACTGCTCTTGTCTACCTGCTCTTGGCCAATATCAGTGCAAGTTCAATACTACGCGTATTTGCTGCTCATTTTTTGTTGAATCCTTTGGGGCAAAACACGCAGATTGACGGTACATAAAAATAAACCGAATTGAACTGAGCTTAATATCGTTTCCGAAAAGACATGCTGAAGCTCAGATGTTACTTCAATTGATGTTACTCAAAGGCTTTCAGGTGAAAAACTCTCAGTGGTTCACCAGGAAGATTAAGCTACACAAATTAATCTGGATACAACTTTGGGTATTATGCTTTAGTGTCCTAATTCGAGTCTAGTCATTGCACCTCAAACCGTTCTGCTGGCGGCCAAACAACAACGTTTCACTGAGTGAGACTCCACCCAATCAGAGTCTTGCAGTGTCATCCTTCACCAGAGGGATGGTTTTGTTGTTTCTGGAGCCCCAGTCAAAAAATCCCCCCCCCCCCCCCCCCCAAAATGTTTCAGAGAGAAGATGAGTCAGAAGATCATATCTAGGTAACTTTTCAGCAGAACGTGCTGCTTCAGCATCTCCTAAAAAAGGGAGGAGTGTATTTAATATTTTGTGTAGTGACTACTTGGAACCAAAAGAGGGCCCCCAGACATGCCGGGCCCCACACAAATGTGTGCCGTGAGTGACAGTAAACACCACCTCTGCTCCTTCAGCAGGGCAAAGGGGGCACGTGGAAGCAGCATCCCTGGTCCCGATCTGTCATCCTTTCATAAAACAGGGCTCTGTTTAAACATGGAACCTAACCTTCTATCCCACCCCAACCTCCAACTGCCAGCCACAGACAGACGGACGCCAGCAACAGCCTGGCTTCTGGTCTACGGAATCGCTTTAAGAGCAGGAGGGTCGCTGAGTGGAATTTGTCAGTCATTTGCATAAGAACTGCGTTGCACCTTCATAGCACTCCAAGTCATTTAGAGGAACCTAATTCCACCACAATAGAAATATACAGCATGTTTTCAGCCTGATAACTTATTTTGTGGATTATTTTAATCTGAAGGTACTTCTCAAGAAAGAAAAAATATGGAGCTGTTTCTAAAAATATTTTTAAAAACATTATGTGGGTGCGTTAAAAACATGCATATTCATAAATTTTGTAGATTTATAAACACAAGTTCTGTCTTTATTGGCAGGGTTCCTTCCGGGATTACTAAAACGGTGCGGAACACCACTATCTACAAATACCCAGTAGCTAATTACTTCACTTGGCAATTTTAAAAAGGCCACATAACACAGTTTAAAATAATGCTAATTTTTTGAAAAACTCACATGGAAAAACATGTGGTGACAGCCAGTCCCTGTCAGAACCAGATGCTTCACGAGCAGCAGCCCCAATTGGACCGTGCATCGGTGCCGACCAGACCCAAAGAAAATGTAGAACACAGAGAGAGAAAGAAATAAATGAAAAAAGCAGAGGCCGGCAGTGAGATGAATGGAGGAACTGACTGACCCAAAGAGCAGACAGAATTTACGGCTGAAAGGTGAATTGTTCCCGGCACGCTGAAAGTCTGACAAGTTTCATGTGTTACTCTGTCTGAGCCCGTTGATCGATCCTGGCCCTGGGCAGGCCGACGGACACTTCACCAAGGTTCATACACCGGTCCTGGGGCCTGGGCTGCCCGCTGGGGTACTGATGGGCAGGTAATTCAAAGGTGAACATCCTTTCAACACCGGTCAGTAAAACATGGCAGTGCTGGGGTATGAAGTATCTGCAGGATTTTTCAGGAGCTCCACCCCCCAGCACTCCGATCCAGATTTTGTTACCTTCAGTCTGATAAACCCAGCCTGGCTTGCTGGAGTGGGGGGTGCCAGCGAAAAAGCTCATCTAGGGTGCCACACGCTTCCACCGGCACCTTAGTGCATATGGTATCTGTAGTGTGGATACACCCCCCTCCCCTGTTCTGTAATGTTCAAGACCCTGAGTGTCACCCTGCTAAAACGGTTAATGGTTCCTTCCCTGGGTAGAGAGGGCTTTTCCCACAGACTGAATACAAATAATTACATTTATTTAGCAGTTGCTTTTATAAAAAGTGACATATTTTTGTGAGAAAGCAGAGTGAGACGGTCCTAGGGTCCACTCCTTCCCGCACGGCGGTGGGGGGCTGGGATGCCTACTGAGCCAACTGGTTAGCTGGCTCTCTTTTGCCAGGGGGTGAGTAATCTGCCCCCTGGTCTTATGAATCCCAGCCCCTCTCCCCCCTCATTCAACAACATGCCACGCACACATGTAGGATCTTGGGGTGGGTGTATGCCGTGCACGTTATAGTGGGGAGGGCTGCACTGCTGCCTCCCTCAATTTTACTCACACCATATACATTGAGGGTCTTGATGGGGGGGGGGGGTGATGTGGAGGAGAGCTGTTCACAAGCAGCGCTTCGCTGCGCTTCCCCCATCAATTTTAAATTCATCTTAGTTTCTCAACAGTCAGACTCACCCCCTACACCACATACACTCACATACATAACTACACGCATCCAACACTCTACCTTTCACAGAAGTGCATGGGGGAGGAGAGTGGGCGGGTCTTCCTACACCCCTGCTCCCTGCCAGACAGGGTGGGGTGGGGGGCTCTTGGGTGGTCTCTCGGCTGGCGCCGGGAGTCCTGTCCATTCTCCTGCGTGTCGGAGGGCAGTCCAGAGTGGGTGGGCTTATATCTTTTGTTTCTGTGTGTGGGTGTCTTTGTATGTTGTGGGAATGTGTGTATGGTCTATGTGCATGGCTGAGAGATGTGTCTGCAGGGTGGCTAGTGTGGCTAGTGGGGGCCTGGGTCTGGGGTTTGCTGCTCCATCCTGCGCATGGTTGCTGGCCCCTTTCCGTGGGGTGGTGGCCGGGGGGGGGGAGGGCCTCTCCAGCGTGGGTGGGGCTCTCTAAGCCCCCTGGGGTCCTAGGGGTCCTGGCCTTGGCTCTACGGGAGCGGCCACCCCCTCGTGAGATTGGCTGCCTGTTGCCTCTGGTTCTCTGGGGCTCATGCCCTTTTGGCTGTAGGGGCTGCGTCTGGGACCTCCCTCCTCCCCCGGCTGGGGTGGGGGCGCGGCTGTCGTTGAGACGTGGGGCCTTGGCTCTTCCTTGCTCTTCGGGGGCTGCGGATGTTCTGGGTCTCCTGGGCCTGTCTCTGCCGACCTCTGGCTCTTGTGGGGTGTGGTTGCAGCCTCCCATCCTCTCTATTTAGTATGTTCCATGTTGATAACACACACAGACAACACACGCACACAACACACACAGACAACACACGCACACAACACACGCACACAACACACGCAGACAACACACGCACACAACGCACGCACATAAGCCGGCACACCTCGCCTATACACAGATGAGCACGCATGTACATACACTTGCACGCACCCCTCCAAGTACACACAGCAATTTTATATGTTTGTATAGCTGTGTTACTTCATTATTTTTGTTTGTGTTCATGAATTTATCCATTTCTGCGCTTCTTTCAGATGCTGTTGATCTTTTGCCTTTTTTTTCTTTCCTCTCCTTTACAGATGCAGCAATTGGAGATTATGTGTTTTCTACTTTACTCATATCGTTCTTGACTTATCTCTCTCACTTACTCCTTTTATTTTTTTATTTTTTGTTCTTTTCTTTCTTTTTCTTTCCCCTCCTAATCTGTCCCTCCTCTTCGGCCAGCTCAACTACTGCAATATTTTACATGTGCTAAAGATTAAATAAATAAAATAAAACGAAATCTATCAACACGAGAGGCCTATACAGTTTATAGAGCCTCTCATGGTAAAGCAGACATGTTTGGCACAGCAGTGCACATTCAGAACATGATTCTGCTAAAATTGCCGGACAGGACGAAAGTAAAAAAAAAAACTGTTAAACTCTGCTTTGTTTTGTTTTTTCTTCTTCAGAAAGAAAGAAAATATGGCATCTGTCTGTCCCACTCTGTTCCTGATCCTCGCTGTTGGATGGGCAGCCGTGCCAGTGATGTCTGAGATCAACAGTCCACCCAATGACAAGCAATATCAGGAATTCCTCAAGCAGCATGTCATCGAGAAAATGACAGAAGATGGATGTGACGATGCAATGAAGAAGGTTAACAGCTTAAATAACTGTAAACCAATTAATACATTCATTGTCAGTAACATTACAAAAGTGATTGATATTTGTGGAACGGCTGGTTGTACATGCAGTTCAAATCTACGCATAAGCAATGAAATTTTTCACGTGATCACTTGCAACCAAGACCACCGAACTTGTAAATACAAGGGAAAAGAGAGCTGGAAAAAAATTATCATTGCATGTGAGGATAATAAACCTGTGCATTATGCAGGTAGCATAGCCCCCCGCACATCTGCTGAAGAATCACTTTAGGCCCAAAGTAATTGGGATCAAGATGAGATTATTATAGCTTGTGCATTTTCTGTGAGCTCATTTGGATGTATAATCATATTTCTCCAATATCCAATTCATATGTATTTCTCTGATGCTTCTGTAAAATCTGGTGCTGATTAAAGATTCTGTATTGCAGCTTGGCATTGAGTATTACAATGAATAAACAAAAAAACATACTTTTAGAGTTTGACTGATGTTTTTAAAAGGAAGGCATGTAACATACATACTAAGCTCTATTTATTATCTGTATAAGAAACTCACAAGAAAGTGTATCTAATTATAAAAGCACCAGGTTTTTATTGGTGGACCAACATTGAATTCCAAAACCATGATCAGAAAACACAGCAGTGTTTCCGCTATATACATTTTCCAGTGGTAGCAGAATATTATGAAATGTCATGAAATCGCAATTACACGACTCTACAGAGGGCTTTCAACTGGAAACAAAGGGGAGTCACATGACCCTCACCGCTGATGGCTGCCCAGCTCTGCTACTAAACTTTGCTCTAATTAATCCTACTTCGACTTACCCGGGTGTCTCTCCTGATGGCTGCTTTGCAGCCTAGATCTCGTTCATCCCTGTACAGTTCAGAGAGGAAAGCTCCTCGCACTGAGGGTGGCTCCAGTGAGGACGCCTTTCTTCCTCCTATGGCCCCTGTCCTCGAGGAGATGAAGAGTTTCGTACCTGAGCAGAGGAGCTCATTCAATGGTTCAATCCAGCAAAACCTCAGTGAACTCCATGCTGATATGAATGTGCTGATAATGGACTTCAAGTCCCTCATAAAAGATGGTGTCTCGGTTAAGGCTGTTACAGATCAGCATGCAAAAGAGCTGGCTGCCATCAGCGAGGAGCTGGTCTCACTGCAGGAGAAGATGATGGTGCTTGAAGATCGAAGAACTGTCGCCTCAACTTGAAATTGGTGGGAGTCAAGTTTGGCTGTGAAGGGAGTGTCATGCTGTCTTTACTTTGGCTACTTTGCCTGCTATTTATCTTCTGGCCTTTTTGCCTTCTATTAATCACAGTGACAGGCTGTACAACCTGAAGGAAAATCCTTCACATCTACATTGTGTGCAGAATTATTAGGCAAGTACTATTCCTGGAGATATTTTTAGCTAATGTTGGGCAGACATAAAAATGAATTCAGAAGTTTTCTTGTGCACCAAATAAATTTAGAGGGAAAGTGTTACATTTGACTTTCGCAAAGAAAAATAAAAGAAAAACACTTGATTATCAGTGTGCAGAATTATTATGCAATCAGAAAGTAAGTGGATTTTCTCTCTTCACTATTAACAGAAATAATTAAAAATTGTATTCCCCTTTAATTATATATATATATATATATATATATATATATATATATATATATAGTATAAGGAATAACAAGCTATCAGCCATTCTATACAGCCCACTTCACCAAGTTTAATGTCCATATAGCCAACTTTCTTCTCATTGACCATCATGAACCTGTTGCCCACTGAACAAATCAGGTTTTTGATTTGATCCTGTCCTATATTAACTGAGCCAGCTAGGACCACCTCCCAGATGCTGCTCTGAGACGGGTACTGCTTGCTACTCTGGTAAATCTCACAATTTGGAAAGGCCCAATAGTTCTCAATGGGGTTGAGTCAGGCGATGAAGGGGGGCAGGTCATTATTCAATCACGTTTCAAGCTTTTCTAGGCCAATCTATGAAATACTTTGATTCACAGGGAGGGGTATTGTCCTGCAGGAATATCATAATTTTTTAGAAAGCTGCTGTCTATGCCTGTGTTTGAAGAAGGTGTCTTCTAGAAATTGGCAGTAGACCTCGTGGTAAATTTTCATACCATCTGCAAGTCATAAAGGTCTGGCAAGTTCATCACTGGTAATTGCAGCTCACGTCATCTCTCCTCCACCACCTTGCTGGTGCTTGAAGAGGACCTCCATCCACTGGCCCATACATATGCTCCATCACGGATCATTTTCATCTCATCTGTCCCCAAACTCTTTGTACCATCAGTCTTGAGACATGTCTGTGCCCATTCTTAATGTTATACCTTACATGCCATATTGAGCAATGTCGCGCAGCACACTGCACCTAGAACGTCTGGGGATTCTGTTTAGATTGCAGTTTTGAAAAATGATGGCATTTGATGATGAGTCTCTGGAAGTTTCCCCTTTAATTTGGCACAGAACTTTGGCAATTTATGTGTCTCATTTTCTCTCTACAAGCCTCTTTGGCTGTTGGCACCAAAACACTTGATTGTACAGTGATCAAGTTTCAACTATTTTGTTTTTTTCCTGCTCTCTGTAAGGTCCTCTTTTTATCCAAACAGAAAGTACTCAGACCAAATACGGAACATTTTGCTGTTTTCAAACAGTTGATTCTTAATTAGAGATTCATCTGGACTGAAAGTATTGGTCGGATGAGAAGATGCAAGTAAAATACACACTTGCCTAATAATTCTGCACACAGTGTATATTTAAAAGTAAAATTGTATTATTTAACCATGGGTGTTAACACTGTCAAGAAATACCTTTCAACATAGTCATAATGTTTTGGCTCATCTGTGCATGTTTAAATTCAGGTCTTTAAATTTTTTCAGTCTCAGTTATTTTCTTTATACAGTATCATCATAATCATTCTGATACCTTTGTTAGTTCAAACTTTTAAATCTGGCCAATATAACAGGTAATTTACTACTTGAGTACTTTCTTACTCTTACTGAAGTACATATTTGGATGAATTCTTTTACTTAAATTTAAGTAATATATTTTTTTACATTAGCAGTATTTTTACTTGAGTAAAGTTTCTGGATACTTGACCCACCTCTGCTCAGGGTTGTATGTCATATTTTTATCCTCTTAGACACTCCTGGCCAGAAGTGTCACGAAGCACCTTGATGAGCTGGAGACCCAGATGCAGAACAGACAGAAACACAATACGAGAGTCAGGAATCAATGTCGGGGATGAAAGCTAAGCTCAAGAGGCCAGAGGGTCTATCCAGGGGGTGACGACTACAGCAGGCATTTGTGCAGAGGAGGGGAGTTCGGTACACACACTCAGGAGAAGCACCCAGACGAAGCCACACAGGAGGGAGTTCAGGCATTCGGGAGAAAGCGGGGCTGAGTAGGGCTGGGGAGCTGGACATTCATCAACGATTCCTCGCAATGAGGAAAGTGACTAGATCAGTTATATAGCCAAAGCAGTTAAGTGAAGCAAGACCAGAACACAACACAGCTGTTAGAACTATTGCAAGGAAGACTGGGTGAGGGGGCGTGGCTGCAGAGAGTCTCTATCCTAGCAAGAAGAGGACATCTCTTCCTCTCAATAGAGTCTGGCTGTCGATCCGCTAAGAGGGACATCCACTGACAGGCAGGAAGTCCAGTGTGGTGCCCGTAGCCTTTTGTTTTGATTCTATATGGGGGATACTCTCTATTTAAAAAGCAATTTTTACAGTTTTTGTTTGTTATGTTGCATATATGAGGACACTACACCCCCTACCAATTAATGTTTGAGTTTTACATAATGCTGTACCATTAATTAGGGTTCCCACTTGTCCCTTATAATACAGGATCGCCCCAGATAATATGGGATGCAGCACTTCTTCCAATATGGGACGATCCAGCATTATAAGGGATTATAAGGCATTATAAGGAATAGGTGGCAACCCTGCTGTTAAGGAATATTTGCTTAAAGGAAGGCAGGCTTGTCTATGTATGTTATGCTACTGCAGTATAATGTCTATTTAACTTAAAAACATACTTAATTTCTCTGAGACGATGCTAAATATTAATAGAAAGGGTTAAGATAATCTTGCATTATGCCAATGTCAATCTTGATCGTTGCTATTAGCTCTGTGTTCTATGGAGTACTTTTGAGCCATCACGACTACTGATTTACTGTTGATCATATGAGGTTACGGTGTTCATCTGCTATTTTATTTATACCACTTATACTGTAATGTATAATCACTCACACACTTGTATCTGGTACACCGAAATACAGCCTTGCAGCATATACCTTAAGTTCATTACAACAATATGACCATAACGTTTTTTCCCCCCTTCATATTCATGTGGCTAAATGGGAAGGTTCACACACACTAAGTTATTACACAACACTAGAGAACGTCAGGATTACATATCCAACACCGGTGAGGGTACACGCCATACTTGGGACCGCAAATGTTTATGCTACAGTTATATACAGCTACTTACAACAGGACATATACACGGGCTATATACACGGCTCGCGAGCATCCCGGGATACGCTAATCCCACCGTCACTTCACCGCCCCCCCCCTTAAAGGTCAG
>JAODJU010000033.1:12495159-12514435 GCA_026776725.1 Gnathonemus echidnorhynchus
GAAATCTAAGTAGATCACATCATAGGCCTTTTTGTGATCAATTTCACTTGTAGCTTCCTCAAAGAACTCAAGTAGATACATATACAAGTAGAAATATAAACATATACAAATATAGAACGTCTCTGTATTAAAAGGAACATTGAGAATGAACACTGACTTAAACAGCAGACATTTTCTTCTTCAAAAGGGTACAAAAACAAATTTCATAGTGACTTTTGTTTAGGGCAATGTGCTTATGTCCGGATGGTTGTAGTTTTGAATCCCATAACCGGTAGAATAATCCTATCACTGCTAGGTCCTTTACCCCAGCTTCTTCAGAGGTACTAGATGCTGGCTAGCTCTGATCCCAAAACGTTCTCTCACCTGTACATGCACATGTCTCTGTGTCTCTCATGAAGAACAAGATGGGATTGGTGAAAACTATCCAATTTCCCCCACGGGGAAGAATTAGGCACTTTTCTCTATACTGAATTATTTAACCAGGCGGATACAGTGTCTCTCTCTGGTTAGGGATGTGATGGTAAGCTTTTAATACATTGCCAAGGTTGCAAAAACGTATTACACAAGGGATATATTACATAGTACACAGAGCTACAATAAATGGGAGGCATCTGTAAGCCTGTGGGAAAGGGATTAGCATTAGCAAAGTACCTGGGTCCCATTATAGAGAGAGGGTTTTTTCTGTCCCCAGAGAGTACATAAACATAGTGATAGAAGAAGAGGCAAACTCACATTTCAAGACAGGATTCATGAAATTGAAAACTTTAGCAGGTGTGGAGAGCAGGAAAGGTCTGAAGGAGCAGGGCAATTAAAAAAGAGGTATGTCACGGTCAGAGAGAGAAGCTTATTACAGCTTATTTTTCACATCTAACTTCTGAGAGTATTGCATTCATCCAAGGTATCGTGTAATTGTCAGGGTGCTTTGAAAGTGGACGAGAATAACAAAGCAGCATGGGATGTGGCTATTTTAGGCTATTCCCAATATGGAAAGATAAGAGAAGTAAATTGGTCGAAAGGGAACTGAAAAATACTTTGCAGCTATGTGTCACAGGGCTGGAGTTGGGACTGGAAAATTCAGGTCCAGAAAAGAAAAATCCAGACCACGATTCTGTTCCAACCAACTTGTTGGGTACCATATGACTGTGACTCTTTAGATTGAAGTAGTTGGTTGAAACAAAATCTTGGCCTAGATTTTTACTTTCTGGACCTGAATTTTACACCTGTCAAGTGAATGGTAGAAATTAAATCTAAAACAGGACTTAGAGCAGCTGAACTGAATTATGGGATATGCTGTGTTATCTCATTACATGGGCACAGCTTCTTTGCCACCTGTTACCACACTAAACCTTTCATATCTATTTAGAGAGCTGCACTGTGTTCATTAGACTGATATGGGTTATACACCCTGGCCAACAATACAACACTGAGAGCCCTACTGGGATTTGAACTCACAGTCTTCAGGTCATGACTGCATGTCTTGAACCCCATAGCTACCTGCTAACTACACAGTGGCTTTCGCCTCCAGGACTGCAGCATTGGTGGCAAGCAAATAGCTTGCTAGTATGGAGGTGAAAATGGTGAGGCGGAGAACATCCAAGGAGCTCGTCTGTCACATCAGAAGGGGAATGAATGACATGTAGGTTGCTGTGTCCTCGCCTCCACACTCTGAGGCCTGGTTATGGAAAGGTAAACACGCTTCCCTGACCCTTTAATGATCCTCGCTGGGGGACCTGTCCTCCACGTGACATGCTGTTCAATCCCAGCCTGCTTTGAACGACTCGAGCGGGTGTTCGGTCACCCTCTGTCTGAGCTACAAAATGATCTGTCAGCGAGAGCGTCAGTCCCCCCTCCCCCCTCCCAAGCCCAGGCGAGCAGCCTCCATGGCACATGCTCATACTGAGCTCCCCCGTGGAGATCCTTCCTACCGCCCGCCTGTCTCTCATCTGCCGTTCATCGTTTGCTGAAGCTTTTCACGCCACAGGGGTGTGGGCGGCACGACCCATTACTATGCCCACTGGAGGATAGGGAAGGACACAAAAGACCAAATTTAGAAACACCACAGTTCAATCGACTGCATAATAATTAATACTGCGAAAATCAGCCAAGATATTCAAAAATAGGAAATAGGACACATAGAACATTAACTTTTACAAAACACCAAAAATCTCTAAGCTCTACTTCTCCACTGACTGTGCCTTACTACTCACCTCTTGTGAATATGCACTTGAGTTATATTTAAGGATGCATGGTCGCACCTTGTGTATATTGAGAATTCACTGAACAAAGGTCTTCAGCGATGTTCATCATTCATCAAGGCATTCATCAGCATAGAAATGATTATTTCTCATTTATCTAATCCACTTGTAGCAAGAGGATGAGTGCCAGTTGGGCAATGGATGATAAACCAAAACTTGTCTCTAAACATCTGATTTGACAAAGAAATAACAAGCTGGATATTGTTGATAATTACTAGCTAATAAGTAGATAACACACCCTTGACAAATACATACAATTTCCCAAAATATGGTTTGGATAACTATGGGTGGCAGAGGTAATCTTAAATAATGAGTGTGATACAATGGGTATTGGTTCCCATCATTAACAAAATGGTATGACCAACTTCCTATTGGTTATTTTATATGTTCTTATTGCCTTAAACTGGAGAGTAATTAGCAAGGCAGGGTAACCTTGCCCACTACACCGATTTCCTACCCAATCTTGCTCTCCATGAGACACATATGCAGGTGAGAGTAAGCTCTGGGTGACAGCACAGGGTCAGCCAGTGTGCAGTGCCACTGGAGCTGGGCGTTAAGGGACATGTGGCTATTCTCCCTTCCGGCAATCTTCCGAACGCAGGTATACAGACTTAGCCCAGTTTAGCTACACACATGAGAACCACCAAAAACCATCAATATCCTGTCCGGCCAGGGCACCTTCCTGCCATGGGCACCCTTCCCAGTGCCCCCCCCGTACTGAACTGAACAGCTAGCTCTGTCTGTCTTCAATCCCAATACATTAAAGGACAGGGTCAATAAAACAAAGCAGCCAGAGGGAGGATGAGCAAATTAGGCCACAATTATAGTCATACGACAATGTCAGACAAATTAACAAATGTTACAAAAATAGATTGTTGTGAAGCAACAATACTGTACTCCCATCCATCCTCCAACCATCAAGCCAGTGCATAGTGCAGGGCTGTCAAATTTGGTCAACAGGCTGATAACAAAATAACAGATTATCATCGCATTGTGGGGTCATTTGGTCCCCACAATGCAATATATACATGATCCACACACACCCCCTTGGGCCAATTTAGAAACATAGCCTAAATGTATGTTTTGAGACTGAGGGGAAAAAAAAACTAGAAAATCCACAAGAAACCCATGCAGCATAGGGAGAGCTTACAAACTCACCCCACGTTGTGAGGGCAGGATGTCCCCAGCATGTCATTTATGTGGAATAGGTGTATAACAAATCTTCTACACTAGATGGCACTAGTACAGCAGTTAAATTCCTATCACCCTGGTCACCTCAGAAACATCAATATCTGGATTTGAGTCTTGTTCTTCTTGCCTGGGTATAAACACTGATATAATTTGTTCATCCTTATAAGATTTAGGTTTCTTTTAAAAAAAATACTGGAAACACATGCTAACAGAATCATAAAAATGCTTAGAAGTTCTACTTTCACACTATGACATTAATATATTAAATCTTAACATTCAGTCTGCTTCACCAACGAACTGCAAATACTGCAAGCCATCAGTATGGGATGTTATGAAATAAAGACACAGGACCAGCAGGTGGCAGAGTGGTTACCAACATGGCATATTTTTGAGCAGGTAGGAGTAATGCTTTGGACCTTTAAGAAAGGCAATTGCTTCGGTGGAGCACCCAGCTGTATTTATAGGTAAACTCAGCCACTTTGTTGCTTAACAGATTTTTTTTTTTTTATCCAATCGTGACATCAAATGCCTACTGTGCAGTTTACTGGAGAACATTAAACACTGGAGTTACTTTATTTAATCTATGTTGTAAGTACAGTAGTGGGGATGGCTGAAAAACACCCGGTCTCAGCTCAAAAAGGACAAGTTTTTAGTTTTTGTTGAATATAATTATTTTTGTATAGAACAGCAAAGCCTGGAAGAACATAAGGAGAGAATAACTACGTTAACAAAAGCAAATGATCAGAGGAGACTGGATGCACAAGGCTGCAGAGGACAGCAGACCATTCAAGGTCTCATTTGAGGGGATGTGTGACATGTGGTGGAGCCTGTGACTGGGGTCATTTCCTGGAACATGACCTTGCAGCTCCCCCAAAGCTGCCCAGACCAGCAGCATCGACGCATGCTTTCCTGCACCTGTAATCTCAACACCAGCTGCAGCATATGGTGTAATTATGGGGGTGGTCAAGTTAAAAATACATAAACAGAATAGAAAACACAGGTGTATATGCTGTATATAGCCGGAAGATGATTTCAGTGGTGATCAGTTTACCTTGCTATTAATCAGACTCTCGCATACTGGATCAGCTTTTGTGTGATGTCATGGTGGAGGGCTATATTTCCAGCAACCAATGGTAACATAGGGAAGGACTGAGTCCTCAAATCACATGCAAATTATAAGGTCAGCTGCAAGCCACATTAAAATGACAGAAAGTCCAGCACTGTTCTTCATATGTATGAATTAAACCTTGTTTCCAAAACATGAGCCGCTTTGCATACAGGGACATAATCAGTAGAGGTACAGTAGTAAGCAGCATTGTGGCATACAGAAAGTCAGAATTTTTGAGCCCATGATGTAAACACCATCATTATAAAATAAGGTTAGAGTAAGGCCGTTTTAGTGTACAACCTACAGATGATGCATCATAAAGATAACTAATTTCAGATGTTTTTCTTACTAAGAGGTACACATCAGATTGCGTTTGGTATCAAAGAAAGGCTGGCTGTCCCTGAGCAGAACTCCACACATATGAACATCGTGTTTCCCCAGGGTGTACCCCACACCTCCCACCGCATTTCCACGTCTGTGCCGATCTGACAGGACACGTGAGAAGGTCCTGCAGGGACAGAGGGAGGCAGCCAAACTCCCCGGGCTGACAGCAGGACACCTGAAGGTAACCTCCTGACATACACTCCGTGAGTCAGTGCCTGGAAGGCTGCTTCTGGAGAGCAGATGGTGTGGCTATCACATTCCCTACGGATATTAGGCACTAAGTGTGAAGATTAAGAAAGCAGGTCACTCTGGAGGTGACATTTCTCACCTTACAATATCGCTGGAGACACTTGAGAGAGGCAGAGCATCAAAGAAAACGTCAAAACATTCTGACATCCATTCTTTCAATAAACCAAGATCCTGTTAAAAGGTACACAAATTGCAATTTTATCAGGTTTGAAGAATTTTACTAAAAGAGGATAAACTCGAAAGCAGGCAGCTAAAATTCCACTTAAGCAGGAAGTTTACTCTGAAATGCTCAGGTAAACAAAGCCCAGCTGTATCAACAGACAGGAGAGTGTCACTTTGGGTATAAGTATTAGCCAAGCAACTAAATAGCAATATTTCTAATTTATTAACATTCGATTCCACATTAGCTATTCAGATTTATTGTGCCAGTATGCAATTACAAAACATTATAATCAAATATCCCTGATGTACTGCTGGTTTTTGTGCTTTGGCAAACACTATTCAGTTTCTTTAAACATTTCACGCAAAGCTTCACAGTGTTGTGGGTAAGCGAAAGAAAAAAAAAAAATCTTATAACCAAGAAAGATCCCTGGGTTGCTGGGAACATTTATTTGTGGATTCAAAGGTATTCATGTTCAAATCTGTTCCATAAAAAAGATGTAGTTAAATGGAGACAAACTTGGATTAACAGGAACCAGTTGACAGGACAGCTAAAAGCTTTACTCGGCATAAAAAGTAAAGTATATGGTGAATATAATTATTGCTTCACAGATATAAACCCGAGAGCTGACCGTAAACATGGATCTACAAGTTTAGGGTCTAAATTGTGCAATGGCTTTTTTAAACTGTTTTATTTAAACTTACTTTTAAAACAATATTAGCATTCTGTTTTATATACATATTTACCTCCCCACACCTCCCTTAAACGAATCAGTTCTATACTGGTAAATAACAAAAGAAAAACAGTTCACTTTTGCAAATGGCAAACGAAACAAACGAAAGGGAAGGCGCCAGCCTGCTCTCTTGTGCCTTAGCCCAAGAGCGTAGCCCCAGACGCCAGAGGAAGAAACGACGTCACTGCACCACGTGGCTCAGTTCCGACTTATCCAGCAGAATTAAAGCAGCACAAATAATAAAAAAAAATAAAAATAAAAAAAAAAAGAAAAAAAAAAAGCTGGTTTGGCTTCAGTCTGGACGGCGAGGTGGGTCGAAAGGGCCCTTCAGAAGATGAACTCCCCGGGCACCTCCTGCAGGGTCCCGAAGGGCTCCTCGAACTTGAAACGCTTGGAGACCGCCTTGGGGTCGGGGGTTATGCTCTCCTTGTCCGACTGCCGGCACTGTCCCAGCGTGTAGGCGGCCATGACGATGAGCTCCTCTGACACGGGGCCCTCCTCGCCTTCGCCCGACTCACTGATGGTGAGCGGCATGGAGCAGGCCTGCCCTGACGCGCTGTCACCTGCCCCTTCTGCCTCCTTTGGGGGAGGGGGCAGCTGGAGCCAGGGGTGTTGAAGGCACTCCTCTGCTGTGGCGCGCTGCCTGTGAACACCATCGGTCAGTTTGTCTGGGTCATTAGCACGAGTGAGCATGTGTACAAACAGTACTGGGCAAAAGTCTTAGGCAGTCAAAGAAAGTGAAAGTGATCTTTAATGTTGGTGTAAAACTATGATGTTTGTCAAAGCACATTAGCCATTTCAAAAATCTCCTATAAAGTTACCCCAATATTTGTAGCAACTGTTCAATAGACTCAAAACATTTTTTGAGTTGACCACTAACACGCTTTATTTAGCTAATCAATATCTCATTGAGTTATTTAACTAGTTAAGTTAATTAGATTAGATGAACTTTATTGATCCCAGATGGAAATTAATTGTGCTGCCGATGAAATGTAAGGAATACAAGGAATAACTGGGGAACCTTAGCAATAACTTTCTGAACAACAGAAGAAACACTTGTTAGCTTTTATTGTGTTACTGTTACGCGTTTTAATGTTAAACTGTATTTTTGAGCAAAGATACACTTACTACACAGATTTATTTAAACATTTATTTTTAAACTTTTGCACGGTACTGTATAAGTGTGTGAGGTCCAGTCCGTTTCACAAATTACACATCAGAACAGCATCACAGTACTGCAGGATTAGCTGCTCACCTCTACCAGACGACTGTTGGATCAAAATTACCAATTGCACAAGTACACATACAGTCCTGTGCTGCTACAGTGTGAGATCCACTGAGGAAACTGCTTCAGCCTCCCTGCTATTCCGCAGACTAATACTGAGAGGCTAAGGCAGCACATCCCGATGGAGGCCGTCCCTTGGCTGACTTACTGTGGCTCTTTGATGAGCAGGGATTTCATGAAGTCAATGGCAGGTTGCTCAATGCCCTGTAGCTCCTCTGTCGAATAGCTGATGTTGATCTGAGAGATGTTGAGAAAGGTCTCCTGCTTGTCGTCACCGAGGAAGGGAGAGGTTCCTGTCAGCATCATGTAAGCCAGCACGCCGATACTCCTGATGGGGGAGAGGGATGCACGTCCCGCATCAGGCCAGAGGTCAATCAAGGCAGAGGGATGCAGTGGAAATGAGGCTCACGGCACCAGAAACACATTATTTAAAGCATGATGCCACAGTGCAACCATGTATTAATACATCATAATACTAAATCCGACATCTGGAAACCACAAATAAGGCACATCTCTTTTGCTTTATAAAATCAAACCGTAATTTAAAATTTACAATCCTGCATGTGTGGAATTTGCATGTTCTCCCCATGTTTATCATTAGACGAACTGGTGTCTATGTTGTCCAGGGCATGTGTGCTTCATCCACTGTGACTCTGTAAGCACTGGGTCAGTGCTTATAGATAGATGGATGTTGTGAAGCAGCTGCAATCTAATGACAGCCAGGGTCCTGATCTATTATGAAAATATGATGAAAATTATGAGAATATGATGACAGGTTGAGAAACTGCAGAAAGACCATAACGGGGAACCCCAAACACTCTCACGTGTGCGTGGCATATGTTACTACCGCAAAAACATTCATGGAATGACTGATTAGAAAGTAACGATTTGGTTCTAATTACATGTCAGCTTCCAGAAGTTTTAATTAGCGTTTGACACAGGAGTTAGGAAAAAGATGTATCCAAGTGCTGGTCTTACCACATATCTGTTGCTGTGCTTATTGGCTCATAATTTAGAATCTCTGGAGCTGTAAACAGAAAAAGGTCATTACATTTTAAAATAAAATTATAAAACTGCAAAGCCCTCGAACAGTCATGTACTAAAATCAGACAAAGCCCACACTTATTATCACTTGTCATTAGAACATGTTCCTTTTCCTGAACTGAGTAAGCACCAACTCACCCACATACTCTGGGGTGCCCATGATTTCCCGTAGCTCCTGGGTGCTGCTCACCATGCGTGACAGCCCAAAATCCACTATCTTTATGTCTCCAAGGGGAGAATCGCTGGTCAGAAGGATATTCTGCGGCTGAGGAACGATGAGATGGATGTCAGAAAAAATATATATACAGCATTGTTGATTTGTAATATGTGTACAAAACTCTATTAACGTCTCTTCATCTAAGAGAGCTCAATAAGAGACATTTGGACAAAGACTAATCCCTCTCTTTTAGGTGGCCCAACATTTCTACCTAGTAGAAGATCCCTCCTGTGTTAGAGGCCACACCCACTAACCTTGAGGTCCAAGTGCACCACACTGTTCTTGTGAAGGTAGGCGATACCCTCCAAAATCTGTCTCATCAGCCTCCTCACGTCCTCCGGCTTGAAGGCTTCATCCCGCTCGGCAACGCACTGGTTAAATATTTCTCCCCCGGCAGCACTGTGGGCAAACACACGGACAGACACATACATCAGTACACCACACAGAAAGCAACCGGCGGCTTGTGCGGACTCCAAACCTATTACAGAAGCTCGACATTCATAAAATCACTCATTGAGTTCTGAATGTCCGGGGTGGGGAAGGGGGAGGGGGATTAAGGGGTCATGAAAGGTGGTGTGATCTGGATCATATACATGCTTGGTTAAGAGATGGCCTCCCATTCCAAAGACACCCCGAGACCAAGTGAGCCACTACCAAGTGATACAAGGGGGTGTCATTAGTTTTCAACATTAAAGCAGATGGATGATGATGGGGGAAAAAAAAAAAAAAACAGTATTTCCTTTTTCGCATCCACCAGCAAGTGTGCTTGCAGGTGGCATGTGGCTTGGGGAGTGCTGGCACTTTCACTTCCGCCAACAATCCTCTTCCCCTTTTGAAAAGGGAAAGAAATTTCCAGTCCTATTATCACTAAACACTTAAAAACTAATCTCAATCTCCCACAGCATCCTAAAAATCACAGGTACACATTTTAGTAATTGTTTTGTGGTCATTTTCAAACCCTTAAAAACTTGTGTAAAGCTTGCAAGTCCTATATTCCTTACAATATTAATTTAAAAAAAAACATACTAAATATGACAGAAATGTCTGAAAAAGCAGGTGTTTGCCTGCACTGATTAGGCCAGATTCCCTACAGGGATTAGCCAGTAAACAGTAAAAGGATGGATTGTGCAGACAGGGTGAACAGGGTCACTTCCTGCCATTCTAACAGCCAGCTGGAAGCTCGGTGCCGAGGGAAAACAGAGAAGCTCAGAGCCAAACTGTTTATGGTGTGGGCTGGAGTCACTGCCGCGGTGGGATGGGGGCTTATGCTCCGGGTTATCCAGGGTCAGTGTTACTGCTGCCAATCCCTAATCTGGTTTGCCACAGGCCGTTCCCTAAGTGGTATTTCAATGGTATGAGGTTGGGTATGAGCCTCCTGTCTTTATTTAAATACACACAGTAACAGACTTATGCAAATGATAGTCTGTCAGAGTGTGAAGCTGAGACTCTGAAGAGCAGAGATAGTGGGCCTGTGGTCGACTGGCAGACAGACAGGTGGTGTGCAAAGGGCACCGCATACTAGGTCTACTGGAGCCTCACTGTCTCCTGGGCTTATGAAAAAAAATATGGGATTCTATAAGGTTTTAAAAACCTGCGAATGAGATTCATGCTACATTCAAATATGACCATATATTCACCAAGAAACTTCTGTAAAATGGCAGTTTGGAAATCACATGCAGTTCCCTGCATAACCACTAGGTGTCTGCATGGTGACAGACGAGTGGGAGCAGCAGAACGGAAAGCCTTGTGTGTTTCAGCTGTCTGTCGGCTTACTCCAATTGCTGCGGTCACTCACTAATTACACAGGGAGAATAAGCACATTGAGGATGGCTTGGGAAAATATTTTTCCGCCATGTTTATAGTTTTTGCTTCTCAGCGACTCGACTCAGGTCTTTTCATTCGGAGATGGTCCTCCACCACCCTTTTAAATCACACCCCAGTACCATACAAATTTATGCCAGGCACAACATGGCCACCCAGCTCACAGAATGCTAGACTTAAAACCTCCAAGCCCCTCCTGAGGATCTGGTCCCCGCGATGACTGGCAGGAATGACGCTGCTCTCTGAATGTGAGTTCATGCAGACACCAACAGCCTAGAAAGTTTGCAGGGAGTCAGCCACCCCCTTGGAAAATGGCTCATAGTCAGGGCGCCCGTGCCTCTTCGTACAGTCTTGGGACGAAGGAAAATGCAGACGTTTCTCTTTCTGCACTGGCCAGCTGTAATTATAGTCGAGCGCTGCCAGGTTTGTACAGTTTGTACAGAATGGAGAGAGGAGGAGAGAAACAGAGACTTTGCGGAAGCAAACCACAAACTCCAGGTATTAAATTTAAAAACACAAAAAAATGAGCCTAGCACTGGTTTTCTCAAGTGCCCTCTATTCTCTTAGACCCCATTAGTATTGTCTGTTTTTACTTTATGGTCACACCCCTTAGCTTTCAAGACCAGTTACCACCATCGGACTAAGATACAGCCTATGACTGACGGGAGGGGGGAACAAGCTGAAAATGAAAACCTTCTGGTGACCCTGAGAAGGGACCTGTAGCACTGTAACTTGTCATAGTGTGGGGGGTGAAAGGGTCTATTATTCTCCTAGCATGGCCTCCCTTAGCTGCTGAAGCACACGTTTCAAGGTCGTGTGCGACTTACTGAGGCTTTTCACTGGGCTTGTGTGCAGAAAAGGCGAGGCTGGGTTTAAAAGCTTATGAAACATCCCAGAGGGTTTACGACTTACAGTAAAGTACACCATAAAGATCAACACACTTTATTATATTTCAGATATATGATAGAGAGAACAGCGGAAACACTGAACCTTACACCTTATTAAACTGAAGCCCTCTTTGCATTTTAACTGGAGCAGCTGTGTCAGTACTAACTTTCAGTCTTCTAGCTTTGGCACTGGGTGGGGGACTTCAGTGGTTTCACATGACATCCTCAATTAAATCATCCTACACTACAGGACTTCCATTTCTGGGCCAACAGAGGAAGCGATTCATCAGGGTCTTTTGCAGAGACTGATTTAGCTGACCGACGTCCCGTCCTCCCGCGTCCTGCTGGTCAGCAGCGGCTGGTAAGAGACTGAAGATGTCGCAAACAAAAAGGCTTTAACAGAGGAGACTAATGGAGCCCATGTAGTGTGTGACGGGCACCAGGGAGTTCTGTAAGGGCTGCTGACTGGGCTGTCCCCCTCAGGATCTGTAATGAATCACACAGCGTAGCTGAAGAACACCCCCTCACTCCACTTCATTTCCCCTTCTCCTCTCCACCTCTGATGTACTGGGCCAGCCACCACAGTCCTCTGGGCTCACGTGCGGCCGCAGAATAATACCGCGCCCCCCCACAGCTGTGCGGACGCCTTCATGGTGCTGCGCAGACAGGAGTTTCCGCGATCCGCCCTCATTTCCATTGCACCGCGCGCTGGCCTGGGGCTCCGTTTAGCATACCACAGCTTCCGCATGAGAAAGACCCTCTCTTTGAGACTTCCTCTAACCAGCCATCTTTTTCCCATCAGTGACTCGATGGCAGCCATCAGAACCACACCCAGGGATTCCCCGCAACAGAAGCTACATTAATACAAAAAACAAATAGCTCCCTTACATTTTGAGCTTAAACTCTTCAGCTGACCTCCACACTTGCATACAACACAAATCCTGAGCCTTATACCTAAAATTTGAATGGCTATTAAAAGTCCAATAAACAGAACAGTGCATTTTCCTCAGTACTCAGACTCGGCATTCTGACAACACACAGATTTAGATGCAACAGCCTCGCTGAAGTGTCCAAGTCTATTTTGAGATCTCGCTTTGTTTACGTAAATGCATTCGGGTGGATTCCAATAAAGCAGTCTTAGCTTAGGAGGCTAATCTGTCAGAGAAATTAATCAGCTAATGTGCTGCTTGATCCTCATTAGACTTTAATTATAGGCAGTTTGTCTAAAATGAATGGCTGGAACAGTAACACAGGCTCAAGGGTAATGCTGGCTTTGGCTGGCAGACATTAACGTTTAATTTTGTGACTTGCCTTCTTCCATCTATTAAGTTAATAGATCTTCCATCTATTAACTTTAAATTTTGCCCCACTGATTGAAATGTATGTTTTCAATAATTTTATACAATGTTATTTTTTATGTGATTAAATCATTCAAATGACTATCTACTGCCTTAACCAAATTAGTGCTGTCCCAAACGATTATTCTTTAAACGATTAATATAGCTATTATTTTTTTCGATTATTCAACTAATCTAACAACTAATTTTTTGATTGATCTGATGAATATAATTGCTTATCAATAAATTTAAGTTAGTCATTTAATACAACAATTCACTCCCTCCCCCACACACAAATCTGAAATTCTCATTAACATTTCAATTTATTAAAACATTTCTTAAACATTTCTTAAAAATTCAACTCACGGTCCTCAAGGGCCAAGCCCTGCTGATTTACCAGCCTTCCTTCACCTGTGAGCCAAATTTCATTTTTGCAGGGTGGTAGGAGATGTCTCCTTAATATTTGTAAGAGAAGTGCTACATGATTGGCCAGTGCATGCCTTACAAAATAGTGCGACACTGCTGGCACCGGCAATATTAGACAAACTAGATTGGCCTTACAAAATAGTGTGGCACTGCTGGCACTGATGATATTAGACAAAACTATATCGGAATTCAATATATATTTGATATAGTTTTAACGGTGCCAGCAGTGAAACAACTAGCCAGCTTATTAGCGGAATAACTTTGTATTGTAAATGAAAACCATGATGCAGGTCCAATAAATAAAATATTGTAGCTCTCGAGTGGCGAAGAGATCATCAGGTGGACAGTAAAGTTCAGTTATTAGCAGACTGTTTTATCGCGTGATTCTTAAAAGGACAGCGTTAATGTGCTCCCGAGGGGATAAAGTACTTTTCCTTACAATACGTTTAGCTTATCACTTAGTGCATTGCAGTTACAAAACATTTATGTAGTTTTACACAACGCGTCGACAATAAAATTCCACGTCGACGCCCTAAACCAAATTAAACCTTCCCTCTAAAGCATGGTTCTTTTACAACAAATTAATTTTATTGACCTCAAAACAACTGGTTTCCTCTGTCTGAGATGCTTAACTACAGCCCCAACCAAAGCCCATACAGTTCATTGACCCCTCATACATTGATTGCTGCAGGATGTACAAACCACCATTGTGGGGATTTTAGTAGGACTTCGCGTTTTTCATAATTTCTGTCCAATGTAAATCCCTTTCAGTCAGAGGGAAAGGAGATGTTAGACTGTCATTATCCTGGATTTTGCCGTCATCAGCTTCAGTGTTCTTCCGCTCTCTCATTGGATAGTTACATTTATTTAGCAGTCGGTTTTGTCCAAAGCGACGTACAAGAGCAAGATGCAGAAAGCTTGGGGTCAGAGAGTAGGGTCAACCAGCATCCCTGGAGCAGGGGGCTTAGGGGCCTTGCTCAAGGGCCTAACCATGATATGATTACTTTTCTGGCCAGGCAACATTCAACGCAGTAGTATCCTGTACATATGTATAACACGGAGCTGCAAGAGGCCACCTGGTTGAATGGCTTTTACTATTAAAAGCTTTTTTGTTCACAATTCATCTATATTTTGAGACATACATCCATGCATTTTTCATACCTGCTTGTCCTATGCAGGGCTGTGGGAAAGTGAAGCCCATCCCAGAAGCTACTGGTGCAATGCAGGGAGAATCCAGGGCCCAGCAGACACACCACTCACATACACACATTCATACATATGGACGATTTAACAACTCCAATTCACCTTAGCATGTTCTGGGACTGTGAGAGGAACTGGAGAACCTAGAGAAAACAGCATTGTAGCTGTTAGTGATTTTTGCTAGTTTTGAAGCTTGCCCTAACCAGACACACAGGGTCTTTGATGAAATTCCTTTCATGATCCGTTAAGTCTGAAAAAGAATGGTCTTCTGCATATGCTGTCCAAACAGCATGGGCTGAAATCTTCTACATGACTTAGCTGCATGTTACTGTACTCAATTCCCTGGAAGAGGCCCAGCAGTAGCCTTTCCCACACTGCGCAACCATCTCCAAAGGATTAGAATGCAAAGTGTCTTAGCACCTCTCAACAACAGCCTGACAGTTGCCCTCTGCGCCTGGAAGACTTTGCTCTGTCGACACTGATCGAGGTGCCTGATTGTGCACATTGTTCCCACATGACTACAGATGCAACACGTCGTTACTGGTGCTTTCCCGGTTAGCCTGAACAGCCGTAAATGCAGCACAGTAGCTGTAAAGCCAGCCATATCCCCTTTGTATGGGGAAACATGACACCAGGTGCAGCTTTGGCAATTTGTCCTTTTAGATCTCAGAGGGTTCGAACGGCTGTGGCTCAAATCACTGAGAAAATGACACCCATCAACACAGGATGTGTGGAGAACTGAAGAAACACACCCAAGCTTCATTCACAGATGAAAACCAGCAAGACTGCTGGTGGCATGGCTGGAAACAGGACACGAGGTGCGATGCCGCCATGCTGCGGGTACCCTTCCCCCCACATATGACAGGGAACGCACATCCTCTGCATCAGCTGCCAGCATGTACCGAACTATCCCATGGTCTCGGAAGCATCTGCCAGGGGGCATCAGAGCTGGTATACCAGCGCCATCCGGGAATGGCAATGACTCGCAATAGATGGGATTCCAAGAGGAAAACATGTGTGCCAGCAAACCAACACAGAAAGCAGCAGGATGTCAACCCAAGTGGGAGTATGCTTCTGGAGGATTTCTGCCTTTTCTTATGACTTTACGTGTACTCACAACTCCAGCACCAGGATCATCTCGCTGGCCGTCTCATAGACCTCGTGCAGGTCCACAACCCATGGGGAGGAAGTGGCCAGCTCCAGGACGGCGATCTCGTGGATGATCTCTAGCCTGCAGTCCTGGCCCTTCCTCCTCTTTCTCATGAACTTGGCAGCATATACCTTTCCTGTGCATTTTTCGACGTACTTCTTCACAACAGCAAACTTCCCCCTGCATGAACAAAGAAAAGAAAAAGTTCACTCGTTCAACAAATTTGAGAAAGATTGAGCCCCACCTTCCATGCATTCAAGGACCAGAAAGGAAGCTAATCAACTGAAAATAGTGCTTCACCAAAGAGTTTTAGCTTTACATTTAATATTATAAGGCCTTGTGTGGTGATCTTTAAAAAAAATTGTAAATGCAATCGGTACAGAGGATCACCAAAATTTACTGCATTAAACTTCTTTCACAAGCACAAGAAAAGCAAACTGGTTCAACAAGAAAATGAAACAAAAATAGATGGAATTCAATAATGTCCGCCTGACAGGCTACCAAAGCTCTAGTCTCAGAGCTGCCCTTGAAGTCACTCCCCCACCACGAGACACAAACACACAAATGCTCACACAGAGGCGGTCTGCGGAACTCTCACCACACATGGGGTGGGGGGCCTGGGGGCTTGTGCTGCCTGACTGAGAGGGGGAGGGGACCACCAGCACTCTCATGAGAGCCGAACATCTCTTTGTCTGCCCACATTTCTAAGAGATGAAGTCATCCCCTAAACCAGGCTGGCCTTTGGGCTCATACAAGTGCCTGCTTTGTGTGATGACCCACTTTAATGGGCCAGACTGGTGTGAGGGAATTTGTGGTGCCCAGACCCCAGCTCGAACCCCGCATTATGGTCTGCTGTCCCCTATCGCAAACACACACAGACACACACACACAGACACACACACACACAGAAATGTTATCCGGCCACGGCGTGCATATGCACATTGAGTATGTTCTTGTCCAGAATGTGAGACACCCTTTCATTTAGTTAGCAAACTGTCTGTCGGTCCACGACAGCAACACTAACAGGCCACAGTCCTCAGCTAACCAGCAATGAAATTTTGATGACCAATTACAAACTCAAAAGCCTGTATTTTACCCTCCATTTTTATTGCTTTCTTCTGGAGTGCTCACAATAACAACAACAACAACTTAGTGACAATGTTGTGGAGATTATGGAAGACTGATAGATATCTATGTGACCTAAGCTCTACTGTCTGTACCCAGATGTCCTCACACATCATTTAGCTGGCCCCTAGGTCACCCTAGGTCACTGGTTCCCAGCAGCCTTTTCAAACACGGCACACCAACCTTGACCCCTGCTTGGCTTGGAGGGTCACACAGGTGGGCAATCATGAATTGCCAATGTCTAAGGTGAGGGTGGAAGCCCTTTGATGGTGAATTAAGTAATCCTGAGGGTTAGGTCTGCAGCATCACTGCAAAGGCAGGGAGATGTTGATGCCCAGTGATGGCACCATGGGGTATGTGTCTGTTTTGAGAGGTATACCCTGCAGAAACATCTCTAGGGTCCTAGCAGTTCTAGCTCAGAGCTTTTCTTCCATCTCGATTGTTACAGCTTGCCAGGTCCATTTCTACATCCACCACAACCAACAGAACAGTACATCTTGAGGGGGGAAAGAAAGCAGCGTGAAAGCTTTCATCCATGTCTGAATTGGAGGTTTAGGCATCAGAGAGCAGCAAGAACACAAACAAACTGGCTGACTGTCTGTGGGCCAAGAGGACAGAGGTGCTAGAATGTGGGACAGGGCTGCCACATTCACAATCTCATGTCGCTTTGGGATTCCACATCCTCTATTTTTAAACGGAACCGACACAATGCATCTTTCAGAGGTAAAGAGACAAAGGCATGCAGCAGGCTAAAAATGACAGAGCCCAGTGTCATTGACCACCACATACAGCTGGCCTGCCGATCAGGATCTCATGAGATGAGCAGCTTATAGGGGTGTAAAAAACTAAGTGCATATACAAAGTGCACTACACACTATCACAATACATGCCACATCACACGGGACCCTCAGTACAAGTAATACAAAGCTGAGTATCATTCATGGTTCTGACTGAACAACTGGGGAAATTTTATAAAGAACAGAAACGAGAGACTACACTAAACTAATCCTGTCTAGTATCAAACATTTTCTTTTAAATTCCAACCTTAACAGATAATGCCCATTAAAGTCAGAGGACCTTCACAGAGATGAAAGAAAAGGTGCGTGTGACCAGGCTCCTGGAGGGTGCATTACGCACATGGGTTCAGGTGGTACCTCCCTGTGTGGCCCAAAGCATGTTTTGCTTGATATGTGTGGTGTCCACAGGCAAAATAAAACACTGATATTACAGACTCCATGAGCACTACAGCACTACTTGTGGAATATGGAAAATTCAATTAGTGGAAAATTTAACACCTGTATGGAACCCCATGGCAGCTCAGTTAATTCAGATCTACTTAGCTTGTAAGGTTCTGATACAAATGAAAAGATGCCTTATATACAAGGACACTTAGCCATCGATTAAAACATATTACCAGCTTTCATATGGTCCATTTTCGTCATCTAAATTAATGATCACCACAAGGCCTTTACTACCATAAAGATGTGAAGGAACACACAAGACAACTAATGTTAATACATCCATAAATGAGGCAAGGATGCAGAATGCTGGTCCTGAGTAATGCTCGTCAATTTCAGGGTAAGCATCAGTCTTTAATTACTCCCACTGCAAATGCCTTCAGTCTAATTCTCAGGGAAGGTTGTCGAGTCACATAAATGAAGATTTAGCCAGCTGCTAAATGATACGTTGGAGCGGTTTAGAGCATCTTAAATGCAATATACTTGCAGAGAATTACAGAAAATAACATTTTACGACTACAGTAAACCTTAATCTACACATACTCAGGCCAACACTGTATCTGATTTAGTTGAGGACTACCATTAAAATAAACATTTCTGAGTATCTAATTTAAACACTATTCAAACTCTGTGACAATGAAATTTTACTGAAGTAATGCCTCTAAGTAAACTATGTGTTGTAAGACATACAGCTAAAGAAAATCTGTGATTAGATCTGAGAAACAGCAACATTTTATTTTTACCATATCAATTTTGCAGTAGATATAGTTAGATGTTACATAGTTTGTAATAAAAATATGACATTGGTAATTCTAAGGTGATTCCTGGGGGCCTATATATTGCAACCAGCTATATTATTCAGGCAGAGCTTGTTTTTACACTGCCGAAGTTCATAAGTGTCTAAGCTAGCAGCTTCACAAGAATGAGAGGTGGGACTGAAGTTTCACAAGTGGTGATAGACAGCAACTTATAGGCAATGCCAGAGAGTGGCAGGGCAAATGGAAGCAAGAGGCTTTTCTATTATGGCCCCAAAACAGATATCCAATACAGCTATATGTTCACTTGAAAACAGTTGAGGTTGTGTGTGTATATGTGTGTGTGTGTATGTGTGTGTGTGTATGTGTGTGTGCGGGGGCATATCTTTCCATATCTGTACTCATTGTCAGTTAATTATTTCCTTTTTATTAATAAACCACTCTGCTGAAAGCTTCATGTTCCAGAATAACTGGAATTAATAGATTTAAAACTGTACAGACATCGAGCTAGAAAATGTATTTCCTAAAATTGAGGCAAACTGGGGGGTGGAGTGGGGATCTTCACTCCAGTATTACAGTCACTCTTCTGCAATTCTTAACATGGCCAGAAGTATAACAGCCATCTGGTCAAAAACTATGTAAGGGATAATGTACAGGCAGCCGGTAGTTATCGCAGAAATAAGCCCCGACAGTGTGATCAGGACCCGACGC
>JAODJU010000033.1:12519867-12540547 GCA_026776725.1 Gnathonemus echidnorhynchus
ACCCCACCCCCCCCCCCCCCCCCCCCCCCCAAAAAAAAGGTAAAAATTTGTTCGCTTAAATATCCCTCAATATTGATCCAAGACACGCCCAATTTCAGTTTCATGAGCTACTCATGTGGCCAAATCAGTATGCCAAGTCTTGTTAAAATCCATGACGATGAGTTCCAAAAGTGTGATGATTTGACATGGAATGACCCAAATAATGTCAGAACACAAAACTGAGCATAAAAAAAGGCACCACAACATCAATGCTTGTTCATGGCCTAGACATATGGTTGTATTTCAGAAATATGGCAGACATGATTTTATGTTGGATCTGTATGGAATGTGAAACATACAGCTCACCTTGCTCTTAAATAACACCATCACTATGGCAGAATGTGTAAGAGACTGGATCTTACATTAAACATAGGAAAGATATGTTCATCTGGATGACATAGCCAGTATTCATATTCATATTGCGATCAGCAGCAGTTTAAGTACATTGAACTAAAAAGCTTGACTGTCTTTGTCCTTTTATGCTGCAAAAGGATTGATTGAATCCCTTCTAAAACAGGATCCTGGAAATACCTTCAGGCCAATGAAGCTTTAACTAAAGGTGGCAAGCACTCTTCAATTATTTATGTATTGTGCATATGACATTTGAACGCACAAGACTGTAGGAGCTGACCAAAGGCAAAACATCTGAGGAGATCTGGGGTGGTTCACAAATCAAAATGCACAAGACAACAAATTCATTTATTTAAGTCATATATGGCATATTGTTAAACTGTAAACACTAACCCCAAATTAAACTGAAGACCAAAACCAAAATCATTAAAATTTCATCACTGAAAACAGGTTAGATACCTCTATCGAGCTATAGCTGACGTTCGAGCATAGAGCACTACCGGGGTAGTAAACAACCCACCTGCTAGTCCAAAAAAAAGTGGATGGTTAGCTTTAATTCTCTCATGACTACATTGTTAGTCCCAAAATAACACTTTTTGGAAACAGCAGTATGTGTCAATAAGCTGCCCGTTTCCCTTGTTTAAATTTGATATGGATATGGCTGCCTTTAAAAGACTCTCAATCTCAGGCACAAAACCAAAAGACCCAGTAACAGTCATATCCCATAGCGTGACTAATACCTGTGCAGTTCATTTCATTTGATATGCCTAAACACTGGGTAGTCTAAGAAAATCCCCATGTGATAAAGGGTATTTTAAGTGGGCCTTCAGGAAATTTTCATCTAAAGTCCCTTTTAACAGATAAAAAAAAACTGTTACTGTGTGCTTTCCAAAATACAACACCGTCTTAACATACTTCACCCTTATATGGAGCCAACGGAATATCAAATACAAAGTTTAATCACATATATTGCTAATGTGGAATATCAGTATTTCAATATCACTATAAATCGACAAGTCGTAATAAACAAAACATTTATACTATGCGGCAATTCATAACAGAACCTCACCAGGCTTTCGGCTACTGGAGTTGAATAAAAACGGGTTTTCCCATTATCAGAGAAATTACGTAGATGCATTAGAACTGTTTTTACAGGGCAAAACCAGGGAAAGAACCTTAAAGGTAATCTTGTAAAAATACTGTAATTACAATCCCCCGTGACCGCCTTCGCCTCTGAGGGTGACCCATTTGGAAACGAGTTTGAGTACACGGCAAGGGAAACTGTAGTTCTGCTAACAGAGCATATTCTTTATTTTAATGCCAACAACACTCAAAACTTTGGTAGAAGTGGCGGCGACAAACCAACTAAGACAACAAATAGAACGAAATACCTAAAAGCAGTCAAGTTAAATGGAAATGTATTAATACATGTCACAGAGGGAGTAAGAAAGAGCAGCTGGTTTACCTGCCCAGCTCTCGACCGGGGATAAGGCTGTAGTGGTCGTGGAAGGCATCGGTCTTGATGGGAGTCCTGATGTCCGACAGCAAGCCGCTGCGGCTCTGGTTCGCTTCCACGACCTGCCCATAGCACCTCGTCCGGCTTTGGCTCTCAGCGCTCCGTGGACATTCGGGGATCATCGCAGTCCTCCGTCTGCTTTCGCTGGCTGCCTAAGAAGGTTTAAGCAACCCCCAGCCGATAACCGACAGCGGATAACCGCGCTTTAACTCACTGCCGACCGACTTGCTGGCTAGCTTCGCGAGCGCATCAGCACTCGACACGGCTAACGACGTCTAAACGCGCGGACATGACTGTCGAATCTCTTAGGAGAAGGAATTAAACTTCCAGCCGTCATTGACACCTCCCCAGAGCAAGTTTGAGGCAGACCGGCTAATTAAAAAGAGAAGAAAAAGTTTATTTTCGGTCCTCTAACTACTCCTTCGGTTGTCACACAGCCTGAACGCGCTTTATCCGTCCTGTTGAGGGTGAGGTTCATTAACGGCCACTTTCAAACTGAGCCTCCGGTCACCGTGGTAACTTGTCTGATTGGCAACTCATCCGGCTGGAGGGGGCAGGGCTCCGGCGGCACTGATGATTGGCAAGTCATTTAGCCAAACGAAACGAAGCTCCGGCGCCTCTTTCCGCTCCACCTGATTGGTTAGGCTTTGACGCGATACTGCGGAAGCTGATGCCTGCATCTTTACCAAGTTAATATTACTGTTCGCTGGTGGTGCTCGGGATTGTTGTCGGCAGTTATAAGCAATTGCTTTAGCAGTCTAACAGTAATTATTTTAATGTGTTTTTGTTTACTTTAAACGTGCTTGGCATATTTACGAGTACCCTTTAGTAACAGTATTTTAAAAGTGTATTTATTGTTTTTGTGATGATGTGGAGAGGCGCATTATAATTACTTTCCCTGCATGTGGGACTCAGACACGCTGCTCTCTGTTGCTGATGAGAGAAGGCAAATAAAATTTTGGTTAGTAATTTTCCTACATTTTCAAAACGGTAAAAACGAAGCTTCGTGAATACATCATATAAAAAAGTTAATTACCTTGAACCCCTAAGGTCACATTTCGAGTCCCCTTACCACGCAAAATATAGTTTGGTTCGGTTCCTTACTATGTGTTAAACTGAAAAGAACGGCAGATCAGTTAATCATTTGAACGTTTTGCGTTTTAGTAAAAAACACACAGGACTTTAAGCACTACAGGAGCTGCTGGTTCCAAACAAATTATTAAAACAAATTTTGTTGAATTTAAAAAGAAGGTATTGCATGCCTTCAGGTAGTTCTGCCGTCTTCCACACTAATGAATACCATCTTAACCACTCCCCTGACAAGCTCGAGCCTCTACAATAAGCATTGTGATCGTACGCAGTACCTCTTACAATATTTGCAGCATATCCCTACACATTGCCAATATGTATAAAAGTTATATAGCGTAACATTTTAAAGAATTATTCTGACAAATTTCCTAACTGCAACACTATAAGCCTTAGGCTACCAAGGAAAACCTCCATTATAATACAACACAAATCAGATTCCATAATCCTCTTCCGGCATCAAACCAATAATCCTTCTGTTGTAATATGTATTGGGTTTGGAACATAGTTAAATGATACAGGTAATGTTACTGATTAAGCTTTACAATCCAAATGTAAAAATTAAGGGGTTTTCTTGCCATGCATCAGTATCTAAAACTTGTAGAATTTGCTACTGTGCCACAGTTTCCCAAATAGCTGTGACTCCCCACCCTCCAAAGTCTGAAAACAGTTTGCATTAATACCCCAAAATGTGCTGACTGCATAACGCTGTATGGCGTGGTCAGCAGCCTCAATGCACCAGCTTTTGCATGTTATTAACAGCTGGTACTTCAGCAGAGCAAACATCCTCATTCTGTTTCTCCAAGGGACTGTTTCATTTCTCATTTTTATACGTCACAGCAAGTTATATGCTGCATCCAAAATGCCAAGATCAACCCAAATACCCAACCTGGCACAAAATGTAAATAGCAAACCAAGCGTGTGCAAGTGTGTGTTTATTGACATTCATCTACAGTAACGATAAGACAGGAAACACAGCCTGAGGAAATGTGACCTGTTGTTGAATCAAAGCAAACCAGCCTTTATATGAAAACAACTTTGACAAGAGTTTTTCCAGCAGAAAGATCAGATATGTAAAATAAGGAACAGAAGTAGAGAGCAAAGGATTGTGGGATACAATAAACACACCAGAACATCACTGTCTCTTATTCTTCTTTTTGTCATGTTCACTTGGAAGGAATATATTGTTTGAAACATATTCTTTGTTCTGTCAAAAAAAATGGTTCACATTTCTCTTAAAAGTACAACAACAAATCATGCCTTTTGGAGGATATTATTCATACAATATGAGATGGGGGCACATATATTAATTTAAACAAACAAAATGTTCACTTAGAAAACTTAATACATAGAGAGAGAATACTTTCTGACCATAACTGTTACTGCATATTCTGATTAAACTTTTGAATCAGCACTGATTAAATGTCTTCCAATAAATAGTACTATTACAATAAATGTACCTCAGTTTTATTAGTCAATTTGTGCCCCATTATTAATGTACATGGGCTGCAGGCTGTAAATAAAAATTTACATTCAGTTCGATTACCTTCAGTTTTAGCAATTTTGGTCATATATTTCCCTCCAGCCGATGCAATCATAGTTTGTTTACTATTTACAGAAAGCAATTTCAATCACAGAGTCCTGAACAAGACACTGGAAACCAGCAGTTATGATCTGTACACATCAGCAAAGAGCGTGAGTGAGAATTCAAAGTACAGCAGGAACAAACAGGCAACACGGGTTAAAATTAGACAGAAGTGAGAACACAGCATTCCGAGGCTAAACACAAAACGGCAGAACAAGTAGGTGGTAGTTGTGCTTGGTCACGCTCTGACATTTAGAAAGTGTCTTTACCAGGAAGATGGCTATATATGATGGAATATTAACAGCACTGTTTTGAATTGCTGGAGGAGACTGACTTGCAAGAACAAGTCAAAAAAGCAAGTAAATTCACAGTGGAGCACTTTAACAGAATCAGAACACTCAGCAGGCCATCGTGTGCAGGTGGAACCAGAGAACTCTGCAGGTCTCAGGGTGTTATGCAGAATCAGAGAACTCTGCACGTATATGTTACATAGACCAAGAGAACTCTGCGAGTCATAGTGTGTCACACAGAGATGGAGCACTCTGCATATGTGTGTGTTATATAGATTAAGAGAACTCCTCCGGTCATAGTGTATCATGTAAAGTCAGATAACTCTGCAGGTCATGGTGTGTTATGCAGAATCAAAGAAATGGACTGATGTGTGTTGTGTAGGGTAAGAAAATCCTGTAGGTCATAGCGTGTTATGTAGAGCCAAAACACTTGGCAGGTGTAGAGCCAGAGAATTCTCCAGGCTATAGCATGTATGTTGAGCCAGAAATTTGTGTATTTTCTCTTTGTTCACAGAAAGAACCTATACACAAGTACAGTAGTGAATGCAAGTTATATATTATAATTTTACTTAAGTTCTTGTCAGTGGTACTACTTACAATTTACCCATTAATAATTTTCAAGGGAATGATGAAGTTATGGATTTATGGCAAAAGTCGTCTATGGTGGAATTTTTGCCTCTTACCATTACAATGATAAAAATTAACAGAAACCTTCCCTTTCAATGTTACACTTTGTACAATTGACAGTCATATAAAAAAAATGAAACTTTACAAAATCACACATTCAAAATTATTATCCCGACTGCAAACGTATTTCTAAAAATAAGAACCCTTATTATTACGTTACCTTTAACATCAAAAAGATTATAGAAAATAGGAAAATGTAAACATTTATAATTACACCAAATGCTTTTATAAAAAAGTAATAATTTTTATTATAAAGCACGACAGAGGATTAGCACTTATTACAGCTTCCCATGCAGACGTTTGATTGGATTTTGTTTCCTCTGTTTCTTAACACCTTGTGCATACCGCACATTTTTCAGTTGTCCCCTTAGACCCTACCACGTGTGCAGATATAAGTAAGAAAATCGATTTATAAATGTAAACATATTGCATTAACAAATGCATACAGGTAAGATGTTATAATGAGCATATTGCAAATGGGCCATTTAGGTTTTTATATCATACTATCAATTATGAGTAAAAGTAGAATGGAGATCAACCAGTTTCTACACCCCAGTCTCTCAGTGGTTAAACAAACACTTAAGTATAATTATTGAGATGAAAGATGTCACATTGGCATAGAATTAAAATGTACAGACTTCATGTTCAGCTGTGTCGCCCTCAAACCCCTTACGTTTCTACAGATTCCTCATACTCCCAGCTCTTCTACTCCATCACATGTGTGCATTTCTTGAACTGGGAGAACCATTGAGAGGAACCATCTTGGCATGGTATATCTAAGGCAACAGTCTGGAGAAAATCACTAGGAAACTGTTCAGGGTACCATCCAGGGTGTCCTCTAGTGATTCCCCCATGATACCATCCGGGGTGTCATCCATAGTGTCTTTTAGTGAATCCTCCATGGTCTAACCACTACAGGAGTGTATGCTACATATGTTGCCTTGCCATAGCTCCATTCTTAGTATAGCATAGACGTACTTGGTGAAAAATGGGCGTTAAAATGTTAACTATGTTATAAATAGAGTAATCATTTAGCAAATAAAGCTGTCATCATTCTGTACAAAAATATATATACAGACACTGGAAAGTCCTGTTTGGTCTGCAGTCATGGAACATTCTTCTTAAATGACTGAGATGAGAGGACCCCTGAGATGGGGGCGGGGCCCTTGGTGACATCACTGCGGGGGGGGGGGGGGCATAGGTATACTGCACTCGCATAAAGGCGTTACATTAGGAGAAGCCTGGCAGTGACCTGATACAGACTTTGCATACATTGGATTTTATGAGTGCACATGCAGGTCCATTAAAAGTCACATTCATTTCAGAAAGATGTCAAATGGCTTTGCCGTCACCTGGACGGGTCGCTTGGGGTCATCATTCTAGACCAAAAGTGCTGGTTTCCTCCACGGCGATCAACAGCTTCTCATACAGCATCGTGTAAGAGGGGTATGAGGGGAGATCCAGGCGGTTGAAGCACGTGTGTGCCCTGGAACAGAGCAGATCTGTGTTGGAGGACTAGAAGGGCACTCTTCATGGGCCGGAAATAGCCCGTCAGTCAGCGGCTGCTCATATATTATGCTACTGCAAGTCTGTAACAGAAACTCAAATCTGAGTGGAATCTGAGGAATGCGAAACATCCGGCAATGACTGAGACAGTCATTACTAAGGAAACTGCTGAGAGAACCTTTTGATTTGTTTACCCCTGGGGAGTCACAAACTATGCATTTTCAAGCACTGTGTCTGGGATCTCAGGTGCAGTGCACTCCCGGGACACGAGACCAGCCCATGGTTCATCTGCGTGTGAATCCTGACCAGTGTCACCTGCTTGTTTATCTCCCTATGGGTCCCCATGGTGACGACAGACACATTTTGTACATTATTCACTTCCTCTTAGAACAGGAGGAGCTACCAGTTTCTTGCTGCCATTAGTTTTGAAACTGCAGCATGCATAAATAAAGTAGCTCATCTATCACACTTGGCAGCTTGGTCTGTATTACAGAAACATTACCATGCGATTTCCTGCGCGTTCCTTGTTAATCAGCTGAAAATAATTTAGACCTTTAACAGAAGGTATAAAAAAACTGTAATTTACAAGTAACACAAGTAATAATGTAAATATTGTAAATGATGTGATTCGCAAAAAAGCCTTGATGTACGATACAGTAGCTACATTTAACGGTATTCAAACAAACTGAAAAAGAAGCATCTGCAACAAATTTACATGCACATGAACATCTGTCCAGTGGAAAACCTCTGCGTATAGAGAAGGCAGAGCCAGACCGAGACAGTCACATGACTGACCCGAGCAGGGTCATGTGCTTAATGATAGACTTGCATGCCTATCCCATCCATCTGGCAGAAGCCAAGCCTAAAGCACATGGTTGTGGTTACCATGACAGCAGATCAGGGAGCTCTGCACTGAAGGCCCAGTGTCTGAACTTCCACCAAAGAAAAAAGACTTTTCAGCAGTATAACTGCTGAAAATGTGAAAGCTAACAGATAATATGAATGTATCACTGTCATAATTCAGTAGCTGTATATATAATTAAGTAGGTATATTATATAGTGAGTTTGGAGCTGTCCCAGGCAGGGGACACCCTGGATGGGATGCTTGTCCATCACAGGACACACACTCACACATACAGTCACCCCCCATGGGCAATTTAGTCACTGATTCTCCAAACTTCATATTTTAGGATTGTGCAAGAAACCTATACAAAAATGCAAATTGCACACAGACAAACCCGGAGGAAGGATTTCAAGCCGTACACCCGAAAGTCCTAACCGCTCTGAGGTCATTGTCACCCAGACCAAAAAAGGTGGAACATTAACATAAATCCACTACCAATGATAATGTAGCTGAGAAGAACACACAATGAATCGTCACTGGATTGCCCAGGTTATTGTCACATTTATTCATTTAGTAGACACTTTTATCCCATGGAAGACACAAAAAGCAGGGTCAACCAGTCCCTAGAGCAACTGGGGTTAAGGGCCTTGCCCAATGACCCAACAGTGACATCACTTGCTTTGGCTCACAGAGTGCTAACCTGCAAAGCCTCACGCCACTCGACAGTCGAATAAAAGCCCTCTGAGATATCTGCACCACTCCATACTTAGGGGATTATAAGTCAGGGTGTTCCATCTCTGCTGTGGGTGTGGTCTGCCAGTCAGTGATGTGGCGGTTAGCTCACCTGGGCAGGGAGGAGACCTTGCCCCACTTCTCGATGCAGAACCGGCGCATGCCGTTGCTCCCGCGCAGTGCGGCGAAGCCCTCGTATGGCACGCTGGATGTGCCCGTCACAAACTGCAGCAGACGCAGTCTCTGCTCGTTGTTGAAACGCTCCACCGCAGCCCAGAACCACCGGATAACTATATGTCCGTCGTGGTAGCCTGGAGGGGGGAGATAAGGGGATCCTTGCCAAGTTTGTATGGTCCTGCCAGGCCTGAGCCTTGTCCTCCGAGAATTTTATCCTGTCTTAATCAGGAAGTTCTACAGATTTTGAAAAATGCTTCTGAATTGATGTAGGGTGCACTGGTGAAGCTAACACTGGCACTGCAGTCTTCTAGAACAACAGACCACTGTGTCATCCAGATGGAAATGACTAGAGAACGGCTGGATAAATGCCCATAAATAATACCATAAATAGTGGATGTCAGAGCAGCTACAAAAACATAGCTTTTAGCAACGGCCGTGAACATTAACCAAGACAGCCTGTCACTGATTCTTTAATTGTTGGCCTCATTTAGACAAATTGGTATTTGTTTTGGGGGCCGCAATGAGATCTCACATTACATATGCAACAAATGGTCGTCCGCTGTAGGTTTTGGGATGGCATTTGACCTGCTCCAACCAAGCAGAAAATTATATCACTTTAAAACTAAACTTTAGAAGAAAAAAAAGCAGACACGACCCCTTGAACCCCTGACCCTGGACCAGTGACTGCTAAGACAATTTAGGCTTGATAGAAGATTATACTTATGCATATACAGGAGGTGGACAAAATTGGAGAAACTCCTAACAGCATAGCAATATCTAGGATCCAATGGAACTTAGGGTGACGCTCAAGGACAGCTTCAATCCTTCTTGGAATGATGTCATACAAGAACTGTGTGCTGCGGGATACAAGAGCATTCGTCAAGAAGAAGAGCCTCCAGATGTTTGAGTGATGAAGGAGGTGGAAATCTATAAATCTCATGACTGGGGAGGCCTGGGAAGGTATCTGACTTCATTCTAGTGTTTATGGAGCCACTTCTGAATTCCTTCAGAGGCGTACATGGGTGTATCTTTGTGGCTCAACAGGCTAAGCCTGGCTTCAGCAGACTAGTCACATGTCCCTGGGCCTTTGAGCAAGGCCCTTAGCCCCTCAGCTCTGACTACTTGGAAAGCAAGATGGGGTAGGTGAAAAGAGAATTTCCCCATGTGGACCAATAAAGTGTCATTATTATTATGAGTGTTTGAAGCATATGGTACAATCATGATGGCTGTCCATACTTTATTAAGGCATCGAGGGCTGAAGGCATCCTTTGACTTTCTCTAAACATAAACCCATCCAAGGTGAAAGATGACTCCACAGACCTTTTTTCCATTGCTCAAGGGTCCAAGTTTCTTGCTACTTACAGCAGGTTATGTGTCTTTTCACACCAGCCTTGAATACCAGGCATCTCTTAATAACAACCCTGCCATAAATTCTTTCTGAGACTCATGATGAGCAGTTTTTGCTAAGACTGGGTCACAGAGTTGCTGATTCAGTTCTGTGGTGGCGACTGACCTGTTAGGTGTCTGTCTATCTCTGTCACTGAGCTTCCATTCGCCATCACTGTGCCTCTGTCGTGATTCAGCTTATCCATGTTTGACACATGACTTTGAGACTGTTTACAAGTCATATGGCTATTTCTGTGACTGATGAACCTGGAATTCTGTCTTGGACCGTTTTCCCTGAGCAGGACTCACCTAAAACTCACATGTCAAAGTGTTAATTGTTAGATTTCTCTTACAGCTGACACATGCTGCTAATACGCATTCAACCTAATGTGACTCACCTTTGTCAGCATGATTTATTTATTTCAAAGCATATCTAATTTTTCATGCAGTGCTTCCATTATATATTTGCTTTGAAAAGAATTAGAATGTAAAATATATATTTCCGAAGTTTATATGTATATGTAATCTGCATTAAAATCCCTATTCTTGTAACATAGAATACTTGCCTATGATGTAATGGCCTGTAATAAGGGCAGCTAATGCTTACAGTATTTCATATTAGAAGACTTTATGATTACTGTGATTTTTCTGTGTTACCCACTTTCTTATGTTCGGACAACAGTGATTTCACATCAGTTGAGTTGTCTTGTAAGGTTCAGCTCTAGAGCAACATAATGGTTGAAAGACTTTGCTCCATGGTCCAAGACAAATACTCAGTTGATGATTCTTCTAGTCTGTTTCCCAGACAGCTACATACCGAGCTGTCGAGGTGCACGTACCTCCTCTGTATTCCGTGTTGCTCCTCCAGTCGTTCAGGTCAATCTCCGCTGTACCGGCGATGACCAGCTCCAGCTCCCTGGCATCGAACACCGACACCAGCCGGGAATCCACCACCTACGGTGAAAAATAATAAGGGGTCACTGTGGTAACTGACTACGTCATTGTTTCCAGCAGTGACTGAATCATGATATGGGTGATGACAGGTCACATGGCACCTCGTAGAAGCCCCGGACGAGCGCTTCTGTCTGCTGAACCACGCCCCGCTCCACTCTCCATTTCACCATCCGCTCTATGTATTCCTTCTTGTTTTTCTCTGTCACCTGGATGTTAGCCCCACCCGACTTCAGCTCCCGCTCTGTAACCTACCACAGGAAATGACATCAGAATTACATCACCCGTTCTCATATGGTGCCTGATACCTACCACTCTGCTTGAAACTTAATGCCTTGTTCTTCTGCTGGGGCCAGTTCATTAACGTCTGTCGGATCCCGCAAAAGCGAGTGAGGGGATAACTGCGCTAATCATGTCACACCAGGCCCGTGGTTCTGTGACAGCTAGAATCCTACCTGACCAAAGACCTCTTCGTTCACAGTGAAAGTCAGATCTAGAATGTCGGTGATATCGTTATCTTTCATCCATTGTAAACTTTGGTGGAACTCCTCATCCAGGTATTCAAGATCACTCAGGTCAGTTGGGCTGTAATGCATTGAAAACATCAGAACTACTTAATATCAGAATATTTAATTGGTGTATGACAGAGGCCTAGTTTGTTATGTTAGAATTATATTTAGGTTTTGAATTCCTCCTCCTTCAAGTGTCACACACCCACAGAGAACATCATCTACTTCCTACTAGGTTGGTGCCATGAAGAGAAGTTCACTCACAGCCTGAGCAGAGCCTTGTAGAAAGGCCGGGTGAAGAAGGCGTCCAGCAGGTACTGGTGAATCAGCGCCAGGCCCAGAATACGGCCGCTGAACCGGAACCTTAGGAAGACAGAGACGGAGACAGCGGGTACCGCTTGACTGCCGACCTTCCAATGTGAACTTCTCTGGTTTGATGAACTCTTTAACACAGCTTTATAATTACAGAAAACAATTACTTTTGAATTCCACAATTTCATAGTTTTGACTGTCTACTGCAGTGTTGCCCAACCCAGTCTTCAGGGACCCCCAGACAGTGCACATTCCCCAGCTCCCAACAAGCCTGTGTCATGTATTTGGTGTCCGTGATTGCAGAGGGAGCAAAAACATGGGCTGTCTGGAGGTCCCTGAGGACTGGATTGGTCTACAGATAAGAATCAAGGATAAATACATACATGATCATGTCAGATAAAGTCATCAAATCACATATATTTCAAGGCTAGAACTAGAAAAAATGATTATGCAACTAAGGAGATGAAAAAATCATTGTCATCTCACAAGGTTTCATGGGAATCAGAGGGAGCATCAGAACAGATGTGTGAGAGTCCTGTCTAGCCTGCATGAGTGGGTCGTGTCACGCCTTCCTGACTGGGAAGGACTCTCACGGTAAAGGTTGATTCTGTTAGGCACAGGGAGGATTGCCAGGACGACACAGCAGACTCTGCGATCTGGGCTGCCACCGCGGATAAATACAGGCAGAGCCACATTTAAAATAATGCTCTCAGATTACAGACAAATGAAGGCATGAGGGATCTCTCAGCCCTGAGGCAGATTCTGGTCTGGACCGGTTACACTGGTGAGGGCCGCCCAAACATCCCAGATAAAGTGGTACACCTCCTCTTCCAAAAACGTCTCTAACATTTTGTGCTAATGCCTAAAATTCTCAGTGGCTGAAAAGGACAGGTCCAGTAACACTAAACCATTTCTGGTTGAGGTGCGTGGTCCAGAAAGACAAACAGTAGGTTCACAAGAGAGTGAGACATCTTCTCAGATGACACCATGAGAAATTACACCTCTGTGGCTGAGTCCTCTGGGCTGACATTACAGTTTCAGCCAAACTGGGCGTCAACCCAATGTCCTCAACAACCCCGGACCTATACGACTTAACACCTCCGCCCTTCAAGGGACACATTCAGCATGCCTTGCATATCTGCATGTGAGCAAGCAAATTAGTAAGCCATGCCCCTAGCTCAACATCCCGGGCTTGACAGCTCTCATAACCAGCCAGCTGATGGGAAAATACTTCACACATGCCTGTAGCCTTGGCCACCTCAATTCACGGAAAACCATCCGGCCGTTTTACCGTCACTTGTTGGGCTGGACATACGACCCACGGATACAGCCAAGGTTCACATCATGATTTAAAACAATGAGATTCATAAATCTGTCAGGACTTTCACTAAGGGCAAGGTGCTCTCCAAAAGTCACAATTTGCCAATTATGCTTGTAAAACTCTTAATATTACGCTGTTGACAGCTGCTAAATGGGGATCTCTATGCTGGAGAAAGCATCCATCCATCCATCCATCCATCCATCCATCCAGTTTTCATAGCTCCATATCCAGTACAAGGTAATGCAAAGCCTAGAGTTTCTCCCAGGAAGTACAGGCCCAAGACTGACTCCCTGGATGGAGAATCCCTGCATCGGGAAACACATTCAGTCCATTACTAAACTGTAATCCAGATTACAAACTCGTCATACACGTACACTTGGGTGTTTCCAGAAGCATTTCAGATGTTATTTGTTCTGCCCAAGTTCACAATTGCAAGGGAACTTGCGGAATCGCTTGCTATTACTTAACCACTACACCACCTACAAGTCCTTGGGAGACGGTGCTTCCAACAGAAGGAATTCTTCTACAAACACAGCTCTCAGGGCCTGATAAGCTTCATTTTGAGCAGATATTTAAATGCTACATTTTTGGATAAATGCAATCCAAAGTCTTTCATTGTGTGTGGTATTGCTGTTATAAAAATGTTCATATATACAAAATACGACACAAAGAAAAAAAAGAAAATCCTGGGAGCCATGGATGGGGTCATTGTTGCTTGCTTTTGTAACACAGCCTCCTAATTAATGGCCTTGATTGAAGCAGCCAAGCTAGCAGGCCGGACTCTGCTTTCCAGAACCTCACACAAATCTAATTCTGCTTGCATGGCCGTCATTTTGCATCCAAAATGACTTTTTATTACTCACAACTTTGTTTTCTTATTTTCACCAGTTCACCAGTATTAATCTTCATATCAACATATCAACATAAACACTAATGAAAATTTAATAATTTCCAAATGTTACAGAAATGTTTAATTTATTTATAAGTAAACACTTCTGTAGTTTTATTGCATGGTTATACAAAAAGACATGCACAGATATGGCTGTAACTGAGTGACAGAATTTTAATTGCATTGGACAATTCTCTGTTTTTCTACGGTGGTTGAGAAACATGATACCCAAGGACAGTAAGGGGATCGAAGTCGGGAGAGCAATGTTATGTAGGGTCATTCTACATCAAATGAGGCTGTGACAGAAAGGGTGAAAACAAAACCTTTAAAGTACTGGAATTTCAAGCTCAAATTTTAGGTCCTATGACAGACTAGCATACCCTGGTTCAGGCCCCATGCTGCCCGGGATAGCCCACAGGCCCCATGGAGACCCTGTACTGGACATGTGGTTGGAAGATGGATGGATGGAATTATAAATGGTAGAGAATTAACTACATCCAAAATTAATAAACTTGAACTTAAATGTGGTTGATAGACCATAATATTTTCAGGCAGATTTTCAGTATTCTGTTTGTTTTTCATATATTAACGATAATTTAAGGTGGCTACAGAAAGAAATTAAGTGTAAATAGATGGGTGACGATGTCAGATATTTAATCATATACATTTCAGGGTCACAACAGGGCATTTGGAAATATTTTGAGGCAGACATTGCAAAAACATCATCTGAAAAAGACCTATGGGAAACAGAGAACGTTAGGTGCTGAGTCTGGTCCCAGATGCGTGACCGAACAGGCCGCTTCATGCCTTCCTGACGGGGAAGGACACTCACAGTAAAGGTCGACTCTGTCCCGTCAGGCACAGGGAGTATCGCCGGGATGGCACAATGGCTAAGGCGATACGGATAAATACGGGTAGAGCCGTGTTTAGAATCACGCTCTCAGCTTACAGAATAACGAAGGAATGAGGGATCTCTTAGCCCTGAGGCGGCGTCTGGGCTTTCCTCGTGCAGGACCGGTTTCGCTGGTGAGAGCTGCCCAAACAGCCCAGATTTGGTGCTACTTCTCATTCCTAAGACACATGGCACCAAACGCTTTAGATATTTATTCCACCCCGTCATGCTGCTGCTTTTCTGCCATGTTTACATGCGCATTACACAATGTACATAAACCCTTGTATCACACTGTCCTGTACACGTTAATTACTGTGAAAACCCTTCCCTTGTCACTGCATGTTACACCGTGGTCCTGGGAGAATGCTATTTTGTGCCACTGTATAACTGCATATGGGAGGTAAGACAATAAAGCCTGGTTTGAAAATTAACACGACTTGACAATATTGCCAGGTGGTCAAAATGGAACAGATCCAGTCAAAGAACATGATACACTGGTCATTTTTTGCAAACACTGGCAAATGGCTGGAACAATGGAGAGCTGAGAGTGGTTGCACTTATTATAACAATAATGAGGCCCTATCAAAATAGCCCAGATAAGCTCTGTGGGGCTGGAGCAGGTGCATGGTTGCGTTTGGCCGGGGCAGGTCGCAGCCTTGCATGACTGACTTATCGCCTCTGAGCGGATCAAACACACAGCCGAGGCGAGGCCCTTACCACTCCAAGTGATTCTCCACGAATGCTGACATGGGGCTTATCTGCACCGTGTACGTGTCATTGGCTGAGTACTCAAAAAGGCCATAGTAGGGGTTGAAGAGCTCCTGGGACAGCAGGAAGAAGAACTCCCTGGAAGGGCCGCTGTAGTCGAGGCTGAGAGGGGTCACACAAGTCAGGGAGGGGGTCAGGTGCTGGCAGCAAGTACAAAGCAGGAAACATTTAACTGAGAGAATACGTCGCACCGATTCTTACAAAGAGATTTAAGGTTTTTTTAAGCAGCCTTTGGATTGTGACCCTGCCACTGGAATATCAACATAGATAGTAACACATTAATTCATTCATTTTCTGCATCGCTTTCTCCTATAATAACAAGCCAAGCAAAACCAAATAGTAGCAAAAACAGGGGCTTTTCCAGTAATGCCCCATGAAAGCCTCCTCCTTTAAATCCACGCTGCTAAGCGGCGTCTCGACTCCGTACCCTTCCTCGCCCACGAAGGTGATGTAAAGCTTGTTCCTCTGCAGCTCTTTACGCGAGTAGGTCATGACCTGGTTGAAGGTGCCCTCCAGGAGGTGTTCTCTGCGGATGAGCAGCCTGTGACACAGAAGGGCCGAAAAACAACTGAGCGGAGGAGTATCTTCCAAGGACCAAGCAGCCATTGAATTGATCAGAATAAAGGAAGGAGAAGGAAGTTTCTAACCACCCCCCCCCCCCCCCCCCAACAAATCAGAAGTCTTGCTTTGCGGTTTTCAGCAATATAACCCATTAAGAGGCAGAACATTCTGGGACAGAGATTGGGTCCTTTTCCATAGCCATTAGCATTAGCATCCCGCTCTCCCTCACACACTGTACAGATCAGTGGCATACATCTGCTCTCCACATTTACTTGATTTTTCCTGGCCCCTGTCCATAGCCCTTGGCCTCCAGTTTCCTGTAGAAGTTGCGAAGCTTCGCCTCAAAGTCCCTTCGATAGGGGGCTGGGGCGCGGGCTCTCTGTAGGGCTGCCAAAACAAGCACAAAGAGTCCCATTAGGGTTTCCGATGTGTGGGGGATTACCGGGGGCCGCCAGGGCCGCATCGGAGGCCTTTGGCAGGGTGTGGCGCGCCCCCGCCCTTCAACGTCAAGCTAAAGCTTTCACCCGAAACCAAGCTGGGAACATCTGACAGATGTGGCCTGGCAGGGGGTGGGAATGAGAACTGGCTACGCATCATTAACCTCCATTAAACAGGCAAAAAAAGCCCAGCAGAACGGTGCCTTTGCTCCGTTTCTGGGTCAAGCCGATCTGAAGGGAAAGCAAAATGTGGAAACGAACAGCCCGAGATTAGCGGACGTCCTAACTGCTAAACAAAGCGCTTCAGATACCGTAAGTAAATAGAAACTAAAACAGAATCACGCCTCGTGGCACCATCTCTGATCTTACGTATTTAACTTAGGGTAAATATAATGTCCAAATGGCGCTAACACGGCGACGTGTTTGACATCCTTGTACGTTTTATCGGGCTTATCAGACAAGGCTTATCTTAGAAGACAAAGAACAGAGAGCAAAACAAACAAACTTTCAAAGAAACATTCAAAAGAACACTACAAATGCAGCATATATAGATTCTTAAATAGGAAGGGGCTTTTTAGTGTGCTGCTATATATTAGCCACCTTTTGAAAGTACTCCATTCTAAGTGTAAAGGATTCAGTTATACCCAAAGGCATTAAAACTTAAAAGTATTTTACCATTGAATTATTATTATTATTATTAATTTAATTAATAATAATAATTAATAATTAATTAATTTATTTTTATTTTTTAAATATGCAACCATGGTGACACAATAACTGCAAATTTTAGCAATCAACATCTTTCTGTAAACAAACACCAAAACCAGCAAATGGTGGGGGGCGAGGTCTTTTCTGGCTGGTCCCTTCAGCAATCAGATGATGGAGTGCTGTGACTCGGGCAGCGTACCTGGGGAGCTCTGGGGTGAGGATCCTGGTGAGCATCGGGGCGAGAAGCTGTACCCAGGGTGGAAGGAATGTGGTGGGATGTAGGACATAATATCCTCCTCAAACAGGCTACGGGGGAGAATGAACGTGGGCTAGCATCACTGTTTAGGAGACACACAATTACGCGGTGCTAACGAATGAGACCTTCTCAGTTTCCATCATAGTGCTGGACACTGGAGGGGACTCCATGGAAAGTGTATGATGTGCAGCTCAGCAGGTCAGGATGCTATGCTTGTGATTAGAAGGTTACTGGTTTGAATCCCAGTGTCAGCTGAGTTAGTTCACCGATGGGCCCCTAAGTAAGATCCTGAACCTCCAATTGCTCTAGAACAGTGGTGGCCGATCGTATCCGCAAAGGGCCGGTGTGTATGCAGGTTTTTGGGATAACCTGTAGGTCAGCTGTTCAAACCCAGGTGTGAGGACTCATTCAGCCAATCAGTCCTCTAATTAGTAATCTAATTAGGGAGTTGCAGCGAAAACCCGCATACACACCTGCCCTTTGCGGATAAGATTAGCTACCCTTGCTCTAGAAACTGTCTGACCCTGCTTTCAATTCTATGTTGCTTTATTATTATTGAGCATATGCTTAATAAATTAATTGTCAATAACCATGCAGGTAGCACAATGATTTAAGCCCTGAGGTTCTGACCAGAAGCCTTCCAGCTCAAATCCCAGGACTTGCCCTGCTTGTGCATCTTGGTGTCTGATTTCATCTGGCAACGACAACTGAGCAGCTCGACCAGATATTTCCCCCCAACAGTTGCTAGGCAGCATTCCTCCCAGAACCTGTATGCCCTCAGGGAGTTGCATTGGGTCCAAAGAGCACCAATATCCCAACCCACGCACCCAAAGTGTTGTTTTAGCGAGGGCTGGGCCTACGGCGAGTGAACCAGATAGCACCCAATGCTCGTACCTCAACAACATCACCAAGTCTGCATCACACGACAGCTTTTCGACTCCCTGGGTGCCTTCCGTCCTGATGTAATGGATCTTCTCCCTGAGGGCCGGGGAAACAAGATTACCTCACTTTGGCCAATTAAACCCTTGTGCAACACCATTCTTCAGAGCTTTATCTCTGACATGTAGGAGTTGTCGAAACAGCGAGGTCTTGAGGCGCTCATGAAGCATGTCACCCTGCCGAATTAGGCCCTCTCTTTGAGCAGTGTGGAGTTCATGGTAAATACTCGGCCGTGGAAAGTTCTAGAGATAACAATCGAGCTTCCGCACAGCGGGGCCGCCCTCCGAATATGAACCACATGTCTTGAGCGTTTCTCTGCTGCACGCAACGATATTGTAACTGTCGGCCGCAAAGTGACCCCGACTCTGGGTAAAAACCTCTCCATCGCTGGCCTGGGCTGGGATACAACAGAGGGACAGCTAAGGGCCCAGTTAGAGCTGTACCTCAGCGTGTGGTTTCTGCTCAAGCTGGGCTGCCGTTCCTGAAGCATGTCGAAGATGTTTGGCTGCCGGAGAAATGCCACGATCTTGTCGTTGTATGCTGAAATGAAAATAAAACAATGCATTATTTGCTTTGCGCAGGTACACGGGAAGGTGTTAGTTTTCACATACCCCATCCAGCTCTCCTTTGAGACGTACACACAGGTATATACAGGTGAGAGAGACGCTTTGGGCTAGAGGGGAGGGTCAGGCCATTTGTCCAGCATTACTGGAGCATTTTGGGGAGTTAAGTATTCAAAGGACCAACAGAGACGAAACTGTCCGGCTAGAGACAGGATTCAAACCGGCAACCTTCTGATCACAGGCGCAGAAACCTAATCCACTAAGTCACACAAGCCACACACCACGGGAAACAGGTGGGGGAGGGGGTCATAATCTATAATATGTGTCCATTTTTCCAGCAGCGTAAGGAAACATCTCACTCAAGAGCAGAAGTGTAAGTTTCAGGTCCAGAAAGTAAAAATCCCGACCAAGATTTTGTTTCAACCAGCTTGTTGAATACTTTCTGAATATGACTCCTTATGCTAACTGGTTGGATGAAACAGAATTGTTGTCTGGATTTTTACTTTCTGGACCTGAAATTTACACCTCTCCTTAAGAGTGAAGAAGGGGGAACCTTCACAGGCAACCAGTGATCACTGTGCAGGGAAGCCCTGAGGTGAGGAAACAGCAGAGTTGACCTTTCTGGGGTGTAGGCAATTCTTTGTCAGCCAAAAATGGCATTTAAGAACAAAAAAGACTTTTAAAAATGTCATTTGAAGGGTTATTTTGTTCTTTAGTTGCCAAGTATCCCTTATCCTGCCAGAATCTCAAATACTTCTGAATGGTCTAGATTCGTGGTTACACACAACGAGATTACGTTGGTGACTTCCAAAGCTGATGCAATGCAATAGAAGTAAATCATATAAATGATGCAAACAATATACAAAAGAAGTCAACAATACATAAAACTAAACATATATTGAGCTAGTCAATATATATATAACATCTATAAAAGATGAATTATAGAGACTATGTAAGAATAACAAGTGCAGAAATGACGAGAGACTATTATCTTCACTTGCGTTTACACCCAGACAGAACTTCATGTATAATCCTGAGCTCAAGTTCGACCTGAAAGCCTTCAGTCAGAAGAGCCTGTCCATCTCTAAGTGCCCGTGCTGTATAATTACAGCCTGTCCTAGGAGGCCACAGCCGATGGGGCTTGATAAGCCTCCCTTTGTGGGCCGGCTGGTACCGGCTCAGCTGGTGATGTAATTAGGAGATCCCCTTTAAAAGCAGGTCTCTCGGGTTTCAGGCTGAAGTCACGCATGCCTCCTCCCGCGGCGGAGGGGATTCCGTGCACCGGGATGCCGTGTTTGCGGAATATCCCCAGCACATAGCTGGAATAGCTGAGGGGTGTGATCAGCCTGGGGGGGGGGGGGGGGGGGGGGCCCGC
>JAODJU010000033.1:12548981-12561737 GCA_026776725.1 Gnathonemus echidnorhynchus
TCTAAACAAGTGGGTCTTTAGTTGTGCTTTAAACAAAGGGAGATCCGTAATTTTGCGTAACTCCGGTGGAATAGTGTCCCAGAGTTTAGGACCAGCGACTGCAAAGGAGCGATCACCCCATTGTTTGTATCAAGGAGTCCTCTAGGCATGAGTGTAGCTAGGCTGAGCTCACAATGAGCAGCAGCACCTGAGAACCCTGCCCTCAGCTTCTTGTGGCTCCCCCTTGCGTTCATCTCCACCTCCTTACCTCCTGTTGAGCTGCTCCATTTGCTGCACAGAGCCGGATCTCTGGATGCTGTTGGACTGGCCAGCCATGCTGGGGTGCTGCCAGGTGGTGGTGCGGTTGATGTGGTCCACGTAGAACACGCGCCCGTGGCTGTCGATCCGAGCCTCCCAGTCTGCAGGAACGGGACAGGGTACGAGATCCCAGTGAGGGTCAACAGCCTGGAACGCGCAGCCAACCCTCAGGGGGTCAAAGGTCAGGTGTGGAGAGCCAATCATCATCCCGTTGCAGTAGCTAGACAGTGCAGCAGTTAAGGAATGTGCCAGCAACTTGATGGTAGCTGGTTCAGATCCTTGTGTTGGTTTTGCTGTGGTACCCATGCTCAAAGCTCTTAATTTGAATTATTCTGGTAAGATGTCCAGTGTAGGCAAAAATAAAACTTTAAAATTAAAGAATCAAACAACTGGACCTAATTGTGGACATTTTCAACATGGAGCTAAATGAAACACACACAGTATAGTTAGCAAACAACTAACCGTACAGAGGATATTCCACTAAAAATCTACTTATACAACTAGATATTTACTTCAGGATTTCAGCACAATGCTGCCAGGGCTGGTGTGTGGTTCAGCAGGTTAAGCTGTAATTGGAAGGTTGGTAGTTCAAATCCCAAACTCAACAGAATGATGTCACCGCAGGGCTGGCTCTATGTTTGCCAGGGTCCTGAGCAGAGCTTTACTTGAGTGGCCCCCCTACCAAGAAAACCGATGATCATTTCACTTTATTCATAATGCAGATAATTCAGGGGCCCTAGACACATTCCAGCTACTACTGTAGCCTGCTCTACTTAACCCCCAATTACTGCAGGAACTGGCTGACCTTGCCTTCTTAAAAATGTATGTTACTTTGGATAAAAGCTTTCATCTAAATGTAAAGATGTCTGCCTTTCCCCATCCATTCAACCATCCATCCATCTATCCATCCATCTTCTGTACCTGCTTTTCCAATTCAGTGTCACAGGGGTCCAAATCCTATAGGGCAAAGGCAGGGACCAACTCAGGATGGGGCGCGAACCCACTACAGGTCTGCCGTTATCCAAACGCAAATGTTAAATGTAACATAGTGCCTGACCGTCGATCCCCAGCCCGGTTGCCACTAGCATGTGTCCTGAAAACCGTTGGAAGGCTCACCCGCAAAAAGAGGACCCCGTTGGGCTGTGCCAAATTGGGTTAGAAGCCCAAGACACCATGGGGTGCCTGGATGCTCCATTAAAAATGTGACGCGTAGCTGGTACGAGGAGGAGAAGGTGGAGGAGGAGAAATGGCTCTTAGAACTAAGAAACGAGGTTATGATCTCCCCCGCAATGCCCCGATTTATTACGGCCGGTGGGGAAAATGGAAGTTTGTAGGAATCAGAAATTGCCAAAATGTAGTTTTAAAAGTGCCCCTGTATTCTCTTCTGCACCATGCAGGGAGGACATATTGTCCTTTCTGAAAGCTTCCTTTCTATCGGACTCCGGAAAAAAAAAAAAATGGCGTTAACTTCTTATGTCAGGCATGAAGAAGAGCTCAGTGGTGATCAGAAACTCCATTCAGTTTCATTGTGTTCCCCTAAGCCACAGAGAGATGCTGTCTTTGGCCGGACGTTTCAATATTCGACACACGGAGAAGAATGAGTCCATATATAGAAATGCACAATTAGTGTGGTCTAATGGGGCTATGAACGGGGGTCTTCAGGAGGCTGGGGGATTGTAGACAGGCAGGATGTAAATGGCCATCATTATTAGCCAGCCAATAAAAGATGCATTTGCCCAGGGGCTTAGATTTGGGTATGGACGATTTGGGTATGTCCCTACTTCTATTGTGGGAGTAGTATGTGTTTTTAGGGGGCGAGCAAGGGTTTGGGGCTAATTTCGTCTCCAACAATGCTGAACCCAAACCAATGGCCTTCAATTTGTTGGATGTTTAATGTGGCCGGTAGTGTTGCTGGGTGATGCGACTGTTGAGGGTTGGGGGAAGTGGGTGAATAGGCAGTGCTCTGTCGTGATGATCTCTGCGATCTCAGATTCCCAAGAAATGAAGTACTGTGTTGATGTGGTGATTGATTTTATAGGAGATGCAAGGGATGATGGGAAATGGAGGGGGGCATGTGCATCGTGGCGTAAAGTCGAATGCCCTCGCTGGGCTGCACTGAAAGGGACAATCTGTCAAGTGCCAAAGGAAGACGGGTCGACTTCCCCTCATGACTCATTCGGGATTTATAAGCACTTACAACACAGGCCCGTAATTTGCCCTAAAAAAAGCCGCAGCAGTGAGCGTTTCCCTTTCTCTGCGGTCAGCAGCTGTCAGTGTCCTCAGGATGCTGCTGTCGGTTGGTTTTTTATTTTTAGTCCTTTGACTGGATGCCAGATTCAGAGTTATAACAAAAAAAAGCCCATCGCTCCCCCGCACTCCGCTTCTGACGCGGGATGGTCCAAACGGTTAAACGAGGGGTGCCAAGCGATCGCTAAATGGCTTACGGCCCATGTAGAGGTCAGGTCCGGGATGGCCCCATCCCACTCGTTGCCGGAATCGATCCTGAGTCCACTTGTTATATATTTAGACCGCGGCCCCTGTTCTGCCTCTCAACTGCCTGTCACCATGGAAACTGAGAGCCCAGGTCCCAGATGTGATAGATAGGCCAAGTCCAACTCATCCAGAGAGGATGGGCTCTGGAGAGGGAGCCAGGCAATGGGACTTCAGAAAGCGCTTGTCTAATGGTCCTTATCTGCAATAACGGTGAAAGCTGAATTCCTCACTCTGAATAAACGGTATGTCACGTCAGAGCCTGAGACAGCTGAGGATGGCTCACGTTACAGAGTCCTTCACCTTCTCTCTCTCACTAGGTGATAGAGTCGCGCACTCCCTAAATCATTAAAGCATATATCACTTGCCGAATTCACTCGCACCTGTAACTACATATCTCAAGCATCTAGTCTAATTTGAAAATATTAATGCCATCCAGGGTGTCCCCTGCCATTTGCCCTGAGATGGACTGCCATCCCATCCAGGGTGTCCCCTGACACGTGCCCTGCACTTCCCAGGATAGGTTCCAAACTCACTGTAACTCTGTAGTGCATTTCCTTGCTTTTTAAATGCTGTAAACCTGAGCTGTAAATATGAAGAAATGAATCATAATTGTTACTGCAATGCAGAGATTTTTTTCTCTCAGATATGCTTATATCACAGTTATAGGTTGAATACTGTTATTGCTATGCAATACTTATGAAAACAATGACTAGCACCATCGTCCGCAGTCAAGGGGTGAAGTGAAATGTGATGAATCTGTGATTCAGAGGTTTGAGCATCAGAAGACCCCCTCACCCCATTAAGAAACTTTTAAAAAGTCTTTAGAAGGCCTTTGAAAAGATCCAAAGTTCAGAAATGTGTGAAAGAAGAGGAAAGCCAAAATTCCTATACACTATTGTGACATCACTTAAACACATCCTTGTTGATGGCAATGGCATAGCAATGCTTACTTGGTGGCAGTGGCTCGTCGACCATGGGGTAGGGGTGAGAATCTGGTCGCAGCGTGGGAAGCTGGCTGACAGCAGGGTGGCTGCATGGGAGGGGACAATTGCCTGCAGGAACAAGAGAAACACGGCGGCAAGTGGTCAGGCGATTCAGGATAGAAAAATACAACATGGCTCACACGACAAGATACAACAGAGCCAACAGAATATACTGTAGGATGGGTGCTCATTTACTACCATGCATTTAGGTATTTGGCTAATGTTTTTATCGAAAGCGTAATTAAGAAAAAAAGCTCAGACAGCCCCTGTAGCAAATGGGGTTAAGGCTCTTGTTCAAGAGCCCAATGGTAACATCACTCTGCCAACCACAGGATTTGAACCAGCAACCTTCTGGTCACAAGCACAGACCTCTAACCCATAGGATCACACATGGTGCCGTTTCAGTCCCAACCAGATTAGGTGTAAATAAACAAAGACCAGAAGAGAAATCACCTGTCCAGGATGAATGAATGATTGCTGCATCCTCCCAAAAATTAGTTTAAGGGGACCTTATTCTCATTTACCTCTTAGGCATGAATAAACAAATACCTGAGCAGGACTCACTGATCCAGAGTGAATGCTGCCCGAATTCGAATACGGTGGTGTGATACATTATGGTTTTAAATCCCCCAAGATAAATCCCCCTCTGGAACCCTGCCAAGATTAACAGTCAGATGAACATTGGGATCGAAACCAGGATCAGACTCTATATCACTATTTGGATCAGAAATTGGAGTGACACTTGGATCAATATTGGGGTCAACACTCAGGTCAATGTCTGGATCAGGGCCTAGATCTGCACTTGGAGCAAAACTTATAGCAGCTAGATTAGGTCTTGGATTAGTGCTTTGATCAGCAGAGGGGATTGCAGGGCTGAGAGGTCCAGTGGGAAAAATGCAGCAGTGAGGGAGCTAAAACTAAATCCAGCTGGTTAAGATGTAAAAAGGGTTCTTTCATAGTATAGGTGCCAGTGGGCTTCAAGCCCAGCACTGACCACCAAGCATCTCCATTTACTGGTTCATGGTTTTAAATACATTATCATGCAACCTGTTTCCAGCGACAACCAGAAGGTTTGGCTTCCTTGCAATGTCCTATAAGTCTCTCAAAAATGCCTTGGATGTGTTAATTAGGACAGTGTACATGGGAAACGATCTCATCTGCGGAGGAAGCGCTGTTTGCAGGCTTGTGTGCCGGCTGTCATGAAGGAGCTTCTTCAAGCCATTCGTTAGAGATGTAGCCATATTTCGGAATGGGGTGGGCATGGCTGTCTCGAGGGGTGGGCACCCTCCAGACTCTGGCTGCGGCTCGCATTGCTCCCTGACTTCCGCTGTTGCTTGCTTTGCTCCCTAAACTCCTGCCACTGCTCAGTTTGCTCCCTGACTTGTTGTCATTGCTCACTTTGTTCCCTGACACCTGTTGTGGCTCATTTGCTCCCTGACTCCTTCCGCTCCTCACTTTGCTCCCTGACTCCTGCCGCTGCTCATTTTGCTCCCTGACTCCCAAAGCTGTTCGTTTTGCTCCCTGACTTCTGCCACTGCTTGCTTTACTCCTCGATTCCTGCTGCTGTTCACTTTGTTCCCTCACTCCTGCCATTTTACACCCTGACAAGCCCAGATTTTCCCCTGCCTCTTCCATGTTGTGTGGCTCTCGGTACTATCTAGCCCCTGAAAACCCCGAAAATGAGGGAAACTGCCTCTCCAGCAGACCTGTTCTTCCACACCATATCTATTGCACATATTTAAGCTCACCTGACTGAATCATTTTCAGTCACTATTTCAGTCACCATTCTCTGTCAAGTTTTCACTGGTTTTCATAAAAAAACATCTTCAACTTACTTTTGCAAAAGCAGCACTTATTTTCATGGTGTAAGTTGGCCAATAAGTACTAATGAGGATGTTTGCTGGAGAAGCAGGCTGCATACAATGTGACTTGCAGGAACAGAAGCTGAAACCCCCCCTGGTCTGTCATCATGACATCCTAACACGCAACTTTCCACCATCCATCCATATTTCCTTACTTCTTTACCCCACTTACCACTTACACGTACGAATCAGTGGTCACCAACTGGCGGACTCTGGCCATAACCTGGAACAAGAGCGCTTTGAATCTGAAGAGCTGAGCAACAGCTCCTTCACATGCGAGAATGATGTGCAAAGTCCCAGAAAATTCTCCATCCCCATCCACAGGGAATTAAAGACGATGTAAAGCTGTTCTGCTATTCACGGGCAGTAAAATATCCTGGCAAGAAGAAAAATGCTACTGCCAGAACCCCCCCGCCCCAACCCACCCCACTTGGTCAGCAAATGTAACGACGGGTCCTCCCCACTGCCTAACCATAAATTTCAAAGCCACCCCCACCCGTTGACAAATATTACCATTACTGCCAGCACTAGACCTAACGTGAATTTTACCCACATCCCCCAGGTATCAGATGTGGAAAGTTCAGGTACAGAAAGTACAGATACAGACCAAGGTTTTATTTCAACCAACCAACAGTCAGAGTACTCAACTGGTTGGCTGAAACTAAACCTTGGTCTGGAGTTATCGTTTCTGGACCTGAGCTACCCATCTCTGCCTGGTGTAAAAACACCCATGAGCCAAAACATTTTGACCACCCAATATAATGAGAATGTTGACTATCTTGGACCACTCTCAGTAGGAACTCACCACGGCTGACCACAAGCATCCCACAATCTTTTCCATTTCAGAGAGGCACTAACCCAGTAGTTTGGCCATAACAATTTTGCCCTTATCAAAGCTCTTCTGCATCAAACATGCCAGCTACAAGTGCTGAATGTTAGCTTACCGTCTAATGTATCACAGACCTTAATATGCACAATTTTTATGAGACAATCAATGTTACTTGCGTCTCATGGGTGAAGTCATAATGTTTTGACTGGTCTGTGTATATATTCAAATTGCTTGAACAAAGACGTACTGTCCTCTTTAAAGTTCATTTAAAACATGAAACCAGCCTTTTAAAGTCCATTAGCTTTACATTTCCAGTGAAAATTTCCAAAGTGGTCATGAAGATAGCTGGAACGCGACCCTGATTTTTTTCTTTGATGTACTGGGAAAAAAACACTCAAAACGAACAAACCAACTAAGGAAGTAGCCAGAAAAGTGTGACAATCTGTAAATGCTGCCATGGAGACAGAGCCGAGAGGGGCTGCTGGGGGGTAATAAACTCCCAATGCAATGATCGATCCACCCCCCCCCCCCCCAAGTCTTTTACCTGTCTGAACTTAACTTTTTATTTCTGTTCTTTCTTCTATTTATAAGTTTCTATTTTGGTTCAGTTTTACGGTGTATGACTGTGTGTGCCCTGCTGTGTGTCCAGTGCATCCCTGCCACCCTGGGCTGGATATACTGGCGTCCTGGTGACGCCACTGAGTTGCGTACATCATAAAGAAAAGTGTCACTTAAACTTAAAGAGCATTTTCAGGGTGGGAGTCCATCCTTGCTGCTGTACACCAAAGACCTCACTTTAATGCTCGTCTTACCTATTATTTTAACCTATTTTGTTCATTTTCGATTTCATTAACAATAATACATGTAATACAGGGCGCAGATATTGGTCGTTTCGTTGAAATGGGTCAGGGAGTTTGAGGATTCAATCAGCGCAAGGTGACAGAAGTCAGCCACGCGTCTGCGGGGAAGCGACCGCCAGCCCGCGAGCTTCTTTACTAATTGCTTCTCTCCGGTGCCACGACGAGAGATGAGGTCCCTGCCCTTCGTGACCCACTTGCAGTGAACAAACAGGGCCTCACAATGTTGCCTCCATTTATAAAGACATTTTTTTCTTGTTTAAAAAACCGGACAGGAGAAAAATCATCAAGGCTCTTAATAGAAAATCAGAGGACAGGACAGCAAGATGTGTTTAAATTCTTTGCGCCAGTGATTGTAGTTACCAGAGTGATTTCACCACTGGGCCCGTGAGCAAGACCCCTAACCCACAATTGCTCCAGGAACTGACTGACCCTGCTGTCCCAATTGTAGGTCGCTCTGGATGAAATCATCTGCTAAATTAACACAAGTATGGGCAGTGAGCATGTTCTCTTCCCATTTGTGCTGTGCCTCAGGGTATATTGTTACTAGATTGCCTATAGTGTGTGTGTGTGTGTGGCTTGCAATAGTGGAATTTCTTTGGCTGTGTACCTGTACTCAGCATAATGAAAATAAAAGTTTAATTTAAGGTGATCTAACCTAACAGACTGGCATCCAAGACTGGATGTGTTGTTTCTTGGGCCCAATTCAAAAACCCACCTTGGGACACCCCCGTCCCACCAGTGTAGTGACTGTTTGTGCCCTACAGGGGACATGCAAATGAGTGGTACCAGACACGGCTGCAGTCAGCGTCCTATGTTGGGTGTCCCCTGCCTTGTGCCCTGTGCTTCCTGGGACAGGCAGAAAGCTCATCATGACTGTTTGCTGGATAAATGGCTAGATCATAGAAGGATGGATATAATATATACTCAGTGACAAAAAACCTTAAGCACCCAGACGGAGTGGTGGAAATGAAATGAATGTGCATGTGGTGAAAGGTCATGTGACTATCGCAATGATTATAATATCAGATGAAATGAACAACAGAGTTGGCAGTATAGGCACCCTGTTGGTCCCATGTCAATAGGGTGCGACACGCAGCAAGGCCTGGATACATGCAGTGATATGGAATGGAGTCATACAGCTGTTATATCCTCTCCTGTGGCAAGTCGGACCACAGGTGTTGTAACAGGCCCTCTAGATCCTCCAGATTGACACTGGGTCTGTGTTGATGTCTGAACTGATCCCACACATGTTCAGCTGGGGAAAAATTGGGGGACCTGGCTGGCCACGGGACGACCTCAACAAGACGCAGGCAGTCCATAGACACGCATGCTGTGTGTGGAAGGGTGCTGTTTCAGGAGGGGCAAGACATGCGGACGCAGGATGTCACTGACGTACCACTGTGCCGTCTGGGTCCCCCAAAATCACTGCCAGAGATGACCTGAAGTCATACCCTATGGCTCCCCACACCATGATGTCATACCCTATGGCTCCCCACACCATGATGTCATACCCTATGGCTCCCCACACCATGATGTCATATCCTATGGCTCCCCACACCATGATGTCATATCCTATGGCTCCCCACACCATGATGTCATACCCTATGGCTCCCCACACCATGATGTCAGGAGTAACACCAGTGTATCTCGCCACAACATTGACAGGATTGGTCCTCTCCCCTCGGCGGCGCGATATGCACACACAACTGCTATCCGTGGTCATGCAAAACCGAGATTCATCCCTGAACATGGTACGACGCCACTGGTCATCAGTCCATGCCTCCCAGTTACGGAACCACTCCAAACGCAGCCGTCTCTGCGCTGGTGTTAACGGCAGCCTATGCACGGGATGGACAACCCGTAGTCCGCTTGATGCCAGGAGTGTTGCAGAGAGTCCAATACCTGTGTCCAGATGGCAGGCACATGTGATTGGGATCTGTAATTCCTGGTGCACAATATGACAATCCTCCCTTGGTATAATCTGTCTTGGGCTACTGGAACTTTCACAGTGTGAATGGGTCACCTCACGTGCCCATTGATTGGGTGACTGTGACGTCTGCATACCCCACATGCCGGGCAATTGCACGATATGATCACCTGGCCTCCCGCAAACCCGCAGTGCAACCCCTATCTCCATCAAGTGCTGTCTAATGCGTCTACAAGGCATCCTCTGTGTCTAGACGTGCTAGCTCCTTGCAAATCGAATCATTTACATAGCCATCGCTGGTCTGCATTTGTACCAAATTACATCCAAATCGGACCCTTTTCTGGGTGCTTAACTTTTTTTTGACGCTTTTGTTACACGCACACACACAGGCTCACCTTCGGTCTGACTGCTGGGCCCGGCCACTGGGGACTCCCCGCTTTCCGTGCTGCTCCTGGGACAGCCATCAGCTGAGCCTAGCTCTCTCCGCCAGCAGGGGGCACTGTCCCCTAGCCCCCCCGGGCTCTGTGAGTCGGCCACTGACTCGAAAGCGCTGCTCTCGTCCTCCTCGTCCTGCGAGGAGAATACGTTGCTCTCAGAGAGGCGGGCGCTGTCCGCCGAGGAGAAGCGCGGGTGACCGCAGGGGTGGCCGCGAACCTCGTGGCACGATGGACTGTAGCAGGAGGTGCTGTAGCAGGAGGTGCTGTAGCAGGAGGTGCTGTAGGAGGTGTCACAGAACTCACACTCGCTATCCCGCAGCAGCCTGGGGGAGGCGCCCTCACCCTCGCTCTCCAGCAGCTCTGACAGCTGCTTGACGGACAGACTCCGGGGAAGTCCCTTTCCGCAGGGTGCCTCCACAGCATCCGTGGCCTCTGAGCCTCCGTCCTCCTCGTCCCCGTCTGGCCTGAGCGTGGACTCCTCGGGGCCCAGCTCGGTGCCATCCTCGGGGGCCTCCGCGTCACACTGGGCGGAGGGCAGGCTGTAGAGCAGCCGGTGGATGCGAATGTAGTGGGTGCGTGGCGTCTCCGCTTCCCCACAGGATGAGGCGATCACCGTCTCCAGCTCCGACACTGGGAGTGAGCACGGCCGGCTCTTACGCTTGGGGGTGTCCCGCATGCGGGGGGAGCTCTGCTCCCCGTCCTCGTCCCCCTCGGCCACGGGTTCGGAGACCGGTCCGGCCGCGGTAGACTCATCGGCCTCCTGCACCTCGGCCCTCATGCCTGTGTCCTCAGCCAGGGGGTCTGGGATGACCACTGACCCCTGCTCCGTCGGCCCCACCTCTCCTGACTCCTCCGACTGTCCGGCTGGTTCCTGATCGTCCTCCTCATTCTGTGGAGTGGGTAACACTGGGGCCTCAGCCTCCACATCGCTTCCTCCTTCCTTCTGCGCCTCCTCCTGGGGGGCGTCCTCCGGCTGGTCCTCGTCGGCTGATGCTGGGGCCACATCCTCCTCAGCGGGCCCCACAGGGCCGACCTCCTCCGGCAGGGTATCCGGAGGTGGAATGGTGGTACCCGCGTCTAAAGTGACTTCGTTGGTGGGGGGCTCAGGCATCTCGGGGCCCAAGCTCAGCGCGTCACTGCCTGGAGGCTCATCGGCCACTGCTGGGACCTCCACCCGCTCCTCCGCCTGCTCGCCTGAGGGAACTGCACAGTCGGGCTCAGAGCAGACGGACACCTCCTCGTCATCTGCCAGAGAGGAGGACAGTTTACCTAAAGGCACTCAGACACTCAAAGATGATGAACATTTATTAATGTCTGCCACATGCCCATGCAATCCAGCATACACTCAGTGACTCATTACCCTAACAAGCCTTTTCATTTTATCATATTCCTACTGCCCATTAATTTATTCATGCGTAGTCAACATTCTTCTTTAAGACTATTAAACATGAATATGACTTGAGGACACTGGTTTAATTAATAGCAAAACAGGCATAATTTTTCCAAAACAAAGAACACTGTGTTGCGAGAAACTAAATTTAATGTGAGTCCTGCGCTAAAAATGCGAAGTGTGACATACGATCACTAAAAAAAGCTCTTTCTGCGCTTGTGTTTATCGCTCCAAAACAGCCCTCACTGAAGGTCACTGGGTATGAATATCTTTTACATCTTCCGTAATGTCGGTGTGAGATGCAGCCCCCACTCCAGCTGCACTGCAGAGAACCGGAGAGACTTGGCCCGGATAGTTAAGACTGCACAGAGGATCGTGGGTACCAATGCTCCCAGATCTGAACAATGTTCATGCTAGCCGACAATGTAGGAAGTCTCGCAACATCATCAAGGACCCCACCCGGGTTACAAACTGTTTGTCCCCCTCCCATCGGGCAAAAGGTTCAGGACCATCAAGTCACAAACAAACAGACAGAGGAACAGCTTTTTCCCAAGAGCAGTGGCCTCCGTCACACCCCTTCCCACTACAGAACACTGACCATTAATCACTTCCACACCTCTGTATTGCTGCTGATATGCACTTGGTCACTTTAATCACATTGACTTGTAAATACCTATAATCTGTAAATAATTTAGGTTTTTTTTCATCTAGCACACTGTAGACTGCACTAGGGGATATATTTTTTATATTGTATTTTACTAATAGCTATCTTAGGTTTATTTATATTTATACCATGTCTATGAGACTGTATTTTATGTTAATGTGGTACATTAATGTATACCTCTTTGCTGCTGAGCCGTGAGCTACCAAAAATTTTAGTTGTATTTCTGATACAATGACAATGAAGTCTCTTATCTTATCTTACTGGGTCAGGGTTGCTGGTTCTGGGGTCCTACTTAAAAAGGCATTTTGGGGCCCTCCTAGTGTAGTGACTGTTTATGGCCAACAGGGGGCCCGCACGAAAATGCCTCTGACCTACAGAGACGCTCAGTAAATCTTCACATTCTTCCAAAGTCTACACCACAATAAGGCTGCACCCCCAACTCCCCGCTATCATCATAAGAACGTGATTGGCTGGAATAAAAATGTTCGAGACCTGGGTGGATGGGGGAGGTCAGCTCGAAGCGGAACTGTAGCTGCCCGCTGACGTGGTCCGTTGGCAGTCTCCGGCCGAGGGTGTAGCTCACCACGCGGTCCCTGGGGGGTGTGATGGATACAGACAGTCAGTCGTACACACAGCTCTCTGACCTTCCCACACTCTCCCTACAGGGCATCCAAACAGTTTAAAAAAACGGGGTAAGTGAATAACTGTGATTCTCAGCAGAGATAATTAACATTAACAGGCAAAATGCCACCTTGCAGAGCCTCAGACTGATTAATTACACCTTCTAATTGAAGCTGTGCATGCAGCTCAGACACAGGCCGATATTACAGCCTCTACGCTGATTAGAGCACACATCCTGAGCCCCGGTCCCCCCCCCCCCAACGCCTTGAGAGCCCTGTCCCCTGCCCAATCGGAACGTCCCCTCCCCCTCTGGATCAGGCTCTGCCCACTTCACATAACACATGACAACCCTAGCCCCACCCCTACATGTTCTGTTAAAGGTACAGTAACCCA
>JAODJU010000033.1:12568241-12597344 GCA_026776725.1 Gnathonemus echidnorhynchus
TGGGGGGGCGGACGGTAGGAGTTCAAATCCATTATTTTACTATGTGGCTACGTGACTGTACCCCTTGCTTTCCAGGTGCCCGGAATATTCTTTTGGAAACACCGGAAGACAAGGAGGAACCAAGCAAATACATCAGGATCTGCTTTCTCATATGATGACAAAAACGGGCAAGTCCCCAGAAAGTCCCCAGAAAGTCCCCGGAAAGGGTGACTTAACGGCTGTTATTTAAGTTACTCATGTCTCAGATCCTTTCTCACTGCCAGTATAGCCACTGCAAATAATATTTTTACATCAATGAAACTACCTATTTCACCAATAAAAATACCTACAGATTACTATTAACTAACAACTAATTCTTCAATCCATGCACCCACCAAGTACTTATTCAGTAAAAGGCATGAGGTAATTTCTTTAGCTGGGTATTAATTACAGTATTTATAGCTTGCTCAATGGTACTTGGGCACAATTCCATACCCTTAACCGCCACAAAGTCTGTATCACATACCGACGCTCCTTGCAGAAAGCTCTGTTTTTTGGCGATTAGTCCTCCATCTATGTTTTCAGAAGCAGAGGAAGGACACAGTGTAATTCAGATGACAGTCATGTCCTTTTAACAGCCAGCCTGTCCTCTGTCTGAAGCCGTTAGGGTTTACGGCCGGTATTGTTTTCCTGAACACACAGTCAGCCCAGGACGGGTGGAATGTGACTAACACTATCCACACAGCCGGGCCCAGGTGTGCAGCCTGGCATCCATACTGGCATCACAGGCCTTGGCATTGCATCAGTGAGCTACCCCCCCCCCCCCCTCGCATGGAGGAAAGGGCAGATGCCCCAGAGTCAGTTGCCTCTGTCTCGCCGTCATCTCCTCGTTAAACTGCGGGTACCGCTGGGGCACCGGAGATAAATCCAAATGATCGCCTGCTTTGAGGGATTATTACGAGGTGCGATCCTGAGGATAACAGCCAGTAACTACAAAGAGGGACAGAGGAATCGATCAATTCAGGCACTGAACACGGGACACTTTGTTTCTGCACGCCAATAGACTATTCTCTCACCAACCGGAACAAAGTTAAAAATGAATTCTGATCATATAAGAATCCATTCAAAAACTAATAAAAGCTGGTCCCTATATAGCTGTGTCCTGTTACAAAATAAAGCTACTTAGAATTGCAAGGTAATGCTACACTTCAATTCTAGCCTAATAGAATGCACCTATTTAACATAAACCATAAACATATATAAAAAATTATGTATAGGCAAGCATAGGACAGAGTGTAACAATGCTGGAGTGATAGAGGGTGACCTTTGACCTCAGTCCCCCTGAGCTATTTATGAACCTGTGTGTTATAAATGAGGATGAATTTATTTTACCTTTATGGAACGCTGACTACCTTGTGGGTTTTCTGTCCTGATCCCACACTCCAGAGGCCCTAATTCTTATGCTGCACCAAATTCCTTATAAAGCTTTAGGGTTTCTCCTTTTATGTGAGTCAGCTGAAGACACACCTTGCCGTCAAATACAGACGTACACGCCAGCCCACTCTCACCATCCAAACACCGGCTGTTCACTATTTTGCTGCGTTTTTGGAAAGTTAATTATTTACGTTCCACACATGCTGGCTTTAGGTCCAGCTGTAAACAACATGAATTTATTATCATCTGTTGCTGTGTGATAATGAAGCAGAAGCCACAGCTGCATAATTCTGAGATGTCCCTGTGTGTGGCATTTGGGTGGGGGGGGGTCTGTTTTTCTGGTCGTAAACAACGTACGTGTCATTCTGCGTGCGGTGAAACCATTCGCCCTGAGATTAGGCGACCCCGTTCTCAATGACAGGCGACGACGCATCTACTTTTAGTCTTCACAGGAAAAACAACTCTGCCTCCCACGGCAAGCTCAAACTTCTCGGATTCTTCGCTCGCTCTCTGCCCTCGGAGACACCCCCGGGCAATCAGCTCGACGCGAGAACTTCAGCTACCCAACGAGGCATCTTAAGTACCTCGCACTTGCCGTATTTTTTTAAGTAACCTCTGTGAGATGGTGTGTAGATATGAAAGCTCTACCAAGGGCTTGCACACAATCCAAATCCCAAACTGCATTCCTCGAATGGCAGGTACGATATTTGCACCCCCCAGGCCGCATCATAAACGCACGACCTCCCAGATGAACAAGCTGGACTTGCTTCACCACATTCACCTTCATAAAGACCTTCCTCCTACCACCTTTCCAGTGGCCTGCCACCCGTGACTCTGCCGGGAAACTGATGACGCCATCATCCCAGCCTTTTGCCTGCAGACCCCTCCATGCAGTGAGAAGAAAACATCCTGGCTTGCTATACAAAGCCCAGGCACGCTAAAAACGCTAAAAACGCAACTGCAATGGATATCCATTACTGTGAATATCACTAGAATGGAGGTCAAGGTAGCATCATATGTCTTAAGTCTACATACAAAGAAACAAAAAGCAATCTTAGGGCTGTAGCACAAGCAAGAGCAGAACTTGTCTTAACCCTGGTAGCCGAGCTAGTAGTTTTTATGCTGATAGAAGCACACCCACTATTACACACCATTGACACCCCCAACTCTGAACTGGTGAGGCTACTCTGCTAGCCACTGAGCCACCATAACAAAGATGATAACAACAACAACAATAATAATTTTACATGCAGGCTTTACAATATGGTACCAATATATAAATTATTAATGTGATATCTAACAACTGATATGTTTAGCATTCACCTCGGGATTAATACTATAATCCTTTTCAAAACCAACTAAGATGTAAGCTCCCGCATTAATGGAGCTGATGTGGAAAATCTGCTGCAAACTCCTACTATCCTTGGGGTAGCACTCTGCTTACTGAAATCTCCAAGCACTTAGTTCCTAAAGTGTGCATCAAATAGGCCGACACCCACTGAGGGAGGTGGGTGGGGCCACCTGGAGAAGACCCGCCCCTGTATTGACGAGCCAATCACAGACTAGCCACCCGTGACCCAGGCTTCATTCACTGTTTGATTTCCATTTTGTTATCTGCATAAACTCGCTGGGGTCGTAGGATGGTCGACAGAGTGCGATTTCTCTTTTCTCGTGGATGGTGCACGACGGCAGGCTCAGTGCCGACCCCATCCGTCACGCATGGGGGCAGCACGCCAGTCTGGAAAACTCCCTGGGATGCGGATTTCATTCAGTGCTCTCTGCTCCCCTGGAAAGGTGTGGGCGTCTCGGCTGATTAAATTTCACTGCAGTGCAGCACAGAAACACTTTGATACAAACGCGGGAGGAACCGGCGAGACCTACAGATGGTTTTACGCGCACGGACAGCAGAGACGAGATGATTAAGCAGCAGCTGTGTAGTTATTATGCACCGGAACCGTGTATGTGATGAGGGTGACATTCCGATACAGATTAAGCGAAGCACGAATAGCCACAGACAAGTGAACACCCACCTCCCGTTGCCACACGGGGTTGATGGTGTTGCAGGCCACGCCCGACCTCTTCTCCTGGCCGTGATGGGGCAGGGAGGGGAAGATGCTGTGCTTGCCCGGCTGCACGGATATCTTCAGGTATGGGTCGGGGTTGAAGAACATGCCCTTCTTCAGCCCGACTGCCTGGAGATCTGGACGGGGGACAGAGAGCAGAAGGTCTCAGCATGACCTGATGGTGCATTAGGAGTCGGGGCAGGGCGGGGGAACGCAGACACTGAAAAGACGAGCCATTACATCGTTCTCAAAACTGTTACACTCCACAAATACGAGAGCCATTCTCCCAGCTGAGTACGTTGCCGCACTCCCCAGAAGGAAAAACCAGAAACTGCACTGACGGGGATGTTTTTTACCAAAACAGTGATGCTGATACTCAACCATAAATACGCAAAAATTGTAAGTAAAAAACAGAAACCTGGAAGTAGTAAGTTAACCGAGGACACATCCATCGTAGTATATCACAATACAAGTAATATATGAGAATAAGGCTTGGGTGGTATCAAATTTTTCATTCCATCACACCACCAAAAAATTACACCACAGAAAATGAAACTGACGGTATATTCAAAAGCAATACTATCGTGATATTTAGAAATCTTGGCGATAAAATTTTCTGAAAAAAAATACCACGATATGCCGTATTACTGTGATACCTCACAGGCCTCGCCCTAACATCTGGAGATGATCTGTAAAAAGGAAATAAAAAATGGGGCTTACATCAAGACCTGGGAAACATTGCTAAGCAGTGGGAAAGAAGGGAACGACAAGTAAGGGTACCTAAGCCATCCTAGGACATAATAAAAAGCAGTCAGATGTCACGCTGCAGTGCAGTGCTACAATACAGGCTTCCTACACCAATGGACATAGCATGTAGCATAAACAGAGATGTGGCCATTTTGACATGTACTACGACCTCTCTTATAAAAGGCTGCCCCCCCCCAGCCCCCCAGGTATGTAAGAGGCTCACACTCCTCTGCTCTTGTGCCACATGGGCTGAGGGGAGGGTGGATGCTGGAACAGGGGGAAGCAGATCCAATTTCCATGATTATTTACAAAGTATAGGGTCACATTGGGCCTGGAGCCTATCCCAGGAAGCAAAGGACACAAGATCGGGTATCTCAGACATAAACTCATGGCAATTTACACACATTTTTTACACATTTTATTTATTTAGCAAATGCTTTTATCCAAACGTCATGCGTTTTGACAATGCAGGGTCAGATAATCCCTGGAGTAATTTGGGGTTAGGGTCTTGCTCAGGGTCAATGGTGACATCACTCTGGGATTTGAACTAGTAACCGCCCCCCCCCCATTTTAACCATATGGCAATTCAGAGACCAGTCCATACACCTGCAGCCCCACAGCAGTGAAAGTGCTACCCAGTGAGCCACCAAGGAGCCTTTCCCAAATAAGACCTAGGAAGCCACGAAGAAAGGAGCCCAGCATCTCGGGCATGTCTATTGAAGCTCGGAATTCTAGCAGCTATGGGCCTCGGCCTCCGTCTGATCGCACCGAAGCCCCCGCTCAGAAACGCCCTGGCATGCAGGATCCTGAGCACTCCGAATTCGCCGGGCAGTTCATCAAACAGCCGAGCAGAGACAGAGTCACTTTCAGCACCGTTTAAAGATTCATGTGAAGGAATACCTTACACCACATTTTGTTTGCAGATAAATGCAAAATTCAGAGAGGCTGCCTTTCATCATAATTCATAATAAGACCTTTTTTCTTGTTTTTGAATTATAAATGAACTGGGAGAGTATTTAACATTAATCACCTGCAGATAAACTTCAGTCTAGATAACATTGGGTTTTTCATCTATTTCCAGGCCTAAGTGCTGTAATTAAACTTGTTTTTTTGGCAAATGCTGCACTTGAAAGCACAGAAATCGTGTTCTGGGTTATGATTCCTTCTGTGATATGACACATTCACATCATCCTGACCGTGTGACTGATGGTGGGACAGGAAACAGATCAAAAGTTTTCAGGGGACATATAAATCATTAAGCTGACCACAAACATTTTTTTTATGAAGATGAAATTGTGAGCAGATTGGGATTGGGTTGATGGTGGTGGTCATGGAGCTGATGATAGGAAAGATGCATCCTCTTAGATTCCCAGGAACTCATCAACTAAAAGAGATGGCAAGAGATGGGTAGGTGAACGCTAGAGGGTGAAATCAGGAAAGAAAACACAGGAGTGCTTGTTAGAGCACCTTTGTATGCAGGCTAGGAAGGCCAGACACCCCAAGGCTTGTAAATTCACCACACTGAGACAAGCAACCTTGACTAATCACGAGAAATGGCAGACACATCGCCTGCGGTACAGCCACTCTCCCCTTGTCGCCTTTCCACTGTTTCCCTCATTAAATTGCAAACATAGGTAGCTGAGAGGAACAAATGATTCAGTTACACTGCATTTTCAAGGTGGCAACACCATATAGGAAAGAGTGTCCCTTCTCTCTGTAAACGCATAAGTGACTATGAACAGGGGTGAACAGGTTTTATGGTGTGGGGCATAAAAGGGGCCAGAATTCATACAGAGGAGCCAACATTATCAATAGCCATGATGTTTTGAATCACTGAATGACAGGGGAGGCAGCCAATCAGGTTCCAGCTGGGATCAATGCCCTTGTGGCCACACCTCTGTTTATACCCCTGACTATGAATTTGAGAGGCTTTTCCCTTCACTATAATGATGGTCAAGTGAGAAATGCACAGTATGGGGTTTTAGCAAATGTTTATAACTGAGAAGAGCATCTGAGTGTCCGTCAATCCTGTGAGTGTGCGACGAAAATAAGTTGCTCTTTTGACGCAGTATGTGGAAACACCAAGCTTCCATCTGTGGCTGGGGGCGTGAAGTTTGACAGAGTCCCCCCCCCCGGGAGAATACCATGGTAACGATATGACACTGCCTTAGAAACAGAGCACAACAAAAAGCACAACTTAAACCCGAGAAGCAGAGAAAAGCCTGCAGCCGCATTCAATGTTGATGTGACACCGATTAAATCTCCACATCACCTATTGCCATCCTAATGCTTTTCAGAAGCCTTTCTGAAGCCATTAGCGTCCATTTCGTACGCCTCCAGCAACAGATAACACCGCATGGGTTTAAGCATTCCCTTAAATTAATAGCTGTAAACTTAGTAGGAAACATTTTCATGGCATAATCTTAATGCCAAAAATTATTTTTATATAGGTCTCTCATCACTGATTCACCGATGCAAACTGTGAGCTACAAAAAAACAAAATAGATAGTTCCAGAAAGATGGATGATGAAATAAACTGCATAACAAATAAAAATGGGCAGATCTTGCTTTTTTTGCTTTGAAAAGACCAAAGTAAATCATCACTGCTCATTCCTTTTCGTCTCCTTGACCTACATCGTCTCAAAAACGTAGCATACGCGCAGAAACTATGCAAACAGCAGTAAGCACAGGGCAACCAAGGACACAGAGCAGCTTGTAAGGCAACGGTCTCAAAATATCATCCTAGGGCTTGATCCAGCCCATGACCTGTTTTGTAATCATTAAAAAATCCTGCCTGCCAATCAATCGTTTTCCTGAGGAAAAAAAAAACGTCCTCTAATTTATACTAATTTGTAATTTGCAAATACGATGAGACCCCCAGGTGACTAATTGTACAATCCCACAGGGCTGGACTGGCCATCTGGCAATTTCCTGGTGGGCTGATGTGAGGGTGGTCAAAATTTTGCCAACCCCCCACCCCCCCATCAGTTGGCAAAATATATTGCACCAAAATATAACTGGGCCAGATTTACCATGGGGCTGCAGAGGACCCCAAAGTCCAAATTTTAATCCCAATCCAGCCCTGGCACCCCCCCTCCTTTCCCGCTGGTTGGTATGTTTTACCGACAGCAACACTGCCCCCCTGGTTTCAGTGCCTAGAAAATCCCCTAACGCAGGAGTTGGCAATTTATTGGGATAACCTTTAACTCAGCTGCTCAAACCCAGGTGTGAGGACTCTTCAGCCAATCAGTCCTCTAATTAGAAATCCAATAAGGGAGTTACAGAAAAAACCTGAATAAGACTGCCCACCCCTGCCCTAGGGATTGGCCCCCCAGTCACTTAAGTTCGACACCTCTGCTCTGAAGAATAGCCTTGTAGCGGCACAACCTGGAACCTCATGGAGGCCCCTGACAGAGACCCCGACGGAAGTGTGAAGAATCAGGCGGGATGGGTGCTCACCTGACAGGGAGAAGCTGATGAGTCTGCGGCTGCCGCGGTTGGATGGGACGTCCCCGCTGTTGACAGGCTTCAGCACCTGCATGGGCCGTAAAGGGCGTGATGAGGCAGGAGGGGGGAGAGAGAGACTAAAGGAGACACCAACGGACCAATCAGCCACATCCACTCTGCTCCACCCCCCACATCCTGTGACTGGCTACTTATGAAACCCATTATCTTCGTCAAACGCTGCATCTTGGGGCCTTGGCTAACGGCTCAATCCATGGGGCTCATTATCGATAGGTTGTCCAGGAATGGGCTAAGAGGGCGAGGTCTTCCCAGAGGATGGATATCGTTTCTGATCCATCATGAGCAGGCTGACCTGGAGAGCGTTCAGTTTGTACGCCACCCAGTTCTGTAGTGTGACCCCCAAAGGAAGGGCAGCACAACTAAACTATGTTGCAGCTCCACCTTTGCCTTCTCTTCTGAATGTTCGACACAGATTTTCCTGCAGGGGATTCTGCATCCAAGACGGAGTGGGTGACTGAGCCAGGTCTGGCCCAAGGCATAAGCAAACTATGAGGCTGCTAAGGGCCCAGCAGCCACTAGGGGGCACCCCATCTGGTCACCCTGTCAGAATGGGAAGGAAGATGACAAATGACAAGTAGGTTAATCAAATTTTGATTAGGGCCCCAAAAAGGGCTGGGTTGGCCCTGGACAGAACACTCTCAATTAAGCACTCTCACTGCATCCCTGTAGCTTTAAGACCTGGTGGGTGGGCAAATTGAACAATCTCCGCTTTTGAAACAACTTCCTGATTAAATGCAGAGGCCAAAAAACAGTGTATCCAAAGGACCCAGCACACGGTGCATCCAAAGGACCCAGCACAGTGCATACTGTGCGTGATGTTCATGCAAACCGCAGAGATAGAAAAGCTTCTGTGATTTCCTTTGACAACATTAATTTATGCGTTTGATTAAAATAAATAAATAAATAAATAAATAAATAATAATAAATACATTTTAAACTGACGTGCGTTCAGGGAAGAGCTGTTATTTACCAGATAATAATATGGTATTACATCAGCTAATTTTCACATAACTAGAGACCACTTCAAATTTAATTCTGCAAGGGTGATCCATGCAGAACACAGGTTTCTTAACCCAGGAGGGACAAGCACACAGACAATGAAGCATTACACTCCTTAAGGTGGTCCTTAAGGTGGTCCTTTAGGTGGTCCTTAAGGTGGCACCTGGCATGATTTATCAAGGAGAATGACCTTTCAGTAACAGCTTGGCCCTCTTCAACAACGGCGGCACAATTTTCTCCTTGCATAATCCAATTTACAGATGGACTCATTTACACATTGCTTTTCCATCTCTCCATTTAATTTACATTTTTACTCTGACGGATTATGGCTATTTAGGAATAAAAAAAGTAATTTCTCACAAAAATGTCTCTCCCCCATACACAACACCCCCTAAATAACGCAAAAGTAGAATCAAACAGGTATAATTAAGTGATCAGACTGATCTGCATAACACTGGAGGTGTCGTGGTCCTAGTTCATTACTTATGATCCACTCAACAGAGGAGGAACCTATTGGATAAAGTGGAAAAACGGAGCCCTTGTGGAGTGTACCATTCCTGTTGGGGGGGGAGGGGGGAGACAAATCAATGTCCATACACCAAGCTCTGAAGCAGAACAGTGCAGATTCCACACTGATCCAAATGCCCAGCTGGGGGGGGGCAAAGTCACGTGGCGAGACTGGGGACGGCCAGACAGGGGCCTAGAACGCACACACATTAAAAGACACACATAGAATCGCAATCTGTGCTTATATATAATACTGTTACTCATTCTCCTGATACATTTCATTATGTTAATTCATTACAATTTATTCATTTATTATACTATATTTATTATGTCGGGTGTGAAATATTGAATTTCTCCCTGGGATCAATAAAGTTTCTTTTATCTTTATCTTATTAGTAATATTTCACAATATTTCACAATATTTCTCAACGAAATTCAATAAAAAGAAAGCAATAAATAAAAATAAAGCAGCTCTTTCCCATCAGGAGCATCTCAAGCCATCGTTCAGAAGAAGGAAGCCCTAGGAAGACAGGCAAGCTGGAGGATGTGGGAATTTCCTTCTTAACTTGGCTAGACAGAATCAAAGATGCTCTTGTGAGTGCTCAGCGCCAAGATACCCATGTCGACACGCTTTCTGTCAAATCATAACTGCAAGTAATATGCGTGCTAAGCATCAACACAGATATGCAATCAATGAGAGTTCTAAGCACTTGTGTGTCTTTCATAGCTATGTGACATTCCGATAAAACATTTGAATAATTTTTTGAGTAACGAAAAAAATGGATCGATTCAAAAATCTGGTCAAAGTGGCTCTGATGTGATTACATCAGTTCAAAACAACTCAAATTTAGAAGGAAACTAGCCAAAAACTGACAGAGCTGTCATGAATTTATGCAGTGTTAGTACTATTACTGCATATTTTAGGTAATATCTTTTCATGCTAAGATGTTCTGACTGACTTCAGTTACCTACAGTCTCAGATGGTTACTTCAAAAATAGGGTAGTTCAAAACATGTTAAATCTATATTCTATACAATCAGATATGAACCGAATGATATTTTCATCAGATCGTATAGAATGACTGTTGCATCGATGCATGTTTGTTCCTTACTACTAAATTACTAAATTTCCCGGAGGGACCTTCCTGAGGGATTAATAAAGTACTATCTATCTATCTATTATGTTTAGCTGTATTTTTTATGCCGTATCGTAATCCAAGTATCTGGATGCATATCTTATAGTCTGAGGAAGAAAAACACCCAAAAAGGTGAAACTGTATAAAACCATTGCTGTATGATAACACAATATAAAACCAACAAAGATATTTGAAATTCCATCTTAAGATTGAACAAATTGGCTTCGAGCTCAGGCAGTGCAAGCACAAATATACTATAAATACAGAAAAACACCCGGAGCTAAGGATTTACCCTGAGGCTTGTCTATTACACAGGGGACATGGAACCTAATAACAGAATCCAAATACCCTACCCCCCCCGGCCCGATTCTCATGGTACGTTCCATTTGTTCTAATTCACACTCATTCCCCTGATGTTAGCATGTTAGGCCACGTTCATTTATTTGGTTGTTTGTTGTGGGCTCTCAGGAATATTATAGTACTGATCACCTCAGACTAGAAGCGCTAAGCATCTAGAGAGGGGAGCATGACGTTAAGTTCTTGAATCGCAGAAGTTCTTGTCGTGTAGTTCTTACTGATTAACATCTCATTTATACCAGCTTTACCTACTTGTAGTTATAAAGTTGACAAAACAGGCTCACATGTACACTGCCAGATATGACTCCTATAAATGTCCAACCATGCGTGTTATCTGAAATACAGCCACTGCAGAGTAAAAGAATGTCTTTACTTGGTCAGGGTCAATGGGGTGGAGCCTGTTCTAGGCAGTCTGGGGCACAGTTCAGTTCATAATGGGGTGCACACACACACACACACACACACACACACACACTGGGTTGTTCAGCAGTTGGAGGAAGCTGGGGGACCCACATTATACAAGGAGAACATGTAAACTCCCCAAACACAGAGATTCAAACCTACAACCCCAGAGGTGTGAGGCAGCAGTGCTACCCATTAAGCCACCATGCCACCAAATCATGGTAAAATTTAAGAGCAAAATTAAATACTTAGACAAACAAAATGTCTAAACCTCTGTGCTGAAATTACAAATTGAATGTTTGTGGTACGTTCACCGTTGAAAAGCAACAGCAACTCAAACCGCTGACACATCTCCTACATTGGCTGACTGAGACACAGCAGAGGTAGCCAATCAGAGCTGACCCCTGGAAACACATGTTAGTCAGCTGCTAGAGGTAAACAGCCAGTCTTGAGCAGAGACAAGAGACTTAGGTATCCACTAAATAGTGACATTAATATGTATTAAACTTGTTTGTTGAACTTGAATCCCAATTGAGACTGAGCCAGGTGGACGGGGCAAAGAGGACATCACTGTCAATATGGCCCTGACATTTCTCCCAGGGGCAATCTAATACTACAAAACTACACACCAGCAATTTCCAGACTATATTCTCCACAGTAGACCTCCACTCTTATGTTCTGAACCGAAAGAAGAAGAGGCAATTCACAGCTCATTTACTTTAAGCCTAGAATAAGCTGATCAGGAGCAATGAGATCATACAGCAAGGTAAACCTGACCCAGAGGAACTCTCCCACTAGGATCCACATTTTCGACTAGGAGGAAACTGGTTGAAAACTAAAATACCTACAAAAATACACCTCCCAAAACCAAGTACCTCAAAACAAGGAGCAATTCACTTAGACAGAAAAGTAAATCTTTCACCAGCAAAGTTTAAACTCCAAAATTCTGGGAATCCTGCTGGTTAGCTGCAGATAGCTGGGATCACCAATCAATAGCCTTCATCTGGAAGTCACCTCATAAAAGGCCCATAAAAGGTTCAGGACCATATATGAGGAACTTCCTCCCACTGACTAATCAATGCACTTAGCAAACACTTTAGTTAAATGGAATTTTACACTTAATTTTAATAGTACAGTGTTAGGGGCTTGAACAAAAAAATGAAAGGAATTCTCTCATTACAAGCCAAGGTCACCAAAATGTGTAAAGCACTCAGCTACCAACACAAAATTTTATCAGTCATTTCCCCTTTCATCTCAACATTAGACAGTTTTAACAGGTGGATTCCAGTTAATGCACAGTTCATTCTCAATAATATGAAACAGCGATGACAGGTCTGCCTTTGGCTTCCAGAAAGTTACGTCTGGGGGATGGGGGGCGAAACTCACCGGCGTGGCTACGTTCTTCACCGTCACGCTGGGTGTGGTCGCTCTCAGTGCTCCGCTAACCCCGTGGTAATACTTAAAGCAGATCTTCGTTTCCGCTGGCAGGAGAAATGTGCATGAGAAAGAAGAATCAGATTTAGCCAGAGGTGTCCGATTCGCTTCCAGGATGTGACACAACGTTCTGGATGACAAAGGCGCAACAGCGAGGAAAAGGACTGGAGTGCAATTTCCCAGGAGAGGCCAGTTGTGTGGGGGCTCTATGGTCCTTGCTTTGGGAGAACCACTATTAACTAGTAAGTTCTAGTCCTACACGTTATGAAAGGAAGAACATTCCAAAATTTCCCTCTGGGATCAATAATGTCCATCTTAGTCTTAAGCATAAAACAAAGAACCAATGCAAGGGGGTGGAAAAAGTATTTATGATTACTGTACATCATAAACGGTCTCCCAGCAACCTCTATAATGTTTTAAGTGGACAATGCCTGTGCTTGGCGAGCAATGTCCCTATAGGCTGGAAGAGGGAGTTTTAACAGTAGGACACATTATACCCAGGGGTGCTAGACAGAATTATAGTCCATGGGAGGAGGATACACAAAGATGTGCATTAATATGTAACACATATACCTGAATAAAATGTGGTGACTGATTTTTACTGGGCCATTGGGCAGTGGACCATTACAGAGGGCAGAGTTGTAGCTAACATCTCTAGGGCTGCAGAGCTCAATGCTTTCTCCTACTCTCTCTTGGGTTCTCCTTTTAGTGACCAAAGACCGGTGATTTAGGGATGACGGCAGCTCTCTGTGGTTCTGTATGTGTGCCCTCCTTTCTGGGGTGCCCCCTGTCCTGTCCCCTGTATTTCCTCATCCATGCTCAAAGCTTGCCTCGAGCTTGTATTGGAAAAGTCATTACAGAAAATGGAGGAATAATTTTTTCTTTAAAGAAACCACTCACCAACAAAAAATACTCATTACTTTGTATTGCTCCAGCTGGCGAATGCTAACCTCTGCAGTGGATGTGAAAAATAAAGCCAGTTTCCGGATCACAGAAATGAATATCCGTATCCTGAATAGATCCTGTTGATAGGGATGTGGGTGTTTTTGGTACAGAATTCTAGTGTGAACTCCATATGCTAAATAAAACCCATGAAATTGCAAAAATAGACATGTAACCGTTCTGGGGAGGCTCAAGGAAGCTGCGATCCTGACTGCTCCAGTTTCTCCGTCTCTCAGAATAACCCAAAGCCGGCACACTGTCACATTACAAACGGGGACCCGTCTGAGAGAAATGCCATTGTCCTCCCGAGACAGCTCACTTACGCACCGAAACTCCCAGAGACATGTTTCATGCAAACAGCTTCGACCAAGTTTAATGATTTATTCAGAGTGTACTGTAAACTCTCTATTGCATTCGACACACGGGCATCTCTGAATCACCTGTAACGTGGCTGTGCGTGCCCTGTGACAGACTGGCATTCTCTCTAAGATATATCCCTGCCTTGTGCCCTACGGTGCCTGGAATAGGCTTCAAACCTCCAGGGAATAACCACATAGGAGATGGGTGGATGAACAGTATTATTCATTTCAATATTAGCTGAAGACACTCTAGATTCCCAGCACTTTACAAAGTTTAGGTAAACTATAGATCCTGAGGGTCAGGTTAATTTAATTTCTTAATCAGGTATATATATATAAAGCTCTCGTTGGAAAATCTGACCAAAAAATGACTGACCAAAAACAGGGACAATACAGATCCTTCTAGTACATTTTCAAGGCTGAGGCTCTGATGGAATTTTACTCTACCCAGCATGCTTTGGGGTTTCCATGGATCGAAAGCAAGGAGACTTTTGGGGGAATCTGTTGTTAGGTCTGAGCTTATTCATTTCGCATCACATCTAGAGAAACAAGGAATGATTTTATACAGGATATAAATAAAATATTCAAGTCTGAGAAGCTGTTACAGCTTCTGACAGTCACCTATACCAGCAGCCTGGTGAGCTGGGATCACTGGTAGTATTTCTGAGCACCACACACTGAAATTTGGGCAATGTTTCTTATTCTATCGCCATGCTGGTTCACGTGCTGAGGCTGAACTAATTTCAGGCTATTTCAGACACACGGGACACATACCAGCACACACTGAAGAGTAAATGAAAACTTACTCTTGTCACATATATCTGAAATGACTTTGTGAAGCAAAATATCCATCCATCCATCTTCTATACCTGCTTCTCATACATAGGGTTACAGGGGTCCTCACCCAATTCAATAAGCCACAGGCACAAAGCAATTAATAATCGAGGATGGGGCACCAAGCCATTGCTAGAGAGACACACTGTTCACACATATAAAATAGTAATTAAAAAACATATCAAATAAATACAGGATGGGATGCCAGGCAGCACAGGGCACACCCAGGATGGGATACGGTTCAGTGCAGGGCACACCCAGGATGAGATGCCAGGCAGCATAGGGCACACCCAGGATGGGATACGGTTCAGTGCAGGGCACACCCGGGATGAGATGCCAGGCAGCATAGGGTATGGCCAGGATGGGATGCCAGGCAGCATAGGGTATGGCCAGGATGGGATGCCAGGCAGTATAGGGTACGGCCAGGATGGGATGCCAGTCCAGTGCAGGGCACACCTGGGATGAGATGCCAGGCAGTATAGGGTACGGCCAGGATGGGATGCCAAGCAGCATAGGGCACACCCGGGATGGGATGCCAAGCAGCATAGGGCACACCCGGGATGGGATGCCAGGCCAATGCAGGGCACGCCGTCACACAGCATGACCAGCTTAGAGATCAATTCACTTGACCTCATGTTTTTGGAAGGTGGATGGAGGTCAGAGCATCCAGAGGAAACCCGCAAAACCAGTCACGTTTGCTGGTGACGGATTGGCGCCCCATCCTGGGTTATTCCCATACATTTCTTATCAATCCACCAGGTCCTAAATCCAGACCCAAGGTGATAAATATGAATTAATACTCTTAACTGCGTTCAGTCTGTCTGCAACTTGTTTTAATTAATTTGCACAAGGGCGTACTTCATATTTAAATATGACTGAAAGGTGGCTAGATATCATTGAAGCTAGAACCAGACAGATCTGTGTTTAGGTGAAAACACAGAACAAAGGAGTGGAGGACACTAGACTGACTGTCAGTTTGACTTGATTCAGCCTGAAGGCTGTTTTTATAGCGCGCTCTCCTTTGAGTATTTCACCCTCACTTTGCGCTGTAAAGCACAGAAAGCAGCCAAGAAATGGCATGTTAACAAGCCAGAACCATGCAGCACCGGGGATTTCACACATGCTGTGACGTGACCACTTACGCTCTGCGAAGTAGGAGCAGGAATCGATCCTCCACACGATCTGGCCCCTGTGGGAGCCGTTCACCCCCCGGTTCTTGTAGTCCAGAAAGTTCTCTGACAGAACCTCATCTGGAAAACGACACGCACACACACACACACACACTGACTCAGAGCCCCCATCTGTCTGCCTTGTGCTCTTAATTGTCTATTTTTGTTTCTCATTTGAGGAGACACTCAATACATTAAAGCCTGGCGATAAAAAGGGAATGCAGTCCATGGCTAATATGAAAAATAAACTCAGAGGCACTAATGTTGCAGATGCCTCCGAAATACACCCAGGTCTTCTGCAGAATTGCTGTCATGCTGAGGCCCAGATAACTAACAACTCGAAGATGGGGAACATTAAGGAAGCTCCTTCTCACCCCGGACTATTATCACTGTTGCTGGAGTGTGGCGTTACCACCAGGAAGGATGCTCATTAGCTACAAACGGTTCACACAGAAACAGCGGGGATGGACTCAGAGCTGAATCTGCGGTGGGGAAAGGGCTCCAACGAAACATACGATATGAGCCAGACAGAGGTACACTAATGAGGAAAACTACACTGACCTTAATCTGTTTGAGAACAGTCAAATAGATTATAGATGGGGAGGTTTACTATAATATATGCACTGTAGTTTTTTTTCGTGCCTTTTCTGTGGCATCTTCAGGGGCCGATTAACTTATGTGGGGGTCCTAGGCTGACATCAGCACAGGTGTTGCCGATTTCAAGAATCAAGAATTTATTGTCATATGCTCGTGGGAGTTTTACTTACACAGAAATGTTCACAGGGAAGAAGGAAAAATGATTGGTTGAGAAAGATAGAGGTAAGTCCAAGCGATACAGGAAGCAGGACCAACCAATCTAATGTCTTGGCCCTGCCTCCTCTAGTTGCTTAAATCTGCCTCCTCTACAATCTGATTGGTTATCTCTCTGAACCAATCATTTTTCCCTCAGTACAGTTTTGTGTAAGGAAAACTCCCACATATGTCATAGACACAGTAAACAGGCAGTTCTAGTAGGCAAAAAAAAATCTTACTCTTCTTGTCCTCCTGGCTACGGGTAAATACAAATTAACCAGGTAAACAGAGATCTCAAGTACAAATTAAGGTGTTTTTGGTAAGCCAACAAATGCACTTACAATAATGACAATGAATATATAGCCAGTCTATAAATAACCGATCCATTTTTCATATGGAAAGGGCTTTACTGGTTCTGCCATGGTCCTAGAGTACAGCTTAAGCCTGTGCATTAATCCACCCCCAGGGGTCTTACTTTTTAAGTGAATCTGCTGCAAAGCCGGCCATGATCTGCTGGCTTACCGATGAGGTACATGCCAATCCAGTCGCCGGCATCCACCTCCTCCTTGATGTCCCAGCAGAGCACGATGTCCTGCGATTGGCCGATGGTGCAGACGGAGCTGCTGACCGTGAGGGTGGAGCGGCTGTCGCAGGTCACCAGGTCGGCGTCGCTGGTGGAGCGCGGCAGGGCTGCCCCGCCGCCGTGGGCCTGGCCGTTGTGGTACTGCTCGGCGTTGTAGCTGTACCGCGTCGGCTCCTTGCAGCGCCGCCGGTTCTGGGAGCCCCGCGTGGGCGACGCCATAGCCGCCAGACCCAGGAACCTGTTCTGGTACAAGTTCTGGGAGAGACCGCGGGGAAGGCAAGGTGGAATCAGGGGTGCCGTAATTCCTGAGTGACAGGGCCCTAAAAAATTTGGAACATGATTGGACTGGACTGAGTTGGGGGCCCAAAATGATAAGCTGTCATGGGACCAGTGTTCACATGTCAGGCTACTCATGGTCTAACTATGAAATAATGAATGATGCAGCCCAGGAGACACAGATAACTGTCCTGTCTAATGAATACATTCTGTATAATAGGTAACCAGACATCTAACACTAGGCATAATGTAATAATATAACGTAAAACAGTCAGAGACAATTAGACTTATGCTTAGCTAAGCATGTGTCACTCGGTGCCCGGGCAGTTCGAGTTTACATTCGGTTACATTCTAAGTGCTCCGAAAAGGGTTACAGACCATGCTAGCTGTCCATAATGTGGGTTCTCATTCAGCATAGCCTGAAAAAGACTAAGCCAGGCACCCAGCAGCTTGGAAGAGCGCCAGATTGCGGCAGATGCTGATGGGGTGGGGGGTGGGGGTGTTCCTGTACGGCACATGCTCTTATAAACTTGAGACAGCCATATAAATTCATGACACATGGCCGAGAGGGGGACGGGTTTTGCGACGAGGCCTCCAGCACTGGCGAAATCCACAAAATGAGAATGCAAATGAAGGGAACGACACGGCTACGACACGGCGCCAGAGAGATACGGGGAAGATATTTCCTCATTTCTCGCTTTGTTATTCTCTCATCCTGCACACAGAGAGGCAGGAGAAACTATCACATGATCCTCAGGACAAATTTAGCCTTCCCCCAGAAACTTTGATTAACACAGTGCAATAAACCCAGATAAATGTCTGTCCCACCTGTGTCTGGATTCGTTTACTGTCGCTTGTTAAGCTCCATGACCCCGACTGTGTCTATCCCACCTGCCTCCAGTCAACAAGAGCAACCAGTTGCCATAATTAAAACCGACAGGAACAACACATCAGAAAATAAATCAATATTGTTCTCTGTAATGTAAGATAACATAATAAAACAATGTCAAACATAGAGGCAAGAGAGGAAAGGTATGATTTGCTTAGCTAAGCATCTGTCGGTAGATGCAGGGGCAGTTCTATGTGTTTTTAAGGTGGGGGAATAAGAGAGACCACAATTCATAGGGAGGGGCCAACCTTGTCATTAGCCAATGATATGTTTTGAATTGCTGAATGACAGGGAGGGAGCACTATGGGGACCAATCGGCTTTCAGCTGGGGGCTGAGCATCTGAGGCCCTGCCCCTGTAAAAATGCGTGCATTAGTTTAATCTGAAGTGCTTCGTAAGATCTGTATTTCAGTAAACTGACAATTTTTTAAATGAAATGTGTATTTTTCAGGAGACATTAAATTTGCGTAGTATCTGTCTTCAAACTACTTATATGGGTCAGGGACACAGGGGAGCCTGGGACCTATTTCAGGCAGCATAGGGCAGAAGGCTGGGGTACAAACCAGTCCCTCACAGGTCTCACCCCAGCATACACTATGGGAAATTTAGAGACATGCCTTGGGAGACCTGCATGACATGGGGAGAACATGCAAATGGCAGACATAGAGGGGCGAGGCAACAGTGCAACTCGTGCATTATAAGTCATCCAGATGAGTGATGAGTTGGCCCAGAACAAACTCTTCTAGTCTTCTGGAAAGGTTTTATGAGTTTTAGTGCTCTCAGGTATCAGGGCAGCATACCCAGTTCCTGGATCTATAAGCATCTGCTCCAAGGTCATCGCAAAGAACACGGTAACTGGCTGAGCCTCCAGTCACTAGCATTACACTATGAAAGGGGGGCCGGGGGGGGGGGGGACACAACATTTTGGAGATGTAGTGCATCCTTCCTCTTGCAGCTGGGACCCATCTCCTTGTAAGTGTGTCCGGTTTAAGCCTGCAGGCCCCTCTACCCGTCTATTCTGAGCAGAATTCATCCAAACTCCATTGAAAAATCCACCCAGAATCAGCGATCCATGTGTGATGTGTGGGCAAGGTTTATGGAGAAATATTAAAACATTCAAGAAGCGTATTCTGCCTAAGAACACATATGAATTGTGTTAAAGGTCAAAGCAAATGGTTTCAGTGTCACTTAAAGGATTTTTGGGTTCCCATTAGAAGGGAAAACACAATCTTCTCTCCTTTGAGGTCTGAGAACTCTTCCAGCAAGCAAATCACAGTGTCTGATTTTGAGCTGTGCTTACATAGTCCTATATTGCTTATACTCATTAACATAGTAATCCATCTATTTTGCCACTTTCTATGCGAAATGTTCCAGTAAGTCCCATGCTGTTACTGTCTGAACCAGCAACCTGGCATACTGTCCTAATGTCAGCTAAATCAACTGGACAAAGAAACAACCAAGGGGACCACATTACCTTTTTCTAGATGCCATAAGCTCCTAATGAGAGTTACTTTACATTACTTTCCATACCATGGTTGGTTTCAGAAAGTAATGCGGACATTGTGTATGGAGGAGCATTTATCGGAAGCTTTCATTCATGGGTAAATCTATACATCATATAAATGAAAGGAAATAGCAGCACCTCAAAGGCTTTCAATGGCACCCCTTCCAGGGTGCCCTATTTCGTTGTTTTCTGTGCTTCCCGGGATTGGCTGCAGGTTCACCGCAACATGGCGCTTATGGAAGATGTTTGGATGGATGGATGGATAGACGGATGGTTTCAAATGTAATGACATTGCCAAGCACCAACTGAGACCACATCTACAGTATATATAATGTTATAGGTATTATACAGTAGGTTTCAAACCTGAGTGCTTGTGTAGTATGAGACCTACCTGGGTGAACCTGGAAAGCTCCCTTAAGTCCTGACAGCTTAATGTCAGCCTCTCCATAGATGCGCTGTTTGTTTTATTAGTAGGAGAGCCTGCTGGAGTTTAGCGACGTGAATGACATCTTGTGACGTCATACTGCGTTGTTTTCATAAAGTCACTCAGAATAAACTTCTTCCTTTTCAAGGCAAACAGTCAGGGAGGTGTCCTGTCAACCTCTCATCAATGTTTTACTGCTGAAAAGCTTGGGCCATATTTATAAATATATTTGAAAAATTCATGAAGAACCAAAAAAGAAAAAACATAACCCATCTGTCCATCCATCAATCCATCTCTCTTTCTTCAATGCGCTTTTCTCATTGAATTTCACAGTAAATCCAAACCATCCATCCATCTTCCACAACCGCTTATGTGCTACAGTAAGGGCACCGAACCCCCAGTCTACCGACCAGTACCAATCCGCGGACCAGAATCAACTGGGGTAGAGTTACCTCCTGTCCTGTATATTATGGGATTGTGTGCCCGCCTTGGCAAATTTTACCGGCACTCGTTTTACCAGCCCGTGAAATTTTGACATAAACCACAGACATCAAAAGGTTAGGAATCCTTACATCACATGAAGACTGTCTTTATATAAACTAGCATATTCTAATTTTATGAGCTATTATAAGCTAGATATTGGTTAATACTCGTTACATTAAGACTGAGCAGCACAACAATAAGCACTTATTAACAAATATTAGTGGTGTGGCACTGCCTGTGGCTTTAAGCATTTCTTACATCAAGGAAAAAAACAAACGAATCAGCAGGCTTCTTATTGATCTGAGACTGGGGGGCTCTTGTACATCACCCCTGTGAATTATTTTCGCGAGACGGGAGTTTAAGAATCAGCAGTGATTTCAATCTCCAAATCCAGTTTTACTCTGGGTTACTTTCACACTGCCTGGGGACTGAAGCTCAATCCTCCATAATACACTTTGATTTGCTTAGCTAAGAAAGCCACTGTTGAAGTTGAGAAAATGCAGTGGAGACAACAGTTCATCAGGCCATATCGTAACACTGCTGAAACATTCTTCAATAACTACTTTAAAATGTGAGGCAGTGGTAGGAGGAATTTTACTCTACACCTGTAAATATCTGTAGTGCTAAACACTCTACATGTTTTAATGCAAAGCCATGAACATTTTGACTAACAAGTCAAACTCAAATTGCCCCCTCTCTCCAAGCAAATGGTTATGGAATGGTGACCCTATGTCCTCTTTTTCCCAGACGTATCCTCATCTTTGGGACCTAAAAATGACTGAAATGTCCAGAATTTCACTCTGTTTCATGCTGCCACTGGCTTTCTGTGTGCATTTTTGTGTTGTTTTGTGACGCCTCTCTTTGCATCCTGGCCCCAGCATCATTTTTTTGGAAGGCAAAATATGGTCATCTTAAGGCTAAGCCACCTAGCATAGGACCACAGGCAGGCTTGTGATCCCAAGCAGCATGGTAACAGCCTGGATGGGACGTCAACCCTTTGCAGGGCACATCATGGGCGATTCAGAGACGGCTAGCTGCACATCTGTGAGCTTGTTGGGTGAATCCTACAGAACTTCCATGCAAACTCCGCACAGAAAGAATAAAAGCAGAATTCAAGCCCCCAACCCTAGAGGTGTGAGGTGACAGCCTGAACACTACTGCACTGCATAGGAACACAACCATCTACTTCCCACAATATCGGGCATCTCAAGGCTTCTCACTGCTCATTAAGTTCCATGCATTTAAATATGAATGCATATACAATATATATATGCATTAAATATATACACCAATGAGCCAAAACACTAAGACCACTCCCAGGTAAACCCAATAATGTTATCTATCTAGTAGGGTAGTAGTGTATGTCAAAGTCTGGGATATATTAGAAACTAACATCAGGTACACGTAGTTGACATGCTGAATGCAGAAGAAATGGGCAGGGGGTAAATATCTGAGTGACTTTAATAAGGGCGAAATCATTACAGTCAGACGACTAGGTCAGAGCATCTCAGAAAGGCCTGTGGGGAGCAGACAGTGAGCCGTGGTGAGTACTTAGTGAGAGTGGTCCGAGGAGGGAAAAACCATGAACTGCCGATGCAAGATGTGAATGAAGGCTATCCTGAGTAATTAAAGCCAACACAAAGGTTACCGTAGTGAATTACATACACTATATGAACAAAAGTATTGGGACATGTGGCCATTGCACCTACAGGAACTTTTATGACATCCAATTCTAAATCCATAGGCATCAGTAAGCAGTTGGTCCCCCCTTTGCAGCTGCAGGTCAACCGCTAGTGAAGTGATTGTGAAGTTGGAACATCTATGAGGAAGTGTGGTTGCAAAACAATAGGCCACACAAACTCAGAAAGAGACCTGATATCCCAACATCAATACCCAGTCTGAATGTCAGAAAATCCCACCAGCCTCTAAGGGGAAGCTTTTATAATAGCAGAGGCTATTATAGCTACAAGGAGCCGACCAACTTCATATTAATACCCTTGAATTCAATATGACATGTTAGACAAGCTGGTGCCCACGTACTTTTAGCCATATATCGTATGAGTTCCATTGTCAGCTGTCGGCCATCCATATATTTTCCCTGGTCATGTACCTCATGTAATGTTCTACTTGAAAAGTCTGGTCCATCCATGGTGGGATCCTAATTCAGGTTTTGTGAAATATCCATGACTTTAAAATTTGTTGAAATGTTTTTAATGTAGCACCAATAAAAAAAATGTAGCACTACCATTATGTGTGTTTTTCAGTTTTGTATCAATGAATTATTAACTTTGATGTTGAATAACAACCTGGAGGTGGATATAGGGTGTCACACAAGCTTGGGAGTCAGGGAGATCTTCATGGCTGGACCTGGAGGGCCTTTTTTAACAGCACTCAGAGTACCGAGAGACACAGCTGTGTTAGGGCGATTAGGATGCTAAAGCGCTGAAGCTCGTAGGTAACCCTACTGGAACGGAGAGACGTGGCAAAAAGAAGGGGAATCATAAACAGGAAAAGCAACGGTTTTGGCTGAGATCGAGGCAAGATCACAGTGCAAACAATCACAAACATTTATATGAATGGCATTGATGGAATCTGATGATGAGGCAAGCAACTGTTATTATACAGGAGAAGGACACTGACCTTAACACTACACAGGTGGAGTAGCATAATGACTCGTCAACTGAAAGCACTTCAATTCCTGAGGAAAAGCGAACAGCATTATTCCAATGTGGTTAAGACCGGGGTGATACTTTTCATTGAAACAATGCTCTTTCTGCAATTCATGGGCTAATTGGAGTTTAAACTTCAACAGGAGGTCAAGACAGTTCTGGCACTAAAGCTCACGAATAAGAGGAATTAACGTAACAATCATTTTTAACATACCAGAAATTTGTCATGCTTTACAGTTAAATGGGCGACAGATGTTACCACTCTGTCATTCCCTTCGAATACATTTAAGACATCATGACTGTTTTTGATGTTTCGGATGGATGGCTAAACGTTTTTTTTTCATTGGTATCTTCATCATAGACGACAGAGCATGAAGATATCAAAAGAAAAGGGACATACATGGAGACAGGCTGGTGGCATGTGCATCGTCTGATGATCTCATGTTGGCCAAAGTAAAAATCCTGCAAAAGAAGTGAAGACAGCATAAAAAACACAGACATGCACGCACACACAAACACATACACACACACACACACACACACACACACACACACAGGGCAAAGCAGAGCGTGGCAGACAGAAAACAGTTTCATAACATGCAGAATAAGCCTTACTGTGGCATGTAAACCGATGCCCGGGTCAGTGTCACCTCGTACTTCAAAAAGCAGAAGAAACCCTGCTGGACTCTTTTAATTATTCTCTTGTTTGCCTGCATTTGCATGATTATCATGGTAGATCTCATTAACAAATTAAATTAACCTGACCTGCATGATCTCTAGTTCGCTGATACTCTGCAAAGTACTTGAAGTCTAGACTGTCTGAAGCTGATATGTAAATACATCATCCATCCATCCATCCATCCATCCATCTCCTAAGCAGTTATCTGATGCTGCGTAAGGTCCCGCGGACCCTAGAGCCTATCCCAAGCAGCACAGGATGGGCTACACTACTCTGGGTGGGCTGCCAGTCAATCACAGGGCACAAGCACACAGATTTACACTACGGGCGCTTCAGAGATACCAGTAGCCAATATGCATGTTTCTGGACTGTGGAAGAAAACCAGAGTACCTGGCAAAAAATCTACATGACGTGGGGAGAAAATGCAAACTCCACACACAAAGAAGGTAGCATTTCTCCCCAAACATCACTTAGACACAGTGTTGCCTCTACAAGAAAAGACCAAATAATTGTAATTAGAATAACAGAGATACATATTCATTTACTTAGATGGCATTTATCTTGGGAATATGCTCGCTTAAGGTAAGATCTATGCATGTCTGCATCATTTCGATCCCGATTCGTTCTTAGCCTGAACAGTACATGAGTTAATCAGCCCATCAGCCATCATACGAGGCCCACGGCTCATTGGGTTTTCAATGAAAAAACATGTCTTTTGGCCTCTTATGTAAACTGGGGGCCTGAGTCTTTGACAGCCACCCCCAAACAACTGAGCCTAATGGAGCCAAACAATGGAGAAGCCCTGCCTGTGCCCTCATTCTCAGCCTTATTACAAAAGATTATGAACAAGCATAATGAGGGCACCCCAAAGCAGCCTTAAGTATAGCCTGAAAAGAGCAGAAGACTAAAGAACTTGACGGCTATTCGACATTCAAGCAGAAGTCAAGCAGACTGACTGATGACATAACTACTGTAGGATTAAAAGGTGCCACCCAGTGCAACGAGTCACTGTATGCGCTGGCGAAGAGCTCCGTGTCACAGCAGGGTCTCTCCCGACCCACTCTTACCGACATCAGGTGGATCAGCTGCCATGCCAGTCATACAGGTTCAGATCACAGCCAGAAGAGGCAGGGTGACCCGACATGTCCAATAATCCTTACACTGCATGCCTGTCTCTGCTATTCACCTTGCATTCGCAGCAAAATCGTTCCGTTTCCTCTGTCATCGCTACTGCAAGGCTGCTCCATGTGCATCTCTGTATAATCGACAGCTCGGGACCTCTCTGAGCAGCTAATTCGCAGCACACTAGCTAAACAATAACTGGAGAACAAGACTGCAGGACCAAGACACCTGACACTTTACTTTAGAATGGAATTAATGTGATTTTGTGCGTTATGCTGTAAAGGCCAGAGGCCAACATACTACCATCTGATAGACCTCAGCAGAGAACATCACAATATTCTTTCCAGAAGGATCTCCATGTCAAATCTATTACCCTTGTAATCTGTGGTGCTTATATATGTCTCCCTGGCTAGATCTCTAGACTCTGCTTTATACGCAAATTTTTGTTTTCGTAAATACTCATTTGTGGCCTTCTCAGTTGACGCCACTGATACCTCATAATGGAAAGACTTTATTGCTAAATCCAGTAACAAGGTCTGATAAAGTCTGAATGAACAAACAAATGGCCCAATCAATAAGTTAATTGAAGACTTCCTAGAAAACGATTTAATGCCCTCATTAAATCTAATCCCACCATGGGGACTTCCATACCTGGGGAATTCACAAGTATATATACATCCTGCATTGTGTTAAGTGTAACCTAATTCTTTAAGAATTGCATAAAAGAATGTGTGTATGCAGACATAGTGTTCGTTTCTTAATACCATTCGACGTGAAATATGGAGAAGTTATGAGATATGACAGGCAGAATCAGCCAAGGCCTTCTGAAGACTTGAAGGACATCAGCAGAGGCTTCACAGGCTTCTGGGGGATCTCAGAGCAGCTCAGGTTTTCCAGCCCTACTCCCCTGGATCAGGGCTTCCCGAAATATCCACTGGGTTCCAGAATCCAGTCCAAAGAACTCAGGTGAAAAGATTCCCCTTCTGAGAAGACCTGTAACACTTGAAGTAGGTTCATTAATCACCCTTGTCTAAACCTTGCAATCTGCTGGATTTTTTTAAGGTAAGTTCAGCAGCGGGCAGATGCCTTCTCTAAGCCATAAGATCTCCAGTTGATATTCGGGTGCATCTATCTCATGTGTTCGCTGACTCCTCGACACCTGACCCGACACAGCTGCAGAATCTTCTTCACGGTATTCGTGTTAGCTGACCTTTGAAGCTTTTGGGGTCTTGTTTACCCCCTATCCATCATCTTCTTCGGCACAGACTCAGTGTTGTATAGCAGATATCAGCTGCACTGTAGTGCTAGTCTTTCAGTGACGGTAGCACTATGTGAGAACTACACCTTACGGCTTATCATATGAGGCCCACGACTCATTGGGTTTTCAATGCAAAAACATGTTTTTTGGCCTCATATGTAATCCTATACCCGTCTTAGGCTGAATCCTAAACTGCTACAAGTCTATAAGGTAATCATTACTATAAACTATCTTATATAATATTTCAGGGGGATTAGTGTTATTCTGTAAAGTTCCATCAAGTTTCTTGTTGCAAGCCAGCTTATTTACCGCTAAGAAAGAACCTTTTTAGTTCCTATTTATGGATATTCATATAAGCTTTGGCACAACCTGGTACTCCTGATAAAATCAAGAGGTTATATTATAAAATATTTCACTCTGTGGAGGGTTATAATAATCTAGATTAACAGAAAATATCAGTAACATCAATCTGCCCAAGATGCCAATACTCTTAATCCCAGCCAGGGAGTGAGCCTGTACACAGATTAATGATTCTTGTCAACACAGCCCTGGTCTCTCTCAGAACACAGACGCCACGTCCAGACCCAGCAGATTGCCTACATTGCAATGCCGTCCCTCCACCAGCAGCTGCGGACCGTGATTATCTTCTGGCTCGACATGCTCACACAGAGCTGTCAGGGGAACATCTTACCAGGTTCATCAGAGCCCACACACTGTGAGTTTACCGTGATCGACGTTATCAGGACGGCAGACTGTCTGCTGTTAAAATCACAGGTTTGTCAATTTTGGCCCTGTCAATTTCAAAACCCCCAAACTTCCAAGTAAACTTTAGTTTGTTGTCACAACATTACAAAAAAGTAATAATTCTATATAATTCCACATAAACTACTGACTCTTTCACTTTCACTGCCTGTTCTACGATTGGCACCTACTGTATCATGCTTTAACAGACTGTCTTTACATAAAAACACTGACATTTATGAATAAATCTAAAGCTGATGGGAGTTTTAATTACATAAAAATGTTCTGAGAGCGGAATGAAAAGTGATTGATTCAGAGAGATAACCAATCAGATTGTAGAGAAGGTTGGTCTAAGCAACTAAAGGTGGCGGGACCAACTAATCAGATGTCTTGGACCCCCTCCTCTACAATCTGATTGGTTATCTCTCTGAACCAATTATTTTTCATTCTACCCTCAGAACATTTTTGTGTAAGTAAAATTCCCACAAGCAAGTATAAACAAGGGAATAAATAATCTACTTTTGTTAGTCTTTTGCTTTAAAAGGCTCTGGACCCCTATACCAGCAGAAAACAAAACAGAAGTGAGTCATATGGAGTAGACTGGATTACACAGTAATGGATAGATTTGGTTTCACTCAGATTTACAGGCACTGAATAATTAAGGCTGCATTAAGAACTTGTCAGACATTTCCATTACAATAAAGGGAAAAGGTATGCAGTGAATAGGAAGAACAGAAGGGTAGCTAATTATATTGCATATATCAAGTTTTACACAGTGGCCAGTATAATATCTTTGGAAGGTAACTGAATTGGCATCCCACCCTGGGTGTCCCCTGCCTAGCACCCCCTGCTGCTCTAAATAGGTTCCAGCATTACTGCAACCCTGTACCGAACAAGCCATGGGAAGATGAATTGATGGATGGAATGGTATTTGTTGGAATATGTCTTGGAAAGTCTAAACATAGCAGGATGATTTGCATAAAATCTGTTTCAGACAGCAAAGCATTACTCATTTTAACATCGAAAACTAAATCATTAGGAGAATCTCACACTAGGACATTTCCTCTCAGTATTTCCCCCAAATGCCTGTTTTATGGGTATAATCACATTACAAAGACATGTTCTCAAATGAATCTAATATAAAAAAGAAACAGTTTTCCTGTTTAAACTTCTTAACCTGAATGTCCATATAACTACAGGAAATCCCTGTTACCATTTTCTTCCTAGAAGCTATCTTGCAGGCGCTCAAGTTATTAGGTGACTGTCCTGACAAATTTCTTATCGTTTTCCTTAAGATTGTACTTGCTGCTATTGTTAGAGCCAACCAAAGGCTGCATTTGAACAAGACTGCATGGCAAAATATATGTATGTGTATGTACTATATATTTTCTGCATTGCTGAATTTATTTGGACAATTCTCTATTATATTGTAAAATGAGTACTTAATTATATAACGAGCACAGGAATGCATATTGTGCTTCCATACAAAATGCCTAAAACTTATTTACAGTAACCACTGAAGCATGTGGTTAGAATTAGGCAGAATAAAAAAACTGAAAATTATTGAAAATAAAGACAAAAAAATGGGACATCCAAAAAGGATAACATACCATTGCACAAAGAGATTCTGCATGTGTTATCAAGACGGCGGCCATGTTTGGAGGATGCAATTAAAGGGGCAGGATTCTAATTACGTTTGAGCTCGCATGAGCATGGCGGGAATCAAGGCTCCAAAGACTATGACATGGATATGTAGCGGGTGGAAATCCCCCCCCCCCCCCCCCCCCCCCCCCCCCCC
>JAODJU010000033.1:12615153-12643810 GCA_026776725.1 Gnathonemus echidnorhynchus
TTGGAAGCCATTAAGAAAAAAATGCTCTTCTTGTTTTATCCTGTTCATTTTGTGTTTAAATGCTAAAAAAAATAAATTAAAAAAAAAAAAAAACATATTTAGGTGTAATTTTCGGGGGCCGGGAACCAATTAATTGGTTTTCCATTATTTCTTATGGGAAAAATTCGATCAGAACTCGAACTTTTTAGGACTCGATCCGGAGTCCGGAACGGATTAAGTTCGAGAACCGAGGTACCACTGTACTTTTAGAGTGTGGGAGGGAATGGACGCAAGCACAAACACAGACAGATCATTCCACATTCAAAGAGATGAGACACAAACTTACAAGCTGACGATGATAACCAAGATGCTTAAATTTGATGATAATTGTGCTGATAAAAGTGATTTAGCACCAGTATTTGTGCCAGATTATTTTCTAAAAAGTGTTTACTTTCTCATAATTTAGTTTGAAAGAACAAGCCATTTAATTACAATTGCTGGGAGAAAGATTAAACGTCGTCTAATAACCTATTTTATTTACAAAGCTGAGTTATCTCGGCTTTGGAAATCCCTTAATGACGTACTGACAGTTAACATCACCGTGTGAGGAAAATTGGTGCAATCAAGCTATTCTTGAAATCATTTCTTCATTTAAGAAGCATATTTTCAGAAATATACTGCAGGACAGAGAAAAAGGACCCCTAATTTACAGTGCCACAAATTTATTCAGTTGAAATACCCACAACCTGCAGCACCTCATATACATTTATGTTTGTATAAGCATATACGCTTAGATGGTGGCTTCATCTAAAGCAACGTACAGTCTTTACCCATCCTTTATGAATATATTCACAGAAGTAATTTGGGTTAAATACCTGCTCAAGGATACCATGGCAGGGGCCCCTGCAGAGAGTCAGACCGAAATCCGCTGTCTTACCTGCATCCCTACACATTCAGGACAGATGGTAAATAAATTATGTGCTGCAATTTAGCAATGAATTATTGAGGACAGCAAAAATTGAACGTAATGCCTTTTATCTAACATAGTCTTATGCTTCCTCACAAAAAATTGACTTTTATTTTGGCCTGTCACTGTCACCTTACAGCAAAGTTCCCTTCATATACTTTATGACCTGAGACCACTAAGGGTTCTGGGATTAACGTGTATAGAATGTGCGCTAAAACAGCATATCATACAAGAAAGTTTTAAAATGGGCTTTGCAGTACTTTACAGTATTATTCTTTCAAAGAGAAATGAAGACAAAAAAATAGATAGTAAATAGAAGTAAGTAATGTATAACAGGACTATAAACTGTATAAATGAAATGTGAATGCAACTGGTAACTATTTACAAATTACTAGTGATGAGAGCTAGACTATGAGACAACAAAAAGCAGCTCTTAGGCTACATCTGCGTTATCTAATAAATGGATTCTAATAAGGATGTAATTCTGCAGATTTATACAACAGCGCCATCGTGTGTTGCATGGATGTCCAACGTTGTATGCACTTTCTGGCTGAATTATTCACGGTCTATTTATCCTATAGACACGCAGCTTCTAGAACCTTCTGAAAGCTTTAATTGCAAGGAAGGGGATACAGGAATATTTAGCCAACAGTTTCCTACTGTAAAATTGAGAGGTGGATCAATTTAGCCTTTTGGTGTCTTTTGCACATTCTGGAGCTGTGGTCATTAGTAATGGATAAACAATAAATTCTCAAAAGTATATTTGGGCCAAAAAACTGAGCAACTAGGAGACTCAGGCTTTGCTGGAAATGGACATTGTGGCTTGACGACAACCTTGAGTACATAGCAATAGCTAAAATCAAGGATGCTTGACTGGAAGTTGATGGTCCAGCTGACCATTTGTGGTAGAAGAAATGATTTCACAGATGAAAATGTACACACACAAACGCACAAGGGGAATCCCTGGGCTAGATGGATCGAACCTAAATGGCTGGAGTTACAGTATTTATATGAAAGTTGTGCTCCAGAACAGCACCTAGTCATTTTGGGTTTACCACAGATTCAATTCCTCCATTTAATTTAATTATATCAGTTATTATACATAGTGCCTAAACAATAATTCTTTCAGTTGACATCATATTGATAGATTCTAAAATACTATATTCACAAAATCCAACTGGCTGTGTGTGTGTTATGATTGGATATAGTTCAGATTACTATTGAGCTGTCTAAGGATTTATCCAAGACAAACATTTATTGGCTTTTGAGGGATTTTTCTCTTTAGGACAGTCAAAAATGAATTATATGTGCTGGGTGCTTGTTAGAGTTAATCTTTGTGCAAACACAGCCACTTGCTTCAAAAGAGCAACTTGTTGATATACTATGTAACTACTGTATACTATATGCTAGATGCTTATATACCAGGGGGTAGAGACGTAGCCTAATTAAACCCAATGATTTAATTTTTTTTAATTTATTTTATTGGATTTATTGAGCAAGGACAGCACAAAAGACAATATTACATGTGAAAACAATGCAACCGTTGTTTTGTACAGAGGTTTTCTAGCCAAAGGCTAATTTGCAAACCTAGTCCTTGGTTGGACTTTTAAGAACAGACAATAACGGCAATTATCAAGTCACACACACACACGTGCACACATTCATACACAAGAATTTAGTATAAATTAAGTAATATAACTAATATGAAACATCAGTGTTCACAGATTTGCTTTTGTTTCAGCTTTTACTGGGGTGGCAAAGGGGTAAATTTTGCCGACCGTTAACGAAGCCTATGCATGTATCCATGGACCTATGTTCCTTAGCTGGCTCTCCAGTAAAGGGTAGTGCCCAGTTCTGGAGGCCATCACAAGCAGCACAGAGCACAAAGCAGGGGGCACCCTGGACAAAGCACTACTCCATCACGGGACTCACAAAGAGACACTATGGACAATGTAACAACACACAAGAGAACAAACTCCACACAAACACACAACAATCAAACACTATGGCCATTACAAAGATGCAAATTAATTGGACTGGAACTTGAGTAACATGGAAGCTGCATGAAAACTCCATACAAATAGGGCATGCTCTATGTACAAGGGCATAACTTTGGGTTCAGCATTAGGGGGGTTGAAGTCTCCACCCATTTATGGGGGTCCAGGGAGTTGTATTGGCTGGTTTTGATTATTGGGAGTTGGGGTTGCACAGTGTTACCCACTAACCATCCAGTTTTGTAGATATTGCACAAACTATGGTGAAATTAATGAAACATGGATTACAACTGTTTTTCATATAGTATGTACATTGTAAAACATTACAAAGGTATTTGTTCGCTCCTCCCTTTTCACATTTGTTGCTCCTCTATCTGATTTTGGGTGACAATATTTGACACCAAAAAAAACCCATTTACCACTATTTCATTTATCTCCCAGCTGAATGACTAATCAAAGTGATAATTAAGACAGTCAGGGACTCACAGAGGTGACAGAAATATGATGAAAATTATGACGAATACATTTACAAAGGCTAGTTCCATGTAACCTGTACGTCACATCTCTATTGTGATTGATGCCCTTTGGTTACAGTACCTCCTTCTTTTCCCCTTAATCCACAATGGGGCTTCCAGCGCACTGCTCTCTAAAACCTCCCCTGAGTAGTTACAGAAAGTGCTCACTAGGGGGCAGTGTAAGAATTATTTATACTGCACATTCGTTGTCATAAACCTTAGCTCTGCTTTTTCTAAATATAGAACAAAAGCTGCGTGCGAACAAAGTGCAATGATAAAATACTTTCCCCCCTTTTTCGTCTTAGTCTATTGTTGCTGTACAATACTGCTGTGATGCATTTATTATTGTTTATTTGGCAGATAAAACCTTTTTTTGAGACACACTAAATTTAGTAAAGAAGCGATCTGCAGATTGAATACTTTACAAGCACCTGAGCCGGAAAGATTGAACTGCAGATAAACAGCCGGTATTGAGCACCGATTTCTACACACCTCCCAAGCGAAACACGCAGTGTTATTTTTTCCTTTGCGGGATGATTCTTTTAGCTGCTCCCATGTGAAATTCAAGATGTGAATCTTGAATTTCACAACTCAATCCCGTTTATTTCCACCCCCGCAGAGACATGTTATTCCACAAACTAGACAGTTACATTTTAATTACCGCTCAAGTCCTCTGGAGACGGGAGTTATTTATTTATATTGGACCTAGCGATTTAATTACGAAAAAAAGTCAAGTGCTTAATTCTTTTTTTTTTTTATCAGATATTGTGAGTGAGGCAGGTTTTGGGATAATAAGCGTGATAAGGTTGAGATAATTAGCGCAAAGAAAACATAACTGACGATCAGTGATGCACTGTACAAGGAAACCGTGATCTCTATTGCATGAGGCTTGATCATCAGCAGACCTGTCATGCTTGTGTGAATGAATATCACCATCGCGCAAAGCAAAGTTTGCAAATCAAGACTTCTTTATGATACACTCTCTTCAAACACATTTTTTCTTCCGTTTGTTCTTCAAAAGTAGGTCTTGGAGGATGGTCTTTGGATACCGTAGCTTTTTATCTTTACTCGACGGGGCACAAATAGTTATAGTTGTAACTCAGTTACTACTGAAGTACAAATCATAAACAAATACAGTATAGTACTTAATTCAGATGTCAGATGCGTACTGATTCATAAACATGAGATTTCACTTGTATTATTCATTGCTTGTTCCTTCAGTAGTTTGTTCAGTAGTTCAGATAAATTTACAGAATTATCGCATATGTAACTAATTATCAGAATTAGTTACATATGGGATAGAAGATGTGTCACAATTCAGTAATATTGAACGAACAGGAGATCAGTATGTAACTAAGACTTAGTTTCTGGTTAATTAATACATAAGTAATAGCATAATATTACATTATTTGTGCCCCCTCAAGTAAAGTGTTACCTGTTTCATTTATATCTCAAACAACTCATTTATTAACAATAAGTTGACTGTCCCGGGTCACCCGACACACTCACAATCAAACAGCAAGGGCAATGTAGAGATGTCACTTCACCTCACCACATGTGTTTGAGAAGGTAGAATACCTAGAGGAAATCCATGCAAACACAGGGAGAGCATGTAAACTCAAACCCACAAACTTACAGGTGTAAGGTGGTGTTAGTCACAATCGCTGTTAAAGAGTGCATACAGGGGCGGGGACAGAGGGCCACTGGCTTCAGCTGAATGCTGATTGGCCACTGGAATGCCCCCTCTCCAGTCACTCACTAAATCTAAACATATCATTGGTTGGTGCCACTTTACAATAAGGATACCCATATAAAGAGTTTATGAATGGTTTATAATCTGGTATTAATTAAAACACTTTGTAAATTATTAATATGTAATTTTAAACAAGTTATAACACAGTTTTCTTTTTATTAATGAGCTACTACTGTTTACAAGTGGCAAAAGGGAGCTTTATTGTAAAATGGTACCCATTGGTTAATGATAAGATCGGTCACTTGACTATGCAGTATTAAAAAACACAAGACCAGTTTATAAGCTCTTCATGTGACAAACAGCCCTCATCTCTCATGGTGAGCAACACACCAAACAAAGATGTAGAAGTACAGTCGTGGTTAACTGCTGTGTGGACCCTTGTCCATTGGCCACTGAAGAGGGGCCGCCCAGACCACGGGGTCCACAAGCTTCATCATTGCTCACTTTAGGGACCCTTCACATAAACACAAACTCCACAGGCCAGAGGTCATTTCTGGCCCGGAGTGAGCAGTGTATTAAAAATAAACATGGCCACCAGCAGGAATTGCATCACTGTCCTTCACAGATCTCATTTGCACAGTTTCAGAGTCACCTGGCAGTCATCTGGACACATGGGATTGTCGGAAAGCTTGACAAGAGAGCAGATGCCGTGCACCTGGAGGCCATCTGCTGAGGTCTTCAAACCCATCCATTCACCCATCCATCCATCAGCTTATGAATTAAATGATGCTGTATATGCCATTTGCAGAAGTAGAGGAAGATTGCAATATCCTGTCTTTCTCTCTTTTGAGACACACACATATATAAAGGTGTGAGCAAACCTTGGGGTCCGAGAACAGGATCAGGCCATTGATCTAGGGCTCCTCAAGCATTTCGCTGGGTTAAGGGTCTTGCTCGAGTGCAGGAAGGAGATGGGACTATTCTGCTGAGGGATTCAAACCGGCAAACTTTGGCTCACAGACACAAAGCCCTAACCCACTGATCCAAACATCACCCTCTGGTGGATCATGGGGATCCAGTACAGACTGGGGATGTGCTGGAAGGTATACCAGTTCTGCAAATCCAGCTCCGGGAATTTGAAACCAGAAGAGTTGACTGTCTGTCTTTCAATGATGTACAAGGTGATATGCACAATCCAAGATTATCTTGAGTCATATTGTGGGATATTTTTATAAATATCTAACTATAAGCAGAAAATATTTGTACGTGATAAATATCATCTTCTACAGTAACAAGCCATATAGTTTTTTTGTGGGTTCAGTCAAACATACCCTTTAATGCTGTTTGCCTCCGCGAATGTCAATATTTCGTCGAACAGCTGTGCGATTTCTCGTCTGCATACTCCATCGTAGGCGGCAGCTGTATAAATAATCCACATTGGCTTTGTCTGCACTGCTCTGTTGTTTGTCTGAGGGCCGTTCAGAGAAGCCATCTTACATCGCCGTTCCTAGTCATTCAGTCCTGCTCAGCAGCCCTTAGCCACTGACGACACACTGGCTGGAATTTTAAACACAGCCCAAAGAATCATCAATTGGGAGATTACTAGATCTAGAACATTAGTCATTATGATAGCCAACAGGATCTCACTTATTGCTGTATTTTCCAGGCATACGTGATAGAATGAATAATAATATAAAAAAATATTTTTGAAGTAGCTGAGGGACAGCTTTCACTTATTTTTTAATTCACTTTAGCAGTCAGGCTAACTGGCATCTCTGGATGCCTGCTTGTTCAATATGTGCCTTGCAATGGATTGGCTCCCTCTGCAGGGTGTACCCCAACATTACGCCCTGCACTGCCTGGAATAGGCTTCAGGTGACGCCTATTTTGAACAGTGTCAGGTGGCTCGGTGGATAGCACTACAGCTTCATACCTGCTGTGCTGCGAGAGGTGTGTGTGTGGAGTCTGTACGTTCTCCTGGTGTTTGCACCAGTTTTGTCCCGCAGTTGAAGATGCAGCGAATCGCCGTGGCTAAATTGCCTGTAGCATGACTGTGTGTGTTCGACAATGGACTGGCATCTCATCCGAGGTACCCCAGCTTGTGCCCTAGACTTACTGGGACAGACTGAAGGCACCAACCTGAGCCCCAGAAATGGATAAACAGTTGGAAGATGGATGGGTTGAATGGAAATAGCTGCTGTTTCTACCTGCAATCTAGTCGACTCTGTCAAAAAACTCTCTAATAACCAGAAGTAGATAGTTCAGTTCCAGAAAGTAAAAATTCAGACCAAGATTTTGTTTCAATGAGCCAGTCGAGTAAATAATAATAATAATAATAATAATAATAATAATAATACATTTTTTATAGGAGCCTTTCGGGGCACTCAAGGACACCTTACAACATTCAGCAATAATCACATAACACACAGTAAAAACAGATAAAATCCAGTTAATAATTATAGATAATGCGACACATAATAACCATTTTGTTGTTATTAGTTGAGATGGACAGTTCAGGTTCAGAAAGTAGAAATCCAGACCAATATTTTGTTTCAACCAACCAGTTTAGTATAAAAAGTCACAGTCACAGAGTACTATGTATACTTAGTAACTCAAACCTATAAAACACCCAGCTGAAAAGAGTTGGCCTGTAACTGGAGTTGACAGAAGAGCATGTGGACTAGCATTAATCTAAATGGAGCCTATTATCATTTTAATATCAAGAGCACTCACAAAGAAAAATAATCATTCATAGACAAAAATATCTAAAATCACAGCTCCACACACTTAGCTGTCAGCTCCAGAAGACGATTATAGGAGGTGATGGAAAGACATTTCCCAGCAACAGAGGGAGCAGATGTTTGGATTCCTGTATTGTGAATTCTGTATTTTTCATGCAGGTTTTAATTCCTCTGGCTACCGTTTCCAGCTTTCTATCATTACCCCTGGCACAACAGCAATCTGAATATTAAATGCCCAGCCTGTTATTAGAAAAAAATAAACAAAAAAACAATGCTCGGTGAAAACAGATATTTTGCACAAAACATCAGCAGGTCAACCTGAAAGGTCAGTTCAATATTCACAATCCAATCTCAGAAAGCATGATTGGTCCAACCAGGCAGTCTATTGATATCTCTCCTTCTCTCTTTGATGGGAAACGATGGCTCTTTCCCCAAAGCAGCAGTCCATCCTCTTTGAGAAGGTCTCTGTCCGATTGTCTCGGCTGGGATTTGCCTGATCCTGGGCCCTGGAGTGAGGGCAAAACTTATTTTTTTGAACAAAATCTTTACACCACATCTTTATCTGTTCTGCAAATCTTACGAAGCTTTTTTTTGACAAGCTCAGCTCTTTAGTCACCAAGCCATCTGCGACTCCCTGCAGTTCCTTCAGGTAAAAACACACCAAGTTTGAGATACTTTGAAAATGACTCTTATATGTTGGCTCATCACAAAAGCAGAATAAGGAGAGACCTGTGATCAAAATTCTTGACTTCCTAAATTTCTTCATAATAATTCCCCTAAAAGGACCGAAAATAAACAATTCCTTGCTATTTGTTCTTTTATGACCCAAATAGCCGGATACGCAATAGCATTAATCATGTAATTTGCTACCCAAGAGTGTATTGATTGATCAGTATTTTCCTGCAGCAAAAGGCACGGGGATTGCATACTTAACACATTTATGGCCTCACAAGTTTACATGAGAAATTTTAGGCCATGCTTTTCCACAGGGGTTGCTGATATTCGCTGATCGAGATGGAGAAGCAAGAAAGCATGAAGAAAGTCCAACAGAAAAGTAATCTCAGTCTCTATTTGTGATTCATTAAGGCTGTAGCTTAATGCTCAAGTTTCTTTGCTCAATGTAAATACCATTAAATTACATTGCTACCAAAATCAAGTACACCAACCGACATTCCTTCCAGTCGATAACTGCTTATCCAGGACGAGGCTATGATGGGCTTGGAACTCATCCCAGGAATCAGCAGGCACTCGGCAGGACACCCTCTGCGGTATACCACCCGATGTTTACTAAGCAAAACACCTTTTAAACAAGCTTAATCTTAGGATTAGAATCTACTGCTTTTTGGTTACTGTAGCTGGTGTAACTAAGCATCACACTCTGTAGCCAGCTTCTCTGCTGGAACACTAGGCACTGCTAGGCATACCTGCAGCTCTTCAGTGCAAAATCGAGGTAGTTCCGCCACAGTGTGCAAATGTTCTGTAACAAATACCAGAAGAAACCAAATACTGACCAAACCTGTATCACCTGAAAAATGATGCCAGTGAAATACATCAAGACTTATTTCCAGTATTATGTGCTGAAAGACTTATTTCCCTGGCTATAAGGACAGATTGAGTCCTTATATGCAACATTCTGGTTTGGGAGGGGTGATGTTATCATGCATGCTACATGCTGATCAATCTCAGCTTCGCTCTGAAGCAAGTCGATGAAACTGCCGACTTTGGTGTCCGCATCACAGCGTGAAAATGGTAACAAGATAAAGCCATTTTCCACTTTCCAAGAAAACGTAAAGTAAATGCCGGTACAGTCAGACATGTCAGCCAGTGGCTAACTGCACTTATGCACTCATGCAGCTGACGCATACAACTCATCTTCTGCTGGCTGCTAATGACCATTGATTGCAATTTACGGCACGCTTGTCTACACGTCGTTATCTGCACTTATCGTGGTGCAGCCCCTTGGTGGTGGATAAGGCCGTATCACCCATCCATCCATTTTCCATACCCGCTAGTCCTGTGCAGGGTCACAGGGATCCGGAGTCTATCCCGGAAGCTATAGACACAAGGCAGGGAATAACCCAGGTTGGGGTGCCAACCCATCCCAGCAATGCAATGCTATGTAGTATTTAACACATTGCAAGACCAAGCAAAAGGAATGGAAACATTAATACAGTATCTCTTTCTTTAGATTCTGCTTTTGCTGAATTCACTTCCATTTGTTGTTGACTCACTCCTGAACCCCCCAAAGGATTTAATGACGTTCATCCCCTTTCACGTTACTCTCCAACTGTCCTGCAAATCCTTCCTTTCCCATTGGAGCTGCTGCTATGTTGGACCCAGAACATCACGGCCATCCGTCAGCCACATGGTCGATCTGTATTCAGTATTCAATATAAGCCAGCTAATGATTAATAGTTGATTATACGTTGCATTGATATGGTCACTATTGGGTATAATCTCCATTATTGTGATGCACACTGACAGTTAATTTCTTAATTACTTAATTTCTAATTTCTTAACAGACACCATGATGAATGAATGAACTTGTAACACTTGGGCTACCGGCCCGATTCCTTGTGTATCAGTTCAGTTTATTGGCTTTAGCTATGCTGTAGATTACACCTTCTGCAGTGACATGTAATTTATTAAAGTGGCAGTTCATCAGTATCAGGTTACGCTGACAGGGACTGCTGATCGAGGAGCCTGACTCACATCGTAACTTTAACACGTAATTAATGACCACTTTATGCTACTATTGTATTTATTGGGAGGGACTGGTTGGCATTACAGTGATTAAGTTGCTGCTTTAAAGCAATAATTGTGATAGATCTACTTTTGCATTTTGCTCCCAACAACTTTTCTTTCATCGAGCCGCCAAGTCGTGGGTACAGGTCATTACTAAGAATCGGTACTCATAGAAGGATCCAAAGTAAATAAATTAATTCAAGATGAAGGCTGCATTTATTGAGCAGGGATTGTTGTGAAATTGTCATAGTATTGTTCAGAATTTTTTATTTTGAACTGAATTGAAACTTAAAACCTAAAATTCTATGTAAAATGCAATTCATACTATTACTGCTTTATCCATCCTTCTTCCAGCCAGGGGGGTGTGAGGCATACAAATATGTTACTTTAACTAATACTTTAAATATAATGACGACCATTAAGCAATCATACACATATAAGTGATACAGGGAATCATCAAAAATTCTAGATTGTTGGATTTATTAATGTCTTTTTTGCCCCCCATATGTCCAAACAGAAAGATCACATCAGCAGTGTCTTCTGCTACATTAAAATACTTATATCTTGCACCTTGTAATTAACTGTGGCTGCTGCTTGTGGCTGCTGCTTTCTCTCATTTTACTGACATGCAAATAATCAGAAACTAAGGATACACCGGCAGATTAAAACAAGACAACAAAAAAAAAGAAAACAACGGAGGAAACTACTTGCCTCTATCAACATGTCAGTAACGTGATGCATTTACTGTTGCTCTGTGAGGAGCCCACAAACATTGACAAAAATATGCTGTGCAAACTCATCAAACAAATCGATTCCCACCAATTAGACGCCATACTATATGTGATCAGGGGTACAGCTAAAAATTCTGGGCCCTTGTCATTCAATCTCAATCGTAATTTTTTCAAGGTCCCCTGAATCTGCCCGGGTATCCATGCCCCTACTGGACCCATGTATGCAATCTTAGACCAGTGAGATGGGAGCCACCTCAGACTCATGGTAGTTCTATATGCTTTTGGGAGTTTTACTTAGGAAAAATGATAGGTTCAGGGAGATAACCAATCAGATAGGAGAGGAGGTGGATCCAAGCGACAAGAGGAGACAGGACCAAGTCATCGGATTGGTTGGTCCCGCCTCCTCTAGTTGCTTGGACCCACATCCTCTACAATCTGATTGTTTATCTTTCTGAACAAATCATTGTTCCTTCTGCCCTCAGAACATTTTTGTAAAGTAAAACTCCCAAGAGCTTGTTCTACCATATAAAAACAAGACAGCTGACTAAAGGCCAGGTCAGCATAAGTAAAGAGTCTAGACTGTGTTGATCTGAGGCTCTTCTGATGCATTCTATGAAGGAACAGTGACAATGCATGCACAATGCTATGATCAGTATACCATGACGATTGATGCATAAGGCCATTTTCCTGCTTATTTCCATGTTTTTTGCAAACAATGAAAAAATCAGAAACCCAGCAGCACATACATTTTGCTACAAGTCAATTACGTATGTGTATACCCTATATTCAGACACAGCGGTCAGTATTATAAGAAATATGTGTGAACAATATGATATATAAAACTGGACCTTTTGGGGTTGGCGGAATATTGATTGTGCCGCATGATTTAATGTTCCTCAGAGGCCGCGTGGACATTTTAATGAATAATTGGAGCATGGCCCTAAACAGGCAGAAGGGCGCAGCAACCTGACAGAACGGTTTAAGATTAATTATCACCGCAAATGGAGTAGAACATATTTGGAAATCATGGGGAACCTTGCCTTGCCAGCCGGTGATTAAGTGGGAGGCTAAAGTAAGCAGTGTCTCAAACAGTCACCTTGCTGTACTGGAAAACGCGCAGGAACGCAGCTGAAGGCCCAGAATAACCAAGATGTAGGGGCAATTCTAGGATTTCTTAAGGTGAGGGGCATAAGGGGTGCTATAATTCATACAGAGAGGCCAACCTCATCTATAGCCAATGATATGTTTTGAATCTGTGAGTGACAGGTTATGGGGCCATTCAGCTTACAGCTGGGGCCAGTGCCGCTTTGGCCCCACCCCTGCTTGTGCCCTGCCAAGAAGAAAGCCCGCTGCTATTTTCACAGGTCAACAAGTGGTTCTTTCATGCATGGTCACCAGCAAAAGCAGTAGCTTAAATTGCAGCCTGCTGTATACTGGACATTGAAAACTCATAATTTAAGATTTGAGTGTGAGATTTAAATAACACAGATATATAATGTCATTCAGAAACACGTCGCATCGTTTGTTTCATTTAGCCAAAGCATTTTGCTCCAAGTGGCTGTCAGCAGATATTGCTAAAAAAATCTCATAGTATTTGATATATTGTTCCTGCTCAAATTGCGTGAGGTTTCTCCTGTTTTAAATTTTTGCTACTTTCACAAAGAGTTCGGCCTCAGGCCTAAATGTAGTCGAAATGTCAAGAAAACAGAGAATGCAGTAAGTTTTTTGCAAACTTGTTCCCGGGTAGATCTGCTGGCCCACTTTGGCAGTTAGTGAATCTGCGATTAATCTGTCACAGAAGCTGCAGTTGGGTGCCTACCTCAGGGTCTGCGGTATTGTGGTAACACGTGAAGGCAGCTCGCACATGCTTCACTTTTCATCATCATGCAATTGATCAAATAGCATCAATAGTTTGAGTTAAGGGCAGAATCCTGGGGAGGATTTACTGGTCGCTTGGAGCAGATGGGAGCCGTCGCAGCATTGTGCCAGCTGAAAAGTGTATAACTCGTTTTTTCTAGAAAAGAAGAACATTTATAAGTAAATCAGATATCCCATAAAACCATTACAAATCATATTTTTACATTTCCAATAATTCATTCTACTTTCTGGAGGATAAACCTATGTTTTCAGACCTGTTAATATAATTTCATGATTATTGATTTAATAACCACGAGTCTTTTCTTCAGAATCTTTGTATAAAAACATCCCCCCCCCCCCCCACAGGGCGTAGGTTTGGTTTTAGCATTATTAGGGACCAGATCAGCCCTCCTAAACACATCGTACTCCCACAATATAGGTGGGGATATGTCTATACCCAAACCTATATCCATGCACCCCCCCCCCCAGATTATTTTTCAGGCTCGCACAGGAACGCTCACGATTCAACATGTGGGGGAGGTTAACTCACTTCAGACCAAGGCCTCTCTCATATTTAATTAATGCAGGCAGCATAATGGATGTTTACTAAACAGTGTTGCGTTACCCCGGTGGCAGCTTACATTAAAAACATTAGCGGCCCTCTCCCCGCAGACCCCAGTAGCCCTTCAACGGTGCCTGTGCTGACACGAGTAACGCTGCTTATGGTGTCTGCTCCGGTGATTCACAGTTGGGGTTGCTTATGAGTCCCGTAATTTACTTTTCCACCCCGACATATAGATACGCCAGTTGCCCTCGGGTGTCAGAGTAGCCTCTCTTTACAACACTTTTTATTCTTTTTATCTCTTCCGTTATCAGGGACTAACGGTGCTGAACCGCATGGCTCTGTTCTGTTTTATGGTTAAATACAGCGTCGACTGAGGTGATGCAAAAGAGCTGTCTGGGCGAGAGTGTTGCACGGCGCCCTCTATTGGATGACCTTGGGAGGACCGCTGACCCAGAAAGGTGACGAGGCATCTGTCATGTCTGCATCGGCCCGCAATTAATGTTTAGATACAGCGCAGCACTAACTGACACTTCCCATAAAACCTGAGCAGCACGACTACATGCGAGTGACATAGGACACGCCTGCTCAGGGAACTGCTTTATGATCCATGTTGATAAGCGGGAGCTACAAAAAAAGAAGGAGAGATGGGTGGGGTTGGTTTCTCAGAACGCGCTGCGGGGCATCATGTCCCTGTGAGTTTACTGGATGCTACCATGCGCCACAAAGAAGCTCCCATGCGCCACTGCATTCAACTTAATGCGCTGAATTATCGTGAGCATTGCGGGTGCATGCAGATGGCGCATTTGCAACAGCATCTGGTACAATTTAAAAAAGAAAGGCTTTGTAATGCATAATGGGTGGTGATATATGTAATACTCCATATTAAGACGCTGGCCATGAATCTCCATTTTGGGGCCGTTGAGTGCAATACTCAAATACATCCTTTACTAGCAGTTATTACTAACTTGTCCCGTTTCTTCATCTAGCAACAATAGCAGTAATGCGCAGAACTGCAGGGTATAAATCTCGAAAATAGTTCCTTTTAGATTAAAATTATACAGCGCAACCAGGTAATAAGAATTCTTGGTTTTTGAGACCGTCGTTCAGAACAACCCCCTGGTGAATTTCAGCTATTTTTCCACCCACCACAGTCTCTTCGGTGGGAATAGCTAACAGAATCACACAACAAAGGGACTATACAGGGACTCGAAGTTAATCAGGGAGGGTTTTTCCTTTTCAGGACTTGTGGTTTGGGGGCAGGCAGTGCCAGTAGAAGCCCAGGTGGGTGCCCTACGTGAGCTTCACTGCCCCTGCCCCTTCGCCAGGCAAACTTTGCTAAAGTTTGTTAGTGCCTCCCCCTCAGAAAATGCCTGGGCAATTTCCCACCCCCCCCATGAGTGCAGGCATGGTTACAACCCCACTTCTCAAACATGCAGATGCTGGGCCCAGGAGCATTTTTTTTTGTTTTCGGGGCCCGATTCAAAAAGTCACTTTGGGGCCCCATTCCCCACTGTAGTGACTATTTGTGCCCAACAAGGGGGGCCCAAAACCCTGGGGGGGTCCTTTGAGCGTTATGACACACGGCCCTTTTATGGATTTATTGAGTCTGCAATGCAAAACGATTTTCATTTAATCATGCTGCATACATACAAAGATATTCTTGCATTATACAAATATCTTGGAGTTTACAGTATGTGTGTTACACCCAGTTGTTCCTTGTTACTCTCGTCAGCCCAAATTTCCAGCCAGCACTGCACCTCTGCTGTGGTTGAAAGTGATCCCTTTGCTGCCATGTTTTTAAAATGTTTGTTGCTACCCGACCTGTACAGCCTACCCAATCTGTTCAGGTCTGGTTTCATTATAGTGTACATGTGTGCATGCGTGTGCCAGTCACATCATTGATGTCAGGTTTATTTTCAGTGCTTTGGCACACTTAGTGATCACACTAGATCCATACCGTGCCCAAGACCAACTGAACCACTTGAAGAGGTGGGCCTGGGCCCAACACTGAGCGATCACATAGTCAAACAAACAAAACTTCTGGGGTCAAACATGTTCGGACACAGTACAGATGAATACACCCTTTCAGGACTGATTGTGATGCCATTACGCTGTAAGCCACTGAAAGTCGAAAAAACACGACATGGATAAAAGATCAAGAACAGATAGAATAAAGGGCCATTATCCAACAGGCAAAGTGCTGGGATCATACGCATGATTAAACACCAATCGTATTTCCATTTTTCATGTCGAAATGATTCTGAGGATTTTCAAATATTTTAATATGGACCAATATGTCTGATGTCAATTTATTCAAGAATAGAGCATTCATTTAACATCTCTGTACTAGCATTTTATCTTCACCCTGATTTAATACTGCTGTTCATAGCCTAAGTGAAGTAAGTTCTGTTTGGTCCATTTGGTTATCACCACAGACCGTCAAAGCCCTCTGCTTTTGACCTGAAGCAGTAGACAGAAAATGTAATTTTTCCTAGTTTTGTTTGCTTCATAGGCTGTATGTTGTTCATTTAAGATTCAGTCAAGAAAAGGTTGTCAAAGGTTCTCTAAGAGAGCGCTGGATGTCAAAGATGTGGTTGGAAAGTGATTAAACTTTTACTCAGAGAGATCCATGCTCGCTAACCATTTACAACTCTTATACCTAAAGTGGTTAAATAACTACAATCAATCAGACTAAGCGAACATGTATGTCTGTCCCTGAGAGGAATATAATAAAAGATCAGGGAGACACACAAAACTTCATGTTGTGTAAATAGCCTAACAACGAAAAAAAAATCTCTTTAGTATTCCTACAGATGCAAAAATTTTCTACAGATGACTAATTTAAACCACTTTTGGCCAGTTTCCCAGTCAAGAATTAAGCCTAAGCCTAGACTAGCTTTGAATTACAATGGTGAATCTCCATTGAAACGGCAATTTAGTCCAAGACTAGTCTTAATCCTTGTTCGGGAAACCGGCCCCTTATCATTTAAGCCAACCTATAACCATATTTAACCATTTTTAAAATAGTACTTGCCCCCAGGGTCGGCAACTCTCATGCATCAGGCGTGACACTCACGCTATCTGACTCACGCTCACATGAGAAATCTTTATACTATTCCATTATAAACCTAAAATTACCTACATCAAAAGCGCCGGGGCACTTTGCAAACCCCACAGACTATTTACAAGTTAATAAAACTTTTACATTCATGTAAATGAGTGTGCAGAAGTGTCTCGAACTGAAAATCTCACTCCAGCCAGTTGACCAAAGTCGGGGATCTAAGTGCCCCTTCTTAACAACCGACAATTATCATACCAAATCCTGTGCCTCTCGAGGAGAGCAAGATGCAGTATGTGAAACCTACTTATTTTCCTCACAGGGACATACATAAAAAAGTAGCTCTAATCTAAATCACGTGTGAATACAAATTTGAATTTCACAGAGCATCACATTCTGCAGCTTTACTATCAACTGCTGTGTAATTCATGCCATATAATTATTCGGTCTCTTACAAATTGTTCTGGGTCAGGATGGAAGAAATAAATACTTTTTTATATATTATCACGCGCGTAGACTTTACATTATTAGCAGCTAATGTATTATTTATCACCCAGATATTGTTCTGCTTGTATTTTAATAAGATTCCTACTGTTTTCCTGCTTTTCATAAAACGGCCAACAGCTGAAGTCACAGTACACAAATAAGGTGAATCAGCGAAAGAAATATTAATATCTTTATCCGCGGAAGCGAGCGATTTAAATGACGCGGCACATTTCGCCGGTCGAGTTTGCGGAACTGGGGGATCTCGGGGATGAGGCCGTTTTCACAGCTCAAGTCAGTCCCGGGGATTTTGACATGCCGGTGTTCCCCGTGACAAGTTACTTTCAGACTTTCAGCTGCGGACGGATTAGCTGGAGCACTGCGGCAATGCTTGACGGAAGAGCGAAACAGCCGATGACTTTTAAAGCAAGACCGAATTTGAGGATCTAATTTTTTGCAGGGTAGCTTCATGAATTAAGCAAATGATAAAAAAAAACATATCCGGGGAAATAAGAAGTATTATGTGATATACATATGCATCACAGCAATGTATAATAATAACATAATAATATACCCATTTATAGAGCTGAACACTTAAATGCTGAAAATAAGGGTGGGTGCCTATATGAATCACACTCAGGGCTACAGCAGAACCGCATTTTCCGGGCGCCACACTAAGTTGCTTTTAACCCGCTGTCGTGACTCCTACCCGTCACTGACTACTCAGCATCTCGGAGTGATACACAGACTGAATGATTGGCTTTGTGCGAAAGAAGCGGTCGCTTCATCTGAAATAAAAATTAATCAGTGAAACAAACAGTATCATCTCATTAACTGCAAAATAAATAAAAGTCATGAGGACCTAAAAACACGAAGGCAGTGAGCTTACACCAGGCAGATAGTCACAAAGTAAACTAATGAGGGAGACCACTTCTCTGATAAAAGGCATAAGTGAACGAGCATTGACAGTGTCAAACAAAGCATGCAGACTATGCCAGGACAACACAAATTAATATGACAGGTACCCAAAGAAACAATTAATGCACAGTAAATGTCCAAATGGGACTGGTTCAGAATGAGTACCACCCCCCAAAAATTCTCAGCAAATCTACTGTTGTATGCTGAATATTATACATTTTTACCTTATTTATCGAATATTTTACCACATTATCTGATATTTCAACAACTGTTCCGGTTTCTTAATAGCTTGAAATCAAGGAGACATTATTAACTCAATACACTTAAGACTATTACACTCTGATTCAATTGATCATTGTAATTATACATCCATCAGACTAATTCTTCAACGTCATTAACCTTGCCAATCTCCTTCTGCAGGAATTACCATCTGTTCATTCCACAAAGATACACCATGATAGTTAATTGTGATTTATTATTATTTTGACTGAAAGTCCCCTGCAGTGAAATGTTTTTTGACACTGGTGTGTAAGTACCTTGTGATAGGCAGGCATCCCGACCTGGGTGTCCCCCAGTGCATGCTGGGATGGGTTCCAGACTCTCCTTAAGCCCACATCGGATAACCCGTTATGAAAAAGAGACTGATGAATGGAATTCACATGCTATCAAAAAGTGCTTTTACATTTTTTTAATTGCTCTAAAACCACACTTTAAATCATAATTTCACCTCTCCAGTACCTCAGAACTCATATCTGCAGGGATATTTATAAATAAAACTTTGAGTGACAGTTGATGTTTCTCTGCAATGAACCTGTTAGCAACTGACAACTGTCTAGCATCAGCAGAGGACAGCTGAGAGGTGCTCTGTCGGATAATAAAGCGCAATGCGGAAATAAAACTGGATAAAAACAATAACTTGGCATTCCAGTTTCAAATGTGATGGATACTGTTTGCTGGTTTTTTGCAACCAGTTGTTAATGGAACTTATTAGCCTAGCCAAGCAAGCTAACTAGTCATCAATGAAGTGATTAGCCAAATAAAACGTGGGTATGCAAATGTATGCATCGCCTCACACTGTTATGTTCTGCTTGATAAACTGCTGGGACAGTATCAGACATTATGAGGGTCTTTTATTGCTCAATTCTGGTTGGCTAGCGGACAGGTTTGCTATTAATGTCCTCAAAATACAATCTCTTTGGCTCAGCCACATGTGTACTGTAAGTATAGGGAAAATCTTCCGGATCTCCCCTAACATCAGCTGGCATGACATTTTATGGCGTTACAGGGAAGTCATTTTCAATTAACATTTATGATCTCATATATGAAAACGACATTCAAAAGCTGCAATTGCACCCTGATAATTGTTCAAATCAGAAACCTGAGCTGTACACATCTGTGATACCATGATTAAATTATCAAGCATGTTGGGGCATCTTATGAACAAGTTTGAAGTTTGTTAGCTCCTATTCAAAAACACAGAATTCTGGGAGTTTGCAAGCTATCGATCCCGTCCTGTTCCCCTCAGTCTTGTCCTGCACCTGTTGTCCAGCAGGGGTCTCCCCTGCTTGCCCCCCGTATCTCCAGTCAGTCAGACCTGCCCCTCAAGTAGCCCTCATTGGACGTAATTACGACCCTCATCTGTGTGGTTTATAGCTTGTCTTTGTGATGCCTTACACCTGTTTGTCCTCAGAGTAAATTCAGTACGTGTCCCTCCATCCTCTGCTCCCTAGTCCCTCGTCCAATCTCCTTGTAAGTCCTAGTAGGCACCTACCACAAGCTGTAATCCAGGGGTCTCCAACTCCAGTCCCGCAGAGCTACTGTCCAGTAGGTTGTCTATTCTACCAGGCAGCTGATGAGCCATGCCTGTTCCTGGTATTTAACTGAGAACCGGTCTGGATCATCAGAAGCTGGGTAGGATAGAAAAACTAACGGACAATAGCTCTCTAGGACCGGAGCAGGAGACCTCTGCTGGTCTCCCTTCAATAAAGTTGCCTTTGGGGTTTAACCATCAACCAGGCCAACTTGGAGTTTCTTTGCACCTTCTGGTGCTGTTGGGACGTGACACTATCATTACAAACATGAAAGTAATATTCAGATTTCAGTCAATACCATCTATCCATTTTCCAGCTTCACTTCCATTTCCAGGCTGGAAACTGTCCCAGGCAGCAGAGGGAAGAAGGCAGGGCAGCAGATGATCACACATTATGGGCAATAACCCTGGAGGTGAGAGACAACAAAGCTACCCACTGGGCCACCACAGGGCCCCCTTTAAATCCCGCTAAAATAATTACCCCCGCCGCCATTAGATGCTGTGTACAAGCATGTGTCCCAGTAGTAACCAGGATTACCAGGGGCAGAAAATCTTTGTCATTAATATGCCCAACGTTGTTGGACGTTTTGTTGCTAAGCTCTGTCTGCTTCACACCGAATGAAAAGCCCTCGACAAGGCAACCATGAATCTGTGGGAAGGCCTGGGTGGTCTAGGGACTGTGTGGTGAGCCCAAGCCTTGGTGCAGAGCTGCCCTTTTTGGGGAAGGATGGGGGGGTGATAGCGTGAGAGGAAGAGCTTTGGGTTTGACCACAAAAAGAAAATGCTGTTTTGGAAAGGAGGAGGAGAACGACCTGTGGTTCTGAGTGACTTGTGCTACCATTAAGGTACCATGTGCGGCTCCTATCCCGTTTAAGTACCTAAAACAGAGGCATACAAAGCCACTTCCCCCAACCAAATCAGGCTAGGCCTTGAGGTTATTCAGGGATGAGGGTTTAAGACAAAATTTACATTTAGATACATCAGAAAGCATCAGTGTGCCTTTTTTGCATATGTTATATATAGTGTGAAATGCTGCAGCCATTATTTAGCAAGCCTTAAGCAGTTTTTTTAGCTAACATCACACAACATAAAAATTCTCTTTTCTGCTTTAACTTACCCTGTAACCACTGGTTTAAAAACCGAGGAAGAAATAAAGCCAGGAGGAGATGAAGTTGGCTTCAGACATGCACTCATCCTTCTAGGCCACACCTAGAAAACATGGCCAGTCACGTGAACCCAGGCCCCTGCTGTTGTGAGGACTTCTCTTGGTTCCGGTCCATTTTCACTTGAAGACTTGTCCACTGATATCGCAAAGCAGCGGCGTCTCGCTGGAAGAGCTCCTGATTCTATCCCTGTCCCACCTGATTGTGTTCTCCAAAATAAATTTAAAAAAAGAACAAACATGAAAAATGATAATGTAACAGTCAGATAGGAGAGAATCCAAATGTGGAGGTGCCAGGTTAATTTACAAACTTGTGTTTCAAAGTGCAGGCTCTAAGTCAGAGCTGACAGTGACCCAGAAAGAAGACCAAATCCAGATCAAATTCCAAAAGTTATACTCCAAATACAGTGTAAATTTCACTGAGCAACACTGAGAAAAATCCCCCGATACGAAACAAGTTGCAGAGCTATGAAACCAGTCTATATGGGGCCTGAATCGCAAAGCAAGGTTCACTGGTTTGCTAGATAACTTGTTGGATTTAAGGTACCCCAGATTAAATGGACTATATCTGTTGATTTACATTTAGCTCAGACTACCTTAAATCTGATAAGTTACCTTGCTAACCCGAAAATCCAGCTTTGTGATACAGATCCCAGGTACACAGACGCAAGCTAGTCACAAAACAAATACTCAGGAAGGTGCAAGCGCTTAATACATGATAAGGAGTTAACTGATAATCCAGATGTAGTTAATCTGATCCAGTTAACCAGTTTGATGACCTACAGGTGTGCCTAGTATTCAGGTAAGGCACTGACTGAGGGTGGTGGCATGCAAAGGCTTAGACTTGATCTCATCATTGGTTGGGCCCAAATCAGCCCCTGTACCCCATATACACACATTAGTCTAATAGAATTGTTAGGGAAACGTCTCCACCATTCATGCCCAAATCAACGCCCCTCAGCTGGATAGATGCTCTGCTTGATGCAAGTGTGACGAAGTCAAAAATAAAACCATGACATATATCACTGACCCAGAAAACTTTATTAGTTTTCCTGTATATATGCATCTGTAAACTTAAGGATTATATAATAAATAGGTGCAGTTTTGAAATGCTGTATGGATGAAAGTCCACTATACCCACAACAGGGATACCCCACAAGGTATCATCAAAGAGAAATTAAACATGAATTGTGGCCTACTTCATCATATTCTCAACATACGAAAATAGACTTCTTCATTAAATGAACATGAAAACGTTCAGTGTGATCTCTAGGGTAAAGCAAACTTTTATTGTAAAATCCCACACAAACATTATGTTGGCTCTGCCTCTAGCTTTAAAAAAATAGATAAAAAATGTATTTTGAAATAAGACTGTTGTCAGATGGGACTGAAGGAGTTGAAAAGCGGGGGCAAATTAATACTTGCAGTTTGAAATCTGGTAGCTTCAGCTGAAACAAATACAGTGTTACGGAGTTAACGTGGCCAGAAACTGTCACCAAATGCACAAGTTTGTTTCTTGGAACTGCTGATCCATTTTACTGTCTTGAAGTCTGTCCCAGGAGGCACAGAAGAGATATGCAGCATCCCCTGGATGGCATGTGGATTCACTAGAGTGTTCAAGTATTGACACACTTTTCCAAAGCGACGTACAATTGAGGATTGAAACGCAGCGTCAGACAGTGTCCCGGGGGCAGTTGAGGTTAAGGGCCATGCTCAAGGGCCTAATGGTAACATGGTTTGCTTTATATATAGCTTACTCGTTTGTGTATTTTTTACATGTTTTATATATTGTTTACTTCATATCTGTATTGCATCAGCTTAGGAAGTTGCCAACGTTATGTGTGTAACACAGTGACAATAAAACCTTTGAATCGTGAATCCTTGCTTCACACTGCCAGCCACACATACAGACACGTCAGTTATACAGTCATCAAGGTAACTGGGGAGAATCCCATTGACTATGGAACCCCATGCAAGCCAAAAACATGGGGGGTATGGAAACCACACAAAACATAATACAGTACCCAGCTACCATGCTTCCCCACATAAGCAATTATGCAATAAATCCTGACACTTAGTCCATCGGCATTTCAAAGGATGACATTTGAAAACAACAGGACTCTCAAAAGGTCCCTCTCTGTGAAAGCGATGGTGAATAACAGCTATTTTTATGTGTCCTTTTTCACCGAAGGTTACTACTGCAGGCCGGTGGAAGTGTCAGAGATCCCGTACGCTGACAGACGAATGACAGACGGCTTCTGTGGAAGCTGCCGGGCAGCTGACGTGGAGCCGCAAGGCTGATCTTCATACCGCACCAAAACGCTGCTGCTGTTCGGCAGGGGCCTCACGTGGAAGACATGGGGCTGTAAAATCACCAGTGGGAGGCAGCTAGTGTACAACAGTCACGTGGGTTACCGGGAGCTGAGCTCTCAGCATGTTTAAGAAACAGGAAGCCACAGTTAAGGCCCCCAGAAAGTACATTCAAGAGCCTGTTATTAATCTGAATGGCTCGAGATCACGGAGGCGGCCAAAAACCCATTCCGCTGTCCCGTCCTCGTCGGGACACATGGAGGGATCAATAAATAAATTTAAAGTGAGCCAAAGGAGCAGAATAGATGAGGGAATAGCAGCATGGCGCAGCTCTCAGCGGGTACGATCAGCCCCTTCTTGTTCTTGTTGGCGTATCTGTAACAGGAAGAGGGAAAAGAGGAATGGCTCGTGGTTACATAAGCAGCCGTTGGGGGAAAATGTCCGAAAGCATCTCAAAGTCCCACGAGCAAGCAGCCAGGGACACGTAGACGGAGCGTGACCCACAAGGGAGGGTGGAAGGATCACTGCACGTCTCCCAGAGCAATATCTGACAGGATGACGGTACCCCATGGGCAGATGCAGCTAATGATCAGGCAGGGAGCAAAATGATGTAATTATTTCTCCGTCATTCCACCAGTTCAGGGTAGTGGAGGGTGGATTGTGTGCAGGGTGCAGAATGAAAACTTCATCTGCATGTTTCAGGGCTGCTTTTTGTGAGCTAACAAGAACGGGGAACTTCAGGCTAAAACTTGGGGATAATTTCAGGACACGCTACTGTTAGTTTATACCTCATACCCTTAGTTTATACCTCATACTTTCAGCGTACAACTCATACCTTTAGCTTGCACATCAGACCTTGAGCGTCAGACTTCATACCTTTAGAGTTAACCTCATAACTTTAGCATACACCACATAGTTAGCTTGCATCTCATACTTTCAGCTTACACCTCATTCTGTTAGCTTATATTTTATACCCTAAGCCTATACCTCATACCATTAGCTGAAAGCTTGTATATTTAGTGGATTTGGTTTCACAATTGTTTTTTTGTAAAAATTAAGTGTACATAATGTATGCAGTCCAATTTAAATACACCTCACACTGTGTAAAACATGAATATTGCAGTAAAGTGTATTTGAATGTTTGAAATACATGTTCAATTTTATAATATTCCCCCTGCGGGATTGTTCTCCCTGCTTCTCAGTTTGGCAGCATTGGACGAGACAGTAATCTGAAAAAATATCTGAATTGCTTCAGGGACTCAGCAAAACCAAGAGTTCACTGGTTTTATTTTATTTTTGCTAAAACACTGCCTGCTACGTCAGCTAACAATACTGGCGATGTTTTGAGCAGGCCTCCTCAGGATCTGTCCAGATGACTCTTAACGATTGTTTTTTGTAGGCAAGGATGATTCCATTTACAAGTGACCTGGACAAAGTTAATGCAGAACAATACCACGGGAAGCTGCAGAACCCAGCAGTTGCTATAGCAGAGTGCTGTCAATGAGATGAGTTCCAGAGGGAAAATTTGTGTATTGTGTCAAGATTGATCCACACAATGATCACAAAACATAATAAGGATCAATTCAGAACACTACTCTGAAAACTTCATACAACCTGGAACCATATATTCCAAATTTATCAAGGTTTCCATTCATAGTACACAACATACAATATTGAAAGTGTACAAAGACACCACATGCAAGATCATGTTTCAAATATTTTATTTTTCTCAAATGCACTGCTCCAAAATCAACAGCATATAAACTCATGAACTAGGAAAAACTCCAGGCTGCAAAGAACATAAAAGAAAAGAAAATGTGCATGAAGCTGATAAATGTATGATACTATAAATACTGTACATTACAGACATTATTCATCAGCTTCGTGTCTCTGGGCTGGGTTAGGCCACCACACCTCATCCACATCACACAATATGTCTACTCTTCTTCGGCAGAGGGAAGTATGCTCGGCTGTGTCTTATCCAGGCTTGGGTGGACTCTAAAGTGAGATCCTCACAGGCTTCCTCCATGGCCCGCAGAAGATTCCCTGCTTCATAGGGATTCCGGTCATAAATTTTCCACCGCCATGCCGAGAAGAATTCTTCTATGGGGTTGAGAAATGGGGAGTATGCTGGCAAGAACACATTAGAAAACCTGGGATGATCAGTGAACCAGCTATGTACAGCTGCAGCTCTGTGGAAACTGACATTGTCCCAAATCACAATGTATTGTGACAACTCTGCCCTCATTTTGTTGTCGTTGCTCAACATTTTCAAAAAGATGACCAAGGAAATTTAACAGATGTGTTGTGTTGTAAGGGCCACGAATGGCATGGTGGTTGAGATCCCCGTGTTCATTTATGGCTGCACACATGGTCACATTTCCTCCCCTCTGCCCAGGAACTTCCACAATGGCCCGCTGTCCTACAATGTTGCGGCCTCTTCTTCTTTCTTCTTGTTTTAGTAAGGTTAAACCCAACCTCATCAGCAAAGATATATTCATGTGGCTGGTCACTGGCATCAAGTTAAAAAATTCTGTAGGAAGAAAGGACAGAGGTAAGCACACTGTACAGGAAAAAGTTGGAATTTAGTGCATGTTCACTAAATCACTACTGTATTATTTACTGCATCAGTGTGAGGTTGCAGTGATCTTACCTGTACATATTGCAGCCGTTGGGTCTCGATTCGGTCCGAATTCCTTTCAAAAGGGACCTTATACACCTGCTTCATTTAATGCTGTTATGACGTAATATGTGGTCAATAGTACAAACGCTGATGTGATTTATACCCTGGAATGTTTGCTGATCTTCTTTGACTCTGCTCTGAATTTCCTTTAAGTAAATAATGTTGTTGGCCACAACCATATTACAGCTTTTTTCAATCATTTTCACACTTGTCTCAATACCATGTCCACTTTTTCAAAACACTTCACTGTACAAACATGCACCTGAGCATATCAGTTAACTTTCGGTGCAAAATGCACTAAAACCACCAAAATACTTCACACTTCACCCAAAAGTGACACATGCTGCCAAACCTATAGCATACGCACTCTCTCACAAGACAACTTTGTCACACAAAGTACAATCCATGAAAAAACACAAACAACTTGAAGTGCTGCAAAATGCATATATATGATGTGTTGTTGTATCCTATATTTTCACACAATGTTTATTGCAAAGTAAAAGAAAAACATGACATTTCTTACAGTAAACATTGTAATACAAACAAATAATACAGTAAATAAATTCAGCTGCACAATACACTAGAAAAGAAAAATGCATTACAACCACCTACTGAAAGTACATCACATTCAATACAAAAAAAACCAAAAATCGCCAAATAGCAAAGTTTCACTGTATACAGTCAAGTATACTGTTGTCCTGGACTAATCCATTCGATCCTTTGCATTTGGCCATAAATTTTCATCGACATCACACTGAATATTTTCTCTTGCAATACACTGAGGAAAAAATCTCTTTGAGTGCCTTATCCAGCTCTGGACGTCCTCTGCATGGATGTCCACACACCCAGCAGCCATTTCATCTAAAAGCGACATCTGATCATGTGGCCGGTGGTCATATACCTTCCATCTCCATGCAGAAAAAAATTCTTCAATGGGGCTGAGGAATGGAGAGTATGGTGGCAAGAATAATGACATCATCCTGGGATGAGCAATAAACCGCTCTGTGACTTGGCGGGAATGATGAAAGGCCACATTGTCCCACACAGTCACAGATACTGGTAAATTCTTCCTCTCCCTCCTCTGGGAGGTAAACGCTAAATCCTACAGTAGTGGGTTACAGTAAAGACAAACATGCACCGATGCATCAGTTTTTTCCTGGAGACTTTCCTCAAATCACACCACTACAGTAATATACACATCAATCAAATGCCTTCAGTCAGAATGCTCTAAATAGTATATATATTACTTGTTGCTTTGCCTGAAAATCCTGACAATTGATATCACTGTGGATCTAGGCAGGTGGGGCTGAACTCTTAGACCCGCTTTCCTCAGGGACAGACCATGATTTATAACATGGTCAATTACTGTGGCTCTGATTTCATCAGTAACCATGGTTCTTCCTCTTCCTCTCTGTTGATGTCTTCTTGCTCTTCCTCTGCCTCTTGCTGCATCCATTTTCCACTAGCTAAAGAAAAATGGCAATGGACAATGCCAATCCAAAGATTTGTACTTATGGCAAACCGGCACTAACCACTCAAATTCCTAGATAGGTGCTTAGCTGAAATTACAGGCATGTGTGTGTTTTCATTCAGCTTTCCAGTTTCAAGCATTGTAAAATGCTTGGTGCTGATCTACAGGGATTGTGGTAGTCTAGTAGTTATGGATCTGGCTGGGCTCCCATTAGGAACACCGGCAGATTGTGAGTTCACTCCCAGGGGGTGCCACCATTGTGCCCCTGAACAAGGCCCTTGACCCCAACTTTCTCCAGGGGGACTGTCCCTGTAGATACAGCACTTCACTGTAAGCCGTTTTAGATAAAAGTGCCTGCTAAATGAATAAATTTAAATGTTTTACTGCATTATACTGTATGTGTTGCCATACCCACTGTTTTTGCACAGAATACATTGTGTTACATTGCAAAAAGGAAAGGGGGGGGCACTCCATGGCCTCATTTGTATAGATGGTAACAAAGCAGCAAACAAAAACAAAATTACAAAATTTCTGCTAGAAGCAAAATTATTTGTGCAAGTGCATAGTGTCCTTTGTCTGTCAAAATGCAGCATATTTCAATTTACAGTGCTCTAAATTTCATTAGGTTTTGACCTGAAAGTTAACTGTTTTGAACAGATTATCTAAACGTCTGAAAAATCGGCTGTAGTTGTACAAAGTTTTGCTGGTGGTGAACACTGACTGAGAGAAGTATTTATGAAGTTTGGGGGAAGTGGTGATTGAATGCACATTGTGTCAAAGCAATGCAAAAGTATACATAGTTTAGCTCACATGGTCCAATGGTTTGGTGTATGTGTTAAGTGTTGTGAAAAAGTGGACATGGTATTGAGACATGCGTTAAAATGATTGGGAAAAACTGTAAACTTCTTTCAGGTATGTAGTAAAGAGTAAGGCCAATCACACACTGTCAGTGGTAACAATAAAATTGGTCTTCAA
>JAODJU010000033.1:12652415-12663871 GCA_026776725.1 Gnathonemus echidnorhynchus
ATGTGTGAGTGAATGGTGTGTGAGTGTGCCCTGTGATGGGCTGGCCCCCCGTCCAGGGTTGTTCCCTGCCTCGTGCCTGTTGCTTCCGGGATAGGCTCCGGACCACCCGCGACCCAGTAGGATAAGCGGCTTGGAAAATGGATGGATGGATAGTCTGTAGGTTTTGCAAACCACCCCAATGCTTTTGATGTAGCTCATTTTAGGTTTATAATGGAATGGTATAGATTTGCTGGAAGATTTCTCATGTGAGTGAGAGTCTGAAAGCGTGAGTGTCACACCAGATGCGTGAGAGTTTGCATCCCTGGGTCTGTCCTCATACAAGGAGTGTCTTGTAACGTTATTGCAAGTCTGCCAATTATGTAGAAAATGCTGCAATGCTGCAGGACCGGTTAATAAGGACCAAAACAGTAGAAGAGTTAAGGGTATTTCTCAATATGCGTACTTGACTGTACTTGTGTTCTCGTGTACCCGTTTTATGTCATCTTCCACTGCCAAAGGATAGTTCCAATGCTCAAGAACAGGGGGATTGATTCAATGCGCCCCAAGTTAGTCCTTGGAAAGCAAATTAGAAAGACCAGCCTTGCCAAGACCACAAGTATGATCTTTGCGTGCTTGGTGTTGAGATTCACCCTACTTGTGTTCTTAGTACTGGAACAGGTTTTCGGCAGTGGAAGATGACGCTGACGTAAGATGACGGGTACTCAAGAAAAAAGTGTAATGTGTAATGTTTTATTATAGAATGTGTGTGTTTCCATTAGCATCTACCATGATTGTGAGTGTTACGTTGATTATTGACTTTGACTTGTTTGTCACTGGCAGTTAAAAAGTCAAGAGCTTTCACTTTAAATTGAGCTGTCCTATATCTTTATTAAAATGATCCAGACACGTATTGTAATATTTCTGGAAGTGTTAAAAATTAGTTACCTATGCTTTGTTCTTTAACTCCTATAATGTGACATTTTGGATATATCCTTCATTATTTGGGTAGTATCTGGTGACTGAGAACTGCACGCAAAATCCATCCAGAGATTATCTCTACAGCGAGGGATGCATAGATATTTATTTTGCTTCCTTAAAATAGAAAAAAATATATTCAAAGTCTACATAAGAATATATAGTGGTGATACCACTGGGTAACTAGCACATACAAGGAAAGTCTGCAGAGACTTCGAAGATATTCACATTTCAAAGGGCTGCTCAGACTTGAAGCACTCCCGGCTGTCTCCTTAACAGACGTTTTCTTGTGAATCAGTCGTTGCGGCTTCGTATGCCTCAGCCCTCCACGGTAACTCGGGCCATTATGAAAGCATAGCTAGCTAAAGCCTGCCTCTGACGTTAGTGTAACGTTTTCCACTGTCCTACATGTTATTTATCCCTTTTCAGTGCTCGGGCGACTTGGTGTAAATGAAGTGTGTGTTGCCTTCTCATAAGATGCTCTTTCCTTGACTGCCAGCAAATGGAAGATTTTTTATTATTACTCTTTTTGCTGCCAGTGTTTCCTTTTCCTGCAGGCAACAAAATCGGCATTTTCCTGGGACCGCCATATGGTACAGATGGTTTTTTTGAATAAAAAGTGTGTGTGAGTGTGTGTGTTGGAGGGGGGGGTTGTCCCTTGTGAGGTGAGATTGTTCAGGGGTTTTCAAGATCCTGCCATGGGAAGCTGGTGTAGAGAGTGCTCAAAAGTCTGCAGAGGGTTTTACCTGAGCTCATTAAAGAAAAAATGTAAAAAAATTGGAATACACGTGACTGACAAAAAAACCAGCAGCAGAGTTGTAACAATTTACCCTTTCATATTACCATGAAATGTATTGTTCATGCCATACATTTTAATTTACATACACACACGGTTAATATCCCTGGTTTTATTTATAGTTTTGAGAAACATATCATCTGTTTGACAGTAAAAGATGCAAAATGCAAGACCTATTAGTAAAAAAATACATATTTATCATTCCTACACTCCACTCTTTCCATGTTGTTTATATCTTTTTCTCATGTGGGATCAAGTAAATCGAGAAGTTTGATGTACATGTATATGCTGCAAAAACAGATCTCGTCTGGTGAGTGACAGATGATGACACCCAAAGTACTGGACTGTTTACTCTCTGCCCTGTTCTTCATACTATATTTATTAATTTCTGGCTTGATGCCAGTAGGTTTTTTATACTAAAAACCTGAGCCCCCGCAAAATTTGAATGACAATTCAGTGGCTTCACCCTGCAAGAAAACATTGTGATATAATATTTTAGGCACCCCGAAGAGACATTCTCCACTGAAATAGCACACTACTTAAAAGTCAAGGAAGATGAGATTTTTATTGGGAAGCAAAACACTGAGGCATGGCATCTTATCGGTTATGGGGGAAAAAAAGCAAACTCTTTGTTGAATAGGAGACCTAGAAGAGAGAGATTTCATTTCGAGCCCAAAGCACACAACAAACATGGAAGGAAAATATTGTTGACGCAATATTAATACTTTCCTCAAGGCCCTCTTGGAATCAATTGTTGCTAATGTCTGGTCTGAATGATTTTTTATCCCCTATGGACCTACATGATTTATCTGAGTGGACTACAGAAAACCAATTCAACAGTAATCAGAGCTAAACGCAGAGCAAAGGATTAGGGAGCAGATTTGCGTGAAAGGATTGACTGATGAGAGAAACATAAATCATGGCTTCTGAGCCCTCATTCCTGCAGGCTCTATGCAGATTTTTGTTCCAACAAATGTCTTTGTTGATACTTGCATTGCGAAAATAAGTTTCACTTAGAAACATAAACAAGATTGTTCTGTGTGGAAGAGCCAACTGTGATAAGAGAAATCTGTTAAGAGAGAACCTCGATTTCTTTGTATTTTTCCTTTTCAGGGTGAAGGGGGTTTTTCTGAGGTGAACTACACTACTGACATAAGAAAAACAATCCTCGAAAAAGGGGGTGTTGTGGTGGTTGGGGGTGGGGGTGCCCACAAATAACCAGGGAAAGAAGCAGGGACCAGGTGGGAGAAAATTGGTGTGAACCTCAGCAGTCACCTGACCTGCCCTTCTGGGATGGGCCTGCCTGTTGCCTTGCTCTGATTTCCACAAAATATTTATTCAGAAGGAATTGGTTATATGAAAGTGAATACGAAAGTTCAAACAAGGAGACCTAATGAGCGCCAACGTGTCCAATCACAGCGGTCCAAGTTCTATATAAAGAATAAGTCTAACCCACTTCTTTGCCATTACAGCTATTAGGTTTGCCCGCCTCCTCCCCTCCACCACCTTCGGCTCCCTGTCCTGGTCTGGGATTGGCTCCTTCGCCTCCTTCCTGGTCTGGGATTGGCTCCTTCGCCTCCTGCCTGGTCTGGCATTGGCTCCTTCGCCTCCTGCCTGGTCGCCCAGCCAGATCAGTCGGCTTCAGAGTTGATGGACCCAACGACCAAGAGACGGGCTTCGCCAAATCACTCTTCTCTTACTCATTTAAAATGTTTCACCAAATAAACACTCATGTCAACTATCTATTAATGATCAGTGTTTCCAGCTGTTGGTGGCCATGGTACCTGCAGTTGTTACCTGGTAGTCTGTGTGAAGCTAAGAAGGTTTTGGTCTGGGTGGTGCTTGGATGGGAGCCCAGTTGGCTTGTTGGTCTGTGAAGCTCCTGGTTCTTTACTGTAAGGCCTCATCAAGGGTTGTTTGGTATATTTTGGAAAATGTAGGGGTGACAGCCTGACTGCAGGTTCCCCATGCAGAGAGCTGGGGGAGCTGGGATTTGAACCCTGGTCCTTGGGTTATGAGACAGCAGTGCTTACCACTGTGCTATCTGGCCACCCCCCTCCAACTGTCCTCTGTAGGTAACTGATGTATTTGCTTTCTTTAGGCTCCAGCTCACATTCTTAAGGTCTCCTTGGTTGAACTGCAGTTAAAAAGGCTATTGGTTCCTTGATGAGAGGATGTGGAAAAAGTCAGCTTATACTGCAGGATGCTTTATACGAGGAAACACATGGAGTGTAACTGGAAATGCATATGGTAAAGCCTATTCATTTTAATTCAAAGTTGGATTTATTGAATTTTAACTTTTTATCCCTGGATAATTTTTTCATTTATTCATGTTTAGCATTGGTAGATTGTAGGTATGTTATTTGTGATTTTTCCACTCATGGGAAATTTCTGTAAGCTATTTAAAATTCATTTATTTATATGTGTGCCAGGAAAAATTCAAACTTAGTAAAAATTCTCACATGTACTCATTTAAGAAATTAGCACATGACCCTGTTACCACCCGTAAGATGAAGGGGGAGGGGGGTCAGGAACATTGCCGTTGGGGTGGCTGGCGTGAGCGGCCATGTCCTGATGGATTAAGCCACGACAAGGGACACTGGCTTTGGAAAAGTGGAAAGTTACCTCTCCAGTAGGGAAGGTCCCGAGCTTGTGCGGGAGATAGATAGGCATTGGTTTGCCTAATGTTTCTCAACCCAGTCCTCGGGGAACCCAAGACACCCGCATTTTTACTCTCTCCTAGTTCCTAACACACCTGTACCAGGTATTCTGTGCTTTTCATTGCTTGATCCTTTGTACTGTTTGGACTGGGTTGAGAAACACTGGACTAAATTGATTTGGCATTACCTCCACAGACAGTATGGTCTCTGGAACCAGAATTCTTGATTGGGGATGGAGTCTCTCTTACGCTGGAGTTTCCTTTGGTGAAAGACTTCAGGTGGGTGTGGAGATACTCACAAGCCCCAGGCTGAAGGCCGGAGTTTTTTCTGGTGGACAAGAAGGTTGCTTTTATGTGACTTCTGGGTCATCAATAACAAAGACCATGTTCGAATAGAGTGATTTTCATAAGTGTACATGGTACCAGAACACCCTAAGCCAAAGGTCAATGATTGACTAGTTGTCTAGTTGTGTGTAGCTGTGTCATGTGACCTGAAGTCACATTGTAGATTGTAGGTTGTAGATTTGGGTGAAAATAAGTGTAGATTTATGTATCAATCACCACTTAGTGGTGTATTGGAATTGGATGACGGGGAAGCAGCCAGATGGACAGAGGATGGCCTAGCCAAGCAGACAGGGTATGCTGGAAATGTCCAGCTAAAGCACCAGTGTGAGGTAAATCTGTGCTTTTGCGTCATCCGACCAGGTCCTCCAGCACGCACTTAAGAAATTCAATGCTGGGTGCTGGGTGTGAAGCGATGGGAAGGGGACTCAGCACCTTAAAATTCAAGGCATTTTGGAAAAGAGTAGATTGATTCTTTCAGATGATGGGGCAGAATCTGCTCTTTGTGAGTTCAGGTACCTTATTTATGAATGCTGGTATAAGAGAACTGACAGACTGACAGTTGGATCAGTCTGACTGGTGTTCTGTGGCTCTTGAGGAGGTCTGTGGTGGAAATGAGAGTAAGATGCAGCTTATGGTTTACCAGTCAGTCTACATTCCTGTCCACACCAGTAGGCATTGGCTGTGTTAAAAAAGTGACAAGCTTGTGAGCACAAGGGGGGTCTGGACCCACTTTTCACATGACAGGGTAACAAGTTTAGGGATCCAGAGGGACCTGTTTTTTCACTCATGGGAGTTTTACTCACCAAAAAATATTCTGAGGGCAGAAGGAAAAAAATGATTGGTTCAGAGATATAACCAATCACATAGTAGAGGAGGTGGATTCAAGCAACTCGAGGAAACGGGACCAACCAATCACGTCTTGGTTCCGCCTCCTCTATTTGCTTGGATTTAGAGAAGCCAACTAAGGTAGTTAGGCTAAGAGTGGTGCTCTAAGTGTGTCTGTGCTCAGTACGTCTTGGGCAGAGACCCTGGAAAAGACATGGAACAAGCTGGAGGAATTATATCCTCCAGCTGGCTTTACGAAATCTAGGGATCACACATAACGAGCTGGAATCTGTGGCCATAGAAAAAAGGTCTGGTCTGACCTTCTGGCAAGGTGGATAGTTTAGTTAAGTATAAAGACTCACAGTCGCAGAGTACTCAAACGGTTGGTTGAAACAAAATCTTGGTCTGGATTTTAACTTTATGGACCTGAACTATCCACATCTGTCTGTTCAGCATGCTGCCATTACAGCCCTTACCAGGAGAAGCAGCAGGGATATCAGATGAGCATGTTACCTATTTTATATAAATGCTTATCTCATGCAGGGTTGGGAGAAGCCTCAGCCTATCCCAGGATGCACTGGGCTCAGACACACTAAGAGCAATTCAGAGATGCCAATTTACAAAGCTGCATGTCCCAAAGAAACTGATTTATCTGTATAAACCCCCTATTACGACTAGATGAACATGCAAGCTCTACACCTCCAAATATGGGGTGGCAACCAAACACTGGTGGACTGAGACCATAGTAATACCCACAAGCCACTGTGCCCACACCTTAGTTTTAATAACTTGGTGGTAAGCTGAAATAGGCAGTAACAACATACAGCCTAGATCCAACCAGAAAAAAACAGAAATAGCTATATAGTATCATCAAACAACATCATAAGTCAAGTTCAATTGTATCACTGAAACTGAGTACTTTCAAAGGCTGCTAGCTGATGCTTCAGCTTGGTGTAGTAGAACTGACCTTGTGGTGTTTTTATGATGCTTTGCTATTGTGAATATTTGGAACCCTGGAGCTGATGTCACATGATAAAGATTTTCAACAAAGATACCAAAGACCAATACTGAGGTATGCTACAATTTAATACCCAGTGGGAAGTTGGATTAAAATAATTTAAAAACATAATTCTTCTCCCCTTCATCTTTTCTGTCACCTTCCCTGAACTGATGTCATTTCTGTACTGACATCTTGAAATGTTTCTTCCTTTGAACAAATTTTCGAATTGCTTCATTTCATGTTCACCTCTGAACTCTTACCTACGTGCCCTTTATGGTTGTTAATGCCGAATCTCGCCTTTTCTGGCTGTCTTCGTCTGATGTCGGGTTTTATACAGAAGCTCGGATTACCGGAACAACAATTCCATCCAGTGTGCGTTAATCAAAGGCAAGCCAGTCCCGGGTCCTGCTCCTCTCCTGCAAACTCACAGTCATCTGTATTTATTTCATGTTTCTGTAGACGGTAATGACCATTGCTAATTCACATCATATTGCATCCCCTGTGCATAATTAACTGTCTTTGGAATTTATCAGAAGATAAAGACAGTTTTCAGTAAGAGCATTATCTGTGGGTCTAATTAAATGGTAATACATATTTTCACAGAAATAGCTTCTTTTTGTAATTGAATGCTCTAGGTATCACTACAATCTGCAAATCTGTACTAATATTGGTTTGCAAGCTCGTTAATTGTTGTTTCATTACAGGTTTAAGAAAACCATGGTTTCTCACTGGGAAGTTGAATAATCTGGCCCCAGAAGCTGATATTTTTTATGCATTATTGGAGCTTAAAGCTCTAAGCTTTACAATTACATTGCATGATATAATGTGAGCCTATGATCTAAGTAAAGACATTACTATCAATGGCAATACTACCCCTTTACAAGTCCAAAAGAATTTCTACTTCTCGTGACCAAACACAGATATTACTTGGGTAAATTGGGTTTTAAAAAATCAAAAGAGGCGAGTGCTCCATGGAGCATACAAAATATTGGGAACTTTTAGGATAATAATGCAGCTCACATACACAGGAGTTACTGGCAGGAAAGAAGAATGTAACAAGCATGATACAAGCTACTCAGAAGTGGAAGGAAACTTCAACTGAGAAAACCCAGCCATTTCCATTAATACCTCCATGTCCCTCTCGACAGCACTATAATGAAGCAGTCAAAAAAAGCAAAAATAAATATCTGTGTCCAAAGAAGGCCATACAATACAGACTAGTAAGATCTCACCTTGAATGCTGTCAATGGCTTTGAGCGTCTCGGTTCAAAATGGATGCAGCTGAATTACAGCCACGTCGACAAAAAAAGAAGGCGAATGATTTGTAATCTGAAAGGGTTGTTGTTCAAGGATAGGTTAGAAGCACTAAATCACTCCATTCTCAAACAAAACAAACTGCACAGAGTTATATGATTCAAGTATATTGCATCCTGAGGGGATAGATAAAATCCCCCTCAAGGACTGCTGCAACATCTCCACGGATACAAGAGCACCAGACCGCAAATGAAGGCGTTGAAGACCATCTAAAGAAATTCCTGGCACAAATGATGGCAGGCTCTTCAAATACGTTTCTACATACTGTTTGAGTAACATTGCAAAGCATTCGATTTATTGCTAAAAAACAACATTCTGTTGCTAAATATCCAGGTAACAAAATAGCTGATGGGGCCTTGGGTTTGTAGCATAGCGTCTTCATACAGTCATTACTGGAACAAGATGGATCTTCACTGGATAAGCTTCTGGCCATAATAGTCACCCTTGATAAATCCAGGATCCCGAGGCTTATTCTCACGCACTAAACTTCAATACTGTCATGCGATCATTCTTTTTGTTTTGCTGTACATCTTTGCTTCCATTGTTTCATGAACTGTCTTGTAATCTTCTTTGAATAAAACAGAGCAATGGAATTTAGGTTTTCCCAATTAGTGGACCTTGGTGTCTTTGGCATTTGTTGAAACTATGTCTTTAAAGTCAAGTGACACAAGTGAACCTCTAGCAATGTTAGCTTGCTGCCTCTCATATGCCAATGAAAAAACAACAAGACAAACTGAGGTACACTTTTATTTCCAACATGCATTGTCCTATTTAGAAAACAAATAGAATCATTCAGATTCAGATCATTAGAAACATGATGCCTTCTGGTCGGGATTTCTGACAAATGAGTGTTGATGAAATTATTTGCTTTTCAGAATCAGAATCAGGTTTATTGGTGAAGTGTGTGTGTGGCACACACAAGTAATTTGTTTCCCGCAGTTGCTGTCTCTCCGGTACATTCCAATAAAAGAAATTTTCCTTTCTTGAAGTAATTTAGTAACCCTTTAGTGAGAGCATCTGGTCTAGACTGTTGTGTAAGGTTACTCAGAGTTCCTCAGAATATTGGTTTTAGGTCCTGTCTATTCTGTGAAATCTCCATATCTGTGTTCACACTCTGCAAAATCTGCTTTGGTTGAGAAGCTGAACAGATCCATGTGACACATGTATAGGAGAACTGATCAGGGACTAAAGTGAGGGACCAATGGACTCAAAGAAAAACTGTTTCAGCTTCTACAATATGCGGAGCATCAGATCAGCATCAGGTCAATGGTGTTGGGCCAACCAGCCCAGGCATGAGGTCTCAATGTCTGGCCACTTCTGTGGGGGGGGATGGAAATACAGAAGGCCATTTTACATCATTAGTTTTTGTTCTCATGTGAACAAAGAGCTCAACACCTGACTTGCGTAGCTATAGAGGTTAGAAATATGTGGTGGTAAGTTGTAAGTCCTGGGTTGAATCCTGGCCAAGTCTATTTTTTGGGGATAATCTGTGGATAAGCACTCTGTGCTTGTGCTATACAAATTGCTGATTTAAATCCCGTGGCTGGCTGAGTAATGTCACCGCTGGGCCTTTGAGATAACCCCTTAACTCCAGGTGCTCCAGGTACTGGCTGACCCTGTTATCTCAATTGTAGGTTGCTTTGGATAAGAGCATCTGCAAAACAGATAGATAGATAGATGATAGATAGATAGATGCATACATACATACATACTCCAGACCACCTGACAAATGGCCAATAAAATGAGAACACTCATTGTGCAGTATGGATGATACCCAAGTCCTGCAGTATTTTTTATTATTTTTTTGTGTGTGTTGACGCACGTCTGTCACACTTGTGGGGGGGATGGGGTCAAAGAAATGTCACTTCTCCCACACTTGTCTCCATTTCATTGGCAGGTGATATTTTACTTCTGTCATTTCAGGAAACACGAGGTGCCACTTAACAGTGTTTCACTGGGTGCCACTCGTTCTGATGGCTTCTTAATATGTATTTTTTTGCCTTACCTCCCCTCATTGAAATGTGTGGGAGTTTGTTATTGTGCTATGCCATCTATTTTCAAGTGAGGCGTGGTTATATCGCTAGCTGTCCATAAAAAAGTAGTTTACTTGACAGCTGCTGGGCTGTGCAACAGCCTACCCCCCCCAACCAAACTGTATATCTCACACTATAAAGACTGTTGCAGTGACACAACAGTACATTCACTATGACACAGATTTCATAATCGATCACATCTATGATCATTATTAATCTGCCAAGGTTCATTTAGCGGTGTTAGCTGTACTGATGAATGGATATAAAACAAGCCATTAAGCCGGAATGACACAAAGATTACAAAATGTCTTAAACTATATGAATGAAATGCAATTTTAACATATTTTTTTGCATATATTAACAACCATGCTTGCAATCCTTCCCATGGTTCGTCTTTTATAACGTAAACATGACATCTAATTTTTCAGAGAATAATACATGTTTTAATTTAAGTTGTTTTAATTCTAATTGTTGAAAGCTGCTAATACAAATTAAATTGTCATGTGTGGGTTTCCTATATGGAAAATAGGGCAGAATGGTGGTTTGTCGAGTAGCACTGTAGCATCACACTTTCAAGGCTGAGCTTATTCTGTTCCTGCTCTTCATTTCTGGAGTCTGCATGCTCTCTTGTATTTGTATGGGTTTCCTTGAGGTATAGTAACATTCTCCTACAGTCCAAAGACATGTAAGCTGGTATTTCTAGATTGCTCACAGTGTGCCTGTTTCTGTTCAACTTCATGTGCCTAGCTATGGATTAGAATCCCATTCAGAGGGCTCCCCTGTGACTTGTGCTTCTTGCGATAAACACCAGACTCTTTATGGTCCTGTTTTCAACAACTGTTATGGAAGATACATGGGTGGATATATGGAAACCGGAGCTTAATTAAAAAACGTGCATAAGTGCCATATGGAAAATGCCAGGCATAAGCAATAGAGTACAGAATAAAGCCATTGCATGTTAATTGAAATTGATCATCCTCATTAGCATAGGATATTGTCTAGAATTACTTATTCAAATTTGACCTTAATTAGTGCAATGTACAGCTTTTTTCTTGGCTAGTTTCAGACCCTCTCATACTAAGGGTATTTAGTGTTCTACGCTCAAGGGCGCTTTGCATTATACTTGTTGTACAACACTTGCATATTGAATATTGAAAATCAGCAAGGTGACAAATTCTAATGAGAGAGAATGACTCTGATCACAGTTGGAGAAAGAAGCAAAAGTGAGAGCGGGCAGGGTGGGGCCACTAATAGGACCTTTTTCTACAGGGGTGGGGCCACAGAGGCACCGGCTCCGGCTGAATTCTGATTGGCCCCCAAAGTCTTCCCTTCCCCGTCACTCACTGATTCTGATATATTATTCACTAGTGGTAAGGTTGGCCCTTCTCTGTGAATTAAGGCTCCTTCTATGCCCCTCACCTTAAAAATCCTGCAATCACCCCTGAACAGGGATGGATTATGGACCGGGCCAGCGGGGCCGCTGCCCAGGGGCCCTTGGGGTGCAGGGGGCCCGTGGGGCCCCTAGCCCAA
>JAODJU010000033.1:12680507-12690695 GCA_026776725.1 Gnathonemus echidnorhynchus
CATCAGAAGCCAAGTGGGACAGAAAACCTACTGGATAGTAGCTCTCCAGGACCGGAGTTGGAGACCCCTGGTTTATAGGTTGTAAAACGTGCGCACGTAAAGGTCTGTAATCAAACTCATAATCATCTTAATCCGTTAAATTCTTTGCCACGCACGTGGGATTTCTCTCGGTGCATTTGCTGCTGATAAAATTTAATTTATTTTTTTGCTAACGATGAACAATTACACATTTTCCTATATTCTATAAAACATTATGCGGGGTCTTACAACTCAGCAAATGATTATTAATGTTAGGAATAGTCGAAACAAGTAAGAAGTTGGAACTCAGGTAGTATTCATGAAGCTGAAACGTATTTTAAAAGGTCATCTTAAGCGTTTTATAACCTTTGCAATTATTGCTGTGCTATATGATGCGCCACTGAACAACGGCATAAATATGTCTACACATTTGTCAGAGGTGCTGATATTAAAATAACATAAGTAAGAGCTTAATTACAGACCCCCCTCAGCCCTACCCTCTTCATCATGGTGATTTTTGCTTTCAAATGGAATATGAAATGTTTTCACCTTTTGTTTGATCTTAATCCATCTGACCAAAACCTTTGTCTTTTGTAATACTTTTTATAAGCAAGTTCACAGATTACAGTGGTCAGTACATATCTCAGGGAATATTATTTGAATTTAACCGATTAACATTGTGATGGTACAAGTGTTGATAATAATTGTTAGATGTACAAAATACAGCAGGACTCCTTACAGAGTTAAAAACTACCATTCATTCTTCATAATAAATGGCTTATTTAAGTGATTATTCTTGTATTACTTCAAAGGTAAAATTCACACATGCTTAAATAAAAAGCTTCTATAACAAGGCTCTACAAAGAGTTTTCTTTTGCATTGTAAAACAATCATGGCTCTCTGATTAATGATAGTCAGTTGTGGTGTATGATTTTTTTTTTTTGCAAAGAGATAATCACTTTAAACTACACCAGATTCCAAAGCACAAGGGCTCTCAATTCATTACCAGGTTTTGGTTTAATTAAGCCATTTTCATTTTTTTCTTATTTTTTAATCTGCATAAAATGTAAAAATGCACCCTTGTACAACACTGCAATTAGTCTAATGAATGGAAAAGTTCGACTTTGGAAGGAAATCTTATACCAAAGCTCTAGAGAAACATACAGCCATACTTTGACACCCCCCCCCCCCAAAAAAAAAAAAAAAAAAAAAAAAAAGTTACAGGGCATACTTATAGGCAGGGGTTCACATAAATGGTATGCAAATACGCATTCACCTTTAAGAACGGTACGTGCGACAATCGATTGTTTGTAAAAGCGCAAAAGCGTACTTATTTTATGTGCATTTGCGCTGCTATGACAAGACAATACCTTGCATTTTAACCCGTACAGGTATACCGCAAATGAAGTCGAGTTACAGTAGCATATAAAGATTAAAATACATTATATTTTGTTTTCACAGCAGCGCAAATGCACATAAAATAAATACGCATTTGCGCTTTTATTGTCGCACGTATCGTTCTTAAAGGTGAATGCGTACTTGCATACCAGTTATGTGCACCCCTGCTTATAGGTTATGAAATATCAGTAAAATTTTGCATTACTTAACTTTTCCATGAATTGTACTGCCACACAGCATATATTACAAGACACCGTACCTCTCACTGGATTTTAAACTCAAAAGGTTTTTATGTTAGTCAACATACCCCTCCCACCACAAATGTGTTGGGGGGTTCAAGATTTCACTTCAGTTAAGAAACATAGATTTTACATATATATATACACACACACATTGTGTATATGTTTATAATCATTATAAAATATTATTTCTTTATATACAGAAACAGCAGCTGATAATTAATAAGGAGAATAATTATATGCTGTAATTTATTTATAACACTATATTACTGATGACTAAAAATATATTAATACCAAAGACCAAATACGGAGTAGGGTCACACTTTGCATTCACTACAGCTTCAGTCCTTCATGAATGGATGTCATGCAATTTCCAGGCTGTGTGTCTTGGGATATCGAGAATATACTTTTGCCCTCTGTGCTTGAGAACTTCAGGTGAAGGTTCAGTGGTGTCTAGATCTGGGAAGCTGTGAGAACAGCGTGTGTGAGAGTATTAGCATCCTGGAATATGAGACCACCGTGAGGGGCAAAGTGTTTGCACCGTGGGCTGAGTCTGGTCCTGCAAAATTAACTTGTTTTCCTTGGTTGTTATATGACAATGCAGGGCAATCATCAGGCCTAATGACCAATAGATATTGGCGGTGGAAGGGATCATTTAGTTTTCTCGAAATGTAAACCTATTCCGATGCAGGAAAATGGGTAAAACATGCCTCATCAGGCCATGTCACTGTTACCATTGTCCAGAGAGCCTGGCTTGGTGCTCCTTACACCAGGTTATCTGTCTTTGTGTTTTGTGAAATCCCCGACTGGGCCACAGAGATGCTGATTCAGTTCTGTGGTAATTTATACTTTTGTGGTGTTTAGCAATTATCCTGTTAAGTGCCTAAATATCCCTGTCAGTGAGTTTGGTATGTCAGATGTCTGGTTACATGCTGTCACGAATCCACTAAACACATTAAAACAATTCTCAGTTTTTGTCACTGATACGCTAAATGTTTGGCTTCTTTGGAACTCTGCTGCTTGCTTTGTATTATTTTGAAAACTCACCTATTAATGTGCTGATTATCTGACCTTTCTTATAGGTCATACTGGTAATTGGCATTTATTCTAACATGACTCAGCTCTGTAGGTGTGTTTGTAATAGTCATTTAGCTACTTCAGTGTGAAAACCCTTTATCATGGAATGGTTATGCGATTTTGTTTATCTCCTTTATGCATCACAGTGAAACAAAACTGTAAATTTGAGTTAATTTAATTTATGTAACTATTGCTTTACAAAAACTTAGAAAACAGAAACTATCAAAATTCCTATTATTAGACACCATTCCTACATATTTAATCTTAGAACTAGGATAAATGATGAAAACACTTATTAATATACAGAAAAAGCATGTACATAACCCCAGAATGCCTGAAATATTAATAATGATTTACAGCTTGCGTAAATTGAGAGCAGAATATTATTAGCGAGCCTTTGAAAGTTGAGATTCTATTTGAATGTCAAAATGGACATAATCAGTTCATTATTTATCTTTCCTGCAAGGATTAATTATTAGGACCTAGGTGATGGAGCATAGCAGTTTGCTTTTCCATCCTAACACTGACAATATGTTGTTTTTGATGTTTATTTAAAAGTAGGTCCCAAATGAAAAGGAATAAAAATACTGTTTTAGCCACAAACTCCAGACTAGTGACTGATACACTAAATGTTTGGCCTCTGGAACTGAGAAGTGATTTTTTAAAAGTTGTAGAGATATGCTCTCAAAATTCTCCTGTGACAAAAATTGGACTTTTGCTTAAATATCTGTCTGTTGCTGTATTTACATTTTGCGTGTCTTTCCCACTCGTGCTTGACATCTTGCTCATGCATTATACCTGACTTCCACCATTTTCTTTGTGAGTGGGGGGGCACAAGATGCCCCCACATATCCATTTTGAGCAAAAACCACAGGTCTGGGTCCTAGTAACCCTAATCCAGGTAGGGTAATCTTCTTTTTAATTCTTACCGTTCATGACCATAGTTTGTCAGGAAAGGTCCTACGCTGAGCTCAGGCCCCAGATGACCTAGCTCAGAAGTTTCACCATGCAAACCCCCCCACCATGTTATGGCCTGGGTCCTCACTGGGGAGGCAGGCACCATGACTATGCATTATATGGAATGTAGTAAGAGTTGGATTTGCATACTTGGCACAAAATCAAAGCAATCTTGAGTGGGTCTTGGGTCAAAATAAGTGGCGGTTCTAGACCATTTGAACTGGGGAAACCAGACTGGTGCCAGTTGTTCTGTTAGGGGGGGCAGATGCATTTGCCCTTAATGTCCTCTGAGTATTACTTACACAACATTGCCAGCATAAAGAAGCAAAGACAATTCTGAAAAACAATAAGCTATTTATGCAATGCTTTGTAGTCACATTTTACAGTGTTTACAAATATGTAACTCTGATTTCTTATTTAGGCTGTTTTGCTTCCAGAAGCTTGGTTATTTTTTTCTGTCGTTAACTTTGCTTTTCACCAAAAGTACAGTCATGGATAGAAGGGCGTTGTCAGAGCGAATGTAGGCAAGCAGGCAATCATAGCAGTAACTGCAGGTAAAACAGGGTTTATTGGCTGGACTAAGACTTCACTCAAATAACGTTAATGACAGACCTAGGGAAACGTACTTGAACGCGGACTGAAATACACAGGATAAGCCGGAAATGACATCAAACAGCTGGGAACAATCAGGCACACAGGAGGATCGTATGAGCAGGTCATGACAGGCGTCTATTTTGAGGGGCTAAAGATGTCATCCTTGCCGTTTGATGTTGTGTTTCTACCCTCCTCCATCCGAGAACTTTAGTTACACGTCTCTGGTTCAATGTCAGTGTGAAGAGGTGGGAATGAAAATCAGCACTGTCACGGACTTCTCTCAGGAAAGACTGGAAAAGAACCAGTTGAGGTGGTTCCAGCATCTCATAAGAATACTGCCTGGCTGGCTCCCAAGGGAGCAGTTCCAGGTACATCCCACAAGACAGAGCCCCTGGGGAAGACCCAGGACATGCTGGAGGGATTATATCTCCTAGCTTGGGCATGTCTAGGGATCCCCAGGATAAGCCTGAATCTGGGGCCTTTGCGGGAGGTCTGCTCTGACCTCCTCAGCATCATGCTATCCTCAGCAGGAGAAGATGCGATGACATTATGCTTATGTAGGGGAGAAGAGGGACAGTTCATGATTTTTTTTTTCATTTTCATAACACAATGGAAAAAAACATTTATTCTTTCACAGTGAAGTTGTACTAGTCTGGTAGTTTTTGGGTAAATCTAAGTTATGCAGGATTGCTATATCCCTTTCAACAACTGATCCTGTTCAACAGTTGTGGCTTATGGTAGTTTTACATACACAAAAATATTCTATGGGCAGAACAAAAAATGATTCAGAGAGATAACCAATCAGTTTGTAGGGGAGGTGGGACCAACCAATCAGATGTCTTGGTCCCACCTCCTCTCATTGCTTGGACCCTCCTCCTCTACACACTGACTGGTTGTCTCTCTGAATCATTTTTCATTCTGCCCATAGAATATTTTAAGTAAGTAAAACTCCCATGACCACAATTGTCCCTGGTCTCCCCCTATGACAGAAATTTCCTACTTTTTATTGTTTCCTAAGATTTGTGACTGAAGTGTCCAAATATGAAATAGTTTCAGGTTTTGACAGCTGAGTACAGTCATGTGACACAAAGAATGTGATCTTTGCTTGGAGGAAAGAGTGTTATTTCCAGGAGAAGCAGAATTGGGCAGGAAGAGAACAAGAAGTACACAGTGTGAACACGAAAATAAAACCCTTTTGGCAGGGACTGGAAAGAAAATCAAATGGATGGGGGGGGGCATAAAAAGCTAAGGTTTCTTGCGGTGTGTAGGGTTGCACAGTTTCTGTTTTTTTTTCAGGTTACTAGAATGTCAATTAATGACAATCACTGGGAGCAAGGGACAGCAGACAGGTGGAAGCCATTAGAATACCACCCTAGCTCACGCTCCATAGGGAGACAGCCACACCCCCCTCACTCAAACATAATGTTTCACAAAATAACAAGCATACAGTACCTATTAATACCTCCTAAAATGACACATGAATGCTATTTGCAATTTGCAAACTGAAAGTTAGTTCAACACCAAATATCTGGCCTCAGAAGCCCACTAACCTACTGTGTTATTGAGAATTGTGGAAACACTTCCAATTTTTAAAGATTGAAGAACTTTATTCAACTGTTTCTTATTTAATTATCCAATGTGTAATATTTGTAACCTTCTTTGATTGTATATAAACATTACCGCCGATATTTGTATAGTAATTTTTAAAACTTATTCCCAAAAATGCTAGGTGCTTCCACAATTTTGGCCACTAGTGTAGTTTATTAAGTATACAAATGCTGGGATAGTGCTTGGGGGGTTAGCTTTGAGGCTTCGCACCTCTAGAGTTGCGGGTTTGATTGCTGCCATCCAGATCTGTGTGTGAAGATTGCAAGTTAGCTTGGGTTTTCTCCCACAGTCCAGAAACACGTTTTCTTAAATAAAAAAAATAATAAAAAAAAAAATAATAATAATAATAATAAAATGTTACATTGCACACTGTGAATGTACGTGCCTTGTGATGAGACCCAGCACTGGAGTCCTATGCAGAGAGCGTCCTTGCTCCTGCCCTTGTGATTCCTGGGATAAGCTCCAGCCTCAGCAGAACCCAGACCCAGATAAGCAGATATGAAAGATGGATGGATAAATGGAAAACTGCCAAATAAGTAACTGAGTGTAAAAGTTACAGTAAGAAAGAAAAGCAATAGACAGCTTGAAAGCCTCTAATTTACAAGCATCTCCCAAGTGAGTGTGGCGAAGTAGGAGTGTCTTAAAGTGTAACTCAGAGCTCAGACATGGGGGCTGCATTGCACAGCTTGATAAGAACATGCATCTCGCCAGACCAACGTGACAGTGAGCGGAATATCTGCTACTCACAATCCTTTAAACCACACAGATAGCATATAAAACTCCATGGCGCTACAAAGCACATACTGTCCCACCCCCCCATCCCGTGGGAATAATCCTGCTGTCTCTTAGCAAATGAACATGGAGCCATTTCATGAATTAATGATGGGCACCCTTAAGTACATCCATAAATGCTCTGAAATTTAAAAAAAAAAAAAAAAACATAAAATACATGCGATTGCATTTGACTTGAGTCACATTTTCCACTTGAGAAATGAAGAGTGTTAATTGGCACCTGGGGAAGTGACCTGTAATCGACAAGGGTTCCATCACGTTCAGAATTAGAACCCAAATCACTTTGACTTGCCAAGCACAGCAGACAGTAAATTATGTTTTTGTTAAATTTGTTACTTTTCTTGTTCATTGTTAAATAGATGCCAGGGACACTCGATGCAATTATGTTCAATGCAGTTTGTCTGCTATAAAGGGGAACATAATCCTTTTTTACATTGTGCTGTACTGCAGTGGGTATGGGGTTGGAAGATAGATAGATAGATAGATAGATAGATAGATAGATAGATGGATGGATGGATGGATGGTCAAAAGTGCAGTCGGGTGGTGTGTGACTGTGGGTTAGGAGCCCGTGTCTATAATTGGAAGGTTGCTGGTTCAAATCCCCTGTGGCTGGCAAAGTAATGTGTCTAGACACACTGTCTGACCCAGCTCTCAGATCCTCCGGTGTAAGCTGCTTTGAATGAAAGCATCTGTGGAGTAAGTAAATGTACATATTGAGGAGCGAGAGGGATATTATACAAAAGCAGAGCCAGATTCTGATTTCTGCTATTTCAGAGCTGACACAGTCAGGCATTCTGCTAGAAGCCAGTGGCCTTGATGAGATACAGGACCTGGCGAGGTCATTGACGTAAGGGATTGTTCCCTTGGCAACCTTGTTTTCCAGTACCAACTTGATTCGGGCTCCAACTGGTAGCCAGTGGGTTTGGTGAATGTGAGCATTTAGAGGTGCAGTTATTCTGGAAATGAATAAATCACAGAGATGTAATTTAAAGATTAACTCAAAGCAGCAGATTAATAAACAATCAGAATTGAAGGTAGTTCCTTTATTTGGTTTCTTTCTTAAATGAACATTACTCATTTCCAGAAACTGGCCACACGATATTCCTACCATACCCTTACTGCCACAGATCGTCTGCTTTAAACGGCGTGTGCTCCAGTAAATTTCCAAAGGCGCAGATGTAATATTTTGGCATTCTCCAATTTACTACTGAGGAGGGCAAATAGATCAAACATTTATCTTTCCATATTAGTCTTTGCTATGAGATTACCTTCCCTGTTTGTTGTTTTTGAGGTAATTCCAAAGACAATTAAACATTATGAAAGTTTTCAGCTGAAGGGGCTACCTTACAAACACAGGATGAAACATTACAAAGAAAAACTGAAGATAAATGTTTGCAGTGTCTCTAGCCGATGGTGGTTTTGTTAAATGCAATTGGATTGCTGTGGGTTGTAAGCTGAGGAGCATGGTTAAAGCATAAATCGGAAATATGCCTCTGATTCGCATGTGCTGGAAATTCAAATACACAAGTGTGTTGAGTGTGACCTTTCAAAACTTTTCGTTGTGACATCCCCACCCCTCAGTACCTAAGTAAACAATTTTTAGTTATGTTTGCTATGTCAATTTGAGTTATGTCTACTTTCACTATGCGCCATACTTCATCCTGTGCTTCACAAAATCACAGACAGGTCTGCATTTTTTCAAACATGTCTGCCCACTCTAGGAAAGCACATCAACAGGCTTTCATTTCCTGGCATTTATCGCACTTAAAATATCGGAGACGCTCTAGGAAAATTGGCCAGGCGTTATGTTATATAACTTCAGGCTTTTGCAAATCATCTATAAAACAAAAGCACTCCTTCTTCAGCTTTTGCAGAAGATCTCGAGTTATCCATGGTGCATGGGCACCAGCCTTAACCCAAAATCCAGGTGGTTTCCTCACTTGTGTAACCTGAAATCCAAGTGACTCCCTCACTTGCTTAGCCTGAAATCCATGCAGTTTCCTCACTTGTGTAACCTGAAATCTAAGTGGTTTCCTCATTTGCTGAACCTGAAATCTAGGTGGTTTCCTCACTTGCTTAATCTGAAATCTAAGTGGTTTCCTCATTCACTTAACCTGAAATCTAGGTGGTTTCCTTCCTTGCTTAACCTGAAAGTTTAGTGGTTTCCTCACTGCCTCCATGAACACCAAGGGCTTAGTAAGTTAATCTCATCTTCAGCTCAAAGCTCCCTTATTTCGCTGACCTTCCCACATCCCTTCGGGGGGGAAGTGATGTCATTGGCATTGTGTCCAGAGTGTTCCCTCCCTTGTACCATGTTCTTCCTGGGATAAACTTTCACTATGACTTCATATTGGACTGGAGCATTTGTAAGATTTATGGACAGTTATACAGCATTCAAGTATTAATTGATACGATATATTTTTGAGTAAGATTTCAAAATATATTATGTAATGTTACGATGTAATGTTTGATTATTTGAAACTACAGTAAGAGTATATCTATATATGAATCTAAAATCAGTAAATTTGCTGTTTTTAAGTACATGTCTGTCCTGAGAAGGAAAAGACGTCACGTGGAAGGAGCATTTACCAGAATGAATCTTATTAGTAATCAAACAGAAATAGCTTATTAAGTGGAAAAATCAACAACACGCTGGTACACTGATTACACATTTTACACACACTGTTGCCTAGCTGTCCCTGTAACCTGGGTACAAAACCATAAACGATTGTTTGACTATCCTCTGACCTGCATGCATTTTTGTTCCTATATGGCAGTGTTTCCCAATCTGGTCCTCGGGGACCCACAGACAGTCCATGTTTTTGCAAAAATATGAACTGTCTGGCAGGGAGCTTGGAGGAACCAAAGATGGACCGACCGTGGGACCTCAGGGAGCAGATGGAGAAACAGTGCTATGTGGGAATTAATGTTTTACAATGCATACGTATCTCTTTTCAAACTTTTATGTAGTTTTCCACCAAATTCTTTTTTAAATTCTGAAACTGAGGTTGCATCTTATTTTATATATAATGTCAAAATTTAATATTCATGATGAAACAAAATGTTCCTGTAATAATATTATGTTATAATGTGCCAAACAAACAAAAGAAAAAAGGCCTCCATTGTTTCATAAAAGACCACATACATAATTATCCCTCTCCCTGCTTACTTAGGTTGCTTTTCTTTTCTATATTTAAATACAGCGGTACCTCGGTTCCCGAACTCACTAGAACTCGAATTTCTTGAAAATCGAACAAACCAGTTTGACGTAGAACTCGATCTGAATATCAGAAGTCGAACTGTGAACATTGACCTAATATAAATTGTACGCACCAGGAAATGAGTCACACGGCACGTCTCTGAGCGGAAACAAAAGGTAACGCTTCAGTGTCAGCCTCACGTTTGCTGTAGTAACAGCGCTTGTTGGCGATAATGCTATTTTATTGAAAATACTGTATCAGGTAATACACTGTACTTTATATCATTTTGTTAGCCATTGCTCACC
>JAODJU010000033.1:12690795-12709509 GCA_026776725.1 Gnathonemus echidnorhynchus
AAACATCTTGCAAACACAACACTGAGCTGGCCCCATAATTAACTAGCTCACTATGACCCCGTCCTTTACTCCCAGCCTAGTATATTTATATATTATATTTAACTTTTACTTGATTTAATCAATGTATAGTTAATATAATAAAATGTCAAGTACAATAAAACACTAAATAAAGACTTAAATAAATTAAATAAAAACAGAACTTTTTAAAGTATCCGACAGGGTCAGAGATAACAACTTTAGAAATTAAACTAAAATAACCAAATTAAAGAATTACCTCCCGAGACTAACTTCCTGCTGAACCACGTTTAACTAAAATAAAGTGAAGTTGCTCTAGGGAGGCCGATAAACCACAAAAAACCCTCTCAAACCAGGCTACTGCTGGAGCGGGAAAAAAAGTGGAAAATATGTATTTATTTACGTCATAGAATTTTGTAATTTGTATTTTGCTGGACAGAAAGAAATCAGATGTAATTTGTAACAAAATACTTTGAGAGATTGTATTTTATGTATTTTGAATATTTAAAATACTTAATAAAATGCCATTTTAAGAACGTTCATCACTAGGCTTACAGACTTTTAAATATAGCCTGTCACCTTCTTTGGCAGGAATCCAAAGGATGGAGTGCATATATTTAGACTATGCTTAATTGTGGTGGTAGATTACTTCCTTCAAATGTTATGAAGAAATAGCTCAGTCCCATTTGCCTGAACAAAATACAGCTTTACATGGTCATGACCACTCCCTATACATTTCGTTTATATGACACTTAATTTAACATTGAAAAGAAATATAGAAGTTTATGCATCTTAGCAAGATGGCGGCATGCACGGATGCAGCGGCCCGGAGCTCCACATGTAGATGCTAGCCACAACAACCTTAATATATATGCATCCTCTGTTGTGTCCTTCATAAACTACTGCGTGGACACTGTTACCACTTTCAAGGTCATACAGACTTTCCCCAACTGCAAACCATGGATGAACAGGGAAGTTCAAAAGCTGCTGAAGTCACGTGATGAGGCTTTCCGCACCGGTGACCAAGAAGTCTACTCAACAGCCAGGTCCTGAGTAGAGGCATCAGAGAGGCGAACCACTCCTACAAAGATAAAATTGAGGAGCACTTCAGCAACAACTCTAACCCCTGGCGCATGTGGCAGGGAATCAGGTCCATTACTGACTATAAAAGCAGCAAAACCAGCACAGTGACGTCATCCCTACCTGATGATCTGAACCAGTTCTTTGCACGGTTTTACAAGGACACCAACCACCATCATACCAGGCTGACTGTGGAGGAGGCCCCCCTGAATACCCTGGTGTTCAGCCCACATGAGATCAGAAGAGCCCTCAGGCACATCAACTCCAACACAGCTGCCGGACCTGACGGTGTCCCTGGACGAGTGCTGAAACACTGCGCAAGTTAGCTGTCTGCAGTCCTCACCAGCCTGTTCAACATCTCCCTGAAACAGGCCACCATGCCCACCTGCCTCAAGTCTGCCACCATCATCCCTGTCCCTAAAAAGGCAGCGGTCAGGACCCTGAACGACTACTGTCCAGTGGCCCTGACCCCCATTGTTATGAAGTGCTTTGAGCGGCTGGTCTTAGCACACATCAAAAACAACATACCTCCCTCCCTGGACCAACACCAGTTTGCCTACCGGTCAAACAGGTTAGCTGAGGATGCCATTATCTTGGCCCTCCACACTGCCCTATCACACCTGGAGCAGTGGGACAGCTATGTATAGATGCTGTTTATTGACTACAGCTCCGCCTTTAACACCATCCCCCCACCAAGCTGGCCATCAAACTACACAACCTTGGACTAAACACACACCTGTGCAACTGGGTCTTGAACTTTCTGACCAACAGACCACAGACATTGCGCATGGGTAACCACACCTCCACCTCCATCACTCTCAATACAGGAGCACCTCAGGGCTGTGTGTACAGCAACCTCGCTCTGAACTAAAAAAAAAAAAAAACTAAAGAAATGATCCTGGACTTCAGGAAACGGAAGCACGGGGGCCACCACCCCATCAGCATCAGTGGTGAGAAGGTGGAGGTGGTTTAGAGCTTTCGATTCCACGGGGTTCAGATCAGCTGTGACCTGTCATGGACCACAAACACTTCAGCCATTGCCAAAAAAGGACTTCAGAGGCTCCACTTCCTGCAGAGCCTGAAGAAAGCTCTAAACCACCTCCACCTTCTCACCAATGATGCTGATGGGGTGGTGGCCCCCGTGCTTCCGTTTCCTAAAGTCCAGGATCATTTCTTTAGTTTCACAGCAGCTCCTGGTGAATTTCTACAGGTGAGAATCAGTCATTGATCACATACAGTACTGCATCACAGCATGGTACTCTGGATGCACCTCAGAGAACAGGAAGACCCTGCATTGCATCATTAAGACAGCCCAGTGGATCACTGGCACCCAGCTTCCATCACTGGAAGAAATCCACTGCACCTGGTGCAGCAGCAGAGCTGGAAAAATAATCAAGGACCCAACTCACCCTGGACACAAATTCTTTACACCGCTGCCATCTGGTAGACGCTACAGAACCCTGTACGCATGCACAACCCTACTGAGGAACAGTTTTTACCCCATATCCATAACACTTCTGAAGTCTCAGCACTGAACTCAAACATTTTGAAGCAATACCCAACATGTGCAATTTCTATATTTATCTGCATTTAGTCCAAAATTTACTTTCAGATCTTTATCGTTTTGGAAGCCATTAAGAAAAAATGCTCTTGTTGTTTTATTCTGTTCATTTTGTGTTTAAATGGTAAAAAAAAAAAAAAAAAAACATATTTAGGTGTAATTTTGGGGGGCCGGGAACCAATTAATTGGTGTTCCATTATTTCTTATGGGAATAATTCGATCAGAACTCGAACTTTTTAGGATTCGATCCGGAGTCCGGAACGGATCAAGTTCGAGAAACGAGGTACCACTGTACTTAAATACTAAACTTTCAAAATAGGTTTGCTAATGCTTGCATGCAAAGTCACTTTATCCTAGTCTGTGTGCATCACTGATAAAACACAAGTTTAAAGAGCTTGAGCATAGAGGCAGGGTGTTTACTGTGAGACTGGAACCTCCAGGATATAAGGCCTAATCTCATTAACATCTTGTACAGTGGTACCTCAGTTCTCAAACTCATTAGAAGTCGAATTTCTTAAAAGTCGAACCAACCAGTTCGAAAAAAAAAAATACGTAGAGCTTGATCTGAATCTCAGAAGTCAAACCGTGAACGCCGACCTAAGATAACTTGTACGTGCGGGGAAATGAGTCACGCTGCACGTTTGTCAGCGGAAACGAAAGTTAAAGCTTCAGTCTCAGCCTCCATTCCCTGTGATAGCATTGTGCATGTTTACACTAGCTGAATACATATATTTAGACAGCAAAAATACATTTAGACAATGATAGACAGTGAATATTATTATATAATAAAATACATTTAAAAATAAAGATTTCTTATTCATTATTTGAATATTAATAATAAACCATTAATACATTTAATTATAATAATATTGTCGTGCCCAGCGGGGACGGAATGGAGACAAAGGCGCAGACGTCAGGGTATCGGGGAATATGGGGTTTAATTACAGGTAAGGCAGACAAAACGCAGACGGACAATACAATGACCGGACTGGGGAAACTGAAATGCGGACTAAATACAGAGGGCTAATGAAAACAGCCAAAATCACCTGATCACACGGGGATTCCACACGGCTTAACGAGGGGGCGTGGCACACGGAAGGAGCGGACAATTGGGGCAGGACACATTGTTTTTTTTTTAAACTTTACGCATTGTTTGGATACATTTATTTTATTACTTTGCAAATTACTGTTTTGCTAAATGTGCTCAGATGTGTTTAGTACAGTATATGCTCTTCTTGTTTTATCCGGTTCATTTTGTGTTTAAATGCTAAAAAAAGCATATTTAAGTGTAATTTTTTGGGGCCGGGAACATAATTATTTCTTATGGGGAAAATTCGATCACAACTCGAACTTTTTAGGATTCGATCCGGAATTCTGAACGGATTAAATTAGAGTTCTGAGGTAACACTGTAATAATAATAATAATAATAATCTCCAGTATAATCATTATCTCCAAAACCATAACAAGAATAAACCTAAACAAAAGTTGAAATAAAAAAAGGTTAAAACAAAAAAGTTTAGCCCCACACTTTGTTGGTTTGTATATGGGTCTGTCTCCTGTGATTGATTGCAGTCCCATCCAGAGGATCCCCTTGTGTCCTGGCTTCCTGGATAAACATTTATCTGAGATGGTTGTATAGATGAATAGATATATTAATGGATGTTTGTTTCATACTAGTCAGAAAAGCATCTGCATTTTAATCTCTGAAAAGTAAATTAAGGTTCCTTAAACCTCTGTGTTAATAGTCATCATGGGAGTGCAGCAAAAATGTAAATGTTGTTCTTAATGCATTTGTGTTTGTTAATTTATGACTCTCAGTCACTGAAGTTGCTGTAGGAATACATTCAAATCTGTTACATATGTTTCTTGTTTTCCGTTTATGTAATTACTGAAAAATAGAACAGTGTGGTTCTTCATCTTCATCTTGGGCCCACCCAGCCTCTCTACATTCTTCAGCTAAGATCTGCAGATGGTGGATTGGAACAAAATTATCGATTCGGTGTGGATGGGGTTTCACAACCACTATTTTGGCACAATTACTATTTCTATAGCTTTCCCAAACACACCACAATGCCCAAATACAATTTGTAGAAGTACAGTTAATAAAAAAATTCCACTTAATTCACACCTTAAACTCACACTTTAGGTGATACCTTTGAATGAAACTGCTGAATGAGGGAGATGCTTGACTTATATTTGTTGACATTTATAGGATGGTACCTGTTATGAATGCAGGTATTTTACGCTTACAGGGAGGCGAGGAAGTGCTTCTACAGAAATGAAACTTCCAAGTGTGCTTGATGTATCGCTGGCCTTCCTGTTATTGAGGGTAAGTCGATGGATCTAATTTGCTTTGTTGCTGTAAATTATGTGTTTAAAAACATAGCAACTGTTTCGCACAAAAGGGTCAGCCATGGGTATCTGTACAGCATGGGCTTCAGCAGGAGCCACACAGAGGGGAACAGGAGTAACTCACTCATTTAACAAAGTGATGCTGGATTTTTACTGAAGCTTTTTGAAACATTACAGTCACTATCTTTGAGCTATCCATATTTCAGTAAGACTTCAGTTTAAGGTCTGCGCTTTAACTATTAATAAACTGTGACTAATCATTTTGCAATAGATTGAAATATTCATCACAAATTCAGAAATGTATTAGAATCATATCTTACAAAACAGCTTGTAAAATGCTTGCAACAATTCAATGGGTTAGTAAGCATACTAAATTCAGCATTTAGTAAATAAACATATTAAATACTTTGTGAGACGAGTAAAATATTTTTGTAATACATTTCACAATTTGATCTACTGTAAGTGAATCTTTTTATTTACTAAAATATAATGATGGTATTATTTTGAGTGTATTAATAGTTATGGAGTAGGCCTTTACACTGAAGTGTTAGCAGTATTTCTGTCACGGGTCTAGAGCTAATATACCAGCTGATCTCTTCTGTCGCAGTACTGCACCTTATTATTTAAAGCAGTGTTTCACTGCCCGATCTTCTGGGTCCCAAAGATGGTTCATGTTTTTGCTCTGTTCCAGCTCCCAGCCAGACAATCCTTATTTTTGCTCCCTGGGAGGAAGCAAAAACATGGACTGTCTGTGGGTACCCGAGGACCGGACTAGGAAACAATGATTTAAAGTTTGTAAGTTCTACCCAGGTGCCTAGACTAACCTTATTTAATAAAATTTTAACCCCCCCTCCCCCACAACTACTGGTAGGTAGGCCTCTGACAAGTGAAATAGCCCGGGGACCTCTGACCATGTTAATGTGTCTCTGCTTCATATATTGGTGCCTCAATATAGCTATTATGTTTTCACAGGCATTTTAATCCAGTATACACAAACACCTTAATCAACCACTAGATTGATTACATTTAAATGTAACATATTTAGCAGACCCTTTCGTACGAAGTGACATACAAGTCAACAATAGGTTCTGGACGCTCTGACCCTGAATGGTGCAAGAGGTTACAGAAAAGGCAAGGCAAATAGCATGTTGCAAACGTTTATGCTGTCACGGAGTCAGCTAAGCATAAGTGCAGCTAGGTTGAGCCTACAATGAATGTAGAGGTACAAGAGTACACAGATCTGGAGCAAGTGCCATGAAACAGCTATACATATACGCATAAAATTAGAACATAAGAAGACTATTCAAGGGGCCATAAGTGCAACATAAGAGCATTTAAGGAACAATCAGGTGAGTAGAGGAATTCATAGAACAGATGGGTTTTGAGGGGTTTCTTGATGGGAGAGAGGGAGTCAGGTGACCAGACATGGTTCTGCAGCTCTTTCCACCACCGGGGAACCACACAAAGAATCATCAGGAGTGACATTTCTCATCTGCTGCAGGAAGCTCCAAGTACTGTTCCTTTGCTGAAGGGGGACATTATTTGAAACACAGATCTTGAGGAGACTTTTGGTGGAGAACTGATGATGGCATCCAGTGATGGGCCTGTAAGATGTTTTTTTAAGCATCTGCATTGCTTTGATGGCACAATCTGGTGTCCTGCCAGTAGAGAATTCCAATAGTCAAGTCATGGGGTAACAAGTGCCTGGAGTAGAGGCTGAGCTGCAAACTGAAGATCTGATCTTCCTGAAGTTATACAGGGTAAGTCTATAGATCAGGAGCTATCTATATCCTAAGTGGAATCACTAATAGAATATGGTTAGCTATGGCTAGCTACAATATTTTGAGCAGGAATATTTAAAAGTGTGTGTTTCTTTTCTTCAGTTTTTATCTGACTTGGGTGGCTAAGCTATCAGAAAGACTAAAAGACATTAGAGGTTAGATGCTGTGCCATTGTGGCTGGCTTCTGTTCTGTGTTTTCATTTTTAATGTGGCTTCCACTCCACGCGTCGTCTCATCAGGACGGCTGATTAGAATGACACCTGAAAGGACTTTAACCTTTGCTGTCACAAAGGGTTCATGAAGGAGAATTTACCGAATGATGTTTACTTTCATGTGATATTCAAGTTTTTCAACAAATCCCCTGGAAGTATTTTCAAAGGGTAGTATTGTCTTTTTTTTTCAGAAAACCAGGATATTTTAAAAATATTCTGTTTAAAAATTTTATCTGTCATCATTTTGACAGATTTCACCATCTTTTTGTTGATGTTGATTCACATTAATGGCAAACTGCACATTATGAAGCAATGACTGAAATTTTCACTCCCATTTATACCTCATACTCCTAATGGTATACATATAAATAGATATAAATATATAAATATAAATGCTCATATGTTGACTTTTATGCTTCAATATCTGTTTAATGTCGGTAAAACAGCCCACATGATACATTTTAGAACTCTTTATAAAGCAGAGATTGTAGCTATATGTTGTGCTGAATGGTGCATCAGATATGGGATTAGAAGGTCATCGGATCGATTTCCTATTGACCATTTTGTCTAGTACTGCCAAGTAAAGAACTTAATAGCTGCTTTTATCCTTCCTGCAAAATATTCTATAAAGCCATAGTTGAAAAATACCAAGATGTGTGAATCTTTCCTGAAGAGGGCATCTGATAAGTAAATGGTAATGCAAAGTGCAACATTTCCATCAAATATGCTATCAAATGCTTTCACGGTACAGTTTCACACGATACGGCCACACAGGGAGTCCGTTTACACAGTTATTATATTACTTCTGAATTTATGTCATATGTGCAGTCAAGCTATGCTATTTCTGGAAATTTCCAATAAGAAATCTTAGCTGTTAGTGTGTACCTATACCAGATATTTACCTGCCCTTGACAACAACCATTTATGCTTTTTAAGAGCTATTTTGATTACAGTACGCAGTAATGTTGACAAAGATAAAATTGCATAATAAAAATACAATTTACAGGTTTGTGTCGGTCGTAGAATGAGTAATTTATTTTCACGGCTCAGCAGTCTTCTCTTTTTTCTTGTGGCTGATGGTGAATCCGCAATTCTGTGGGTAATAAGACTGAACTGTAATGGACGGTTTACCATGCATAATACGACTGTAGTGGGGGGGGTCTAACCTGCTTGTGCTTTAGTGTGCAAGGTTGACGGTCCCCATAAAATAAACCCTTCAAAGACATTCTCTTCAGGTGGAGACGCTTCAGGAGTTATACCATGATCTATGGTTTAACTGCACAGACCATCGTTTCTGTATATGTTGAAGGAATCAAGGCCTTAAAAACAAAGGTTCTGAGTGTTCTGGAAGCAAGACCAAACTGATTCTTCACATTTTGGGTAGGGCTACGTATTTTTTTCGAGCAGGTTCAGATTTTAAATTCTGTCCATTTGAAGTCTAAAGTTTCCCTAATGAGATCTGTCCGTCCATCCATCCATCCATCCATCCATCCATCCATCCATCACGTAAAAGCTTATCTTGGTCAGAGTAATGGGTAGTTCTGCAGCCTATCTCAGACTGCATGGAGCACAAGCCTGAAGTACACCCTAGAAGGGACTCCAGTATATGTGATTGTAGTTACCATTATTTAGTCATTCCATTAGCTTATCCCTATATTGAGATGATTTGAACTTTCACGCGACCACAGTCTATATCATCATTCATGAGCATCTGAGAGAAACTTTAAAGTGGATGAGGAGATTATCACAACTAGTTAGTCCGTCCTGGGGCTTTATGGCTGTAGCTCAATTTTATGTGAGTACTGAAATACATTTACCCAAGGGCTATTACTGTTGAATTAAAGTCAAGTACATCCATCCATATTCCAATTCACAAGCAGCATTGGGCACAAAGAAAGGGTGCAGTCCAGAGGGAATGCCAGTCCATCACAGGGCCCAGTCGTTCCGTCTTGGAAATGAGATGCTAAGTAGCCTGACTGCATGGTTTTCCCCTCCGGGGGGTGGGGTGGAGTACTAGGTGGAGTACTAGGTGGAGTATTAGGTGGAGTACTAGGTGGAGTATTAGGAGAATGCCACCTTATACTGTAGGTGAAATCCTGACTTAAAAACAACATGGTGTTGTCCACTCTTCTGCACCTTGCATGATGCATGATGAGGATGTTTTGTGCCATTTACAGGTTAGTGCCCAGACCAGTGCTCAGGCTCAGACCGCAGAATACCGAGACAGTGATGAGTCATTTCATAATAAAGTCAACTATATAATTTCTCAGCTAATCACATTACAGCCTTTAAGAAATAAGTAACTTCAGGATCTACCAAAGATGGTAACTACCCCAAAGTTGTTGTGTTCTGATAGCCATCTGAATTTTATGGGAATAGTTCCTAGAGTTTCAAAGTGGTCAATCAATGCTTGCAATGCAAAATGTGTTTTCGGAAAGGGATTATTCTCCCAGGCTCCAATGACAAATCGATCTGTTATATGAATATATATAGATCCGTATTGTCACTGGTACTATCAGTAAATCTATCACCAAGCCACCAATTCTGGTTAAGTGTATGAGATTAGTTGAGTGGCTGACTCGACGGGAAGCACTAATACCTCACACATCCAAGGTTAGAAGTTCTCCCTGAGCTTTGTCTTCCAGTCCAAACACATGCAGTTATGCTAATTGGTGCCTCTAAACTACCCTTATAGTATGTGTGCTCTGCACAGGACCCCAGCCTTGTACCCTCTGCTCTCTAGGATAGGCTCCAGCTCCCCTGCAACTCTTGAAAAGAATTGTATTTTGCCATTTGTACAAGTATGAGTACAGGCACGCTAGAAGGCTTCATTCACAGCCTACTGCCCCTTTTGGGGTCGGAATGCAGGGTCAGCTGCTGTACACAACCCCTGGAGCAATTGCCGGTTAAGGGTCGAATGGCAACATCAGTCTGCCAGTTTTAGGATTCAAACTGGTGACCTTCTGATCATGGGATTAGAGTTCTAACCTGCCAAACCACACACCACTACTTAGAGTAAGTATTTATATGATGGAGCAGATGGAGCAGTTGAGCATATTTAAGTTAAATCAGGGAAAGGTCCATAAATCTTCTACAATTATATGAGAGTTGGGAAAGAATACTGGTCTTCAACCAGATTCTGTTCAAGCATAAACTGTCTAACAAAGACTTATCTGAACATGCATTTTTATTAGTACTAGACAGAGATTAATGTGTCTGAGACGTAGTTGTACTTTGTGAGGATGAATTGCTAATTCTGCTGTGAATTCTCTGGCTAATGGAAACTCTTCTCGCTCTTGGTAACATCCACTGTGATCGACTGAATGCCAAAGGCTAGCATTAAGCAGAAGAGAAAAACACTCCCGATATTCAACTTTTAACGGAAATGAATGTACAGAATAGTGATCGTTTTTAAAAGCAGTGCCTTTTTAGATAAACCCTATGAAATGTTGAACCACTGCTTCACCTAATGCAGTGCCAAACAGGAACTAATCTGCCTTCACTCAGACTTTATATGCACTACACACCCAGCACCTGTATTCCACGAATTCACATGCACTAAAATCCCTGAAAACTTGTCTAAATGGTTCATCATTCCTCATACCCAAAACATAAGATGAAACTGTGCAGTCTTTTATATAAGAACATAGACCTACATCAATGCTAGACATGTTAAATCTATATAAAACAGACAAGATCATGTCTTCACAGTGCACAACCCAAACATTTCACAGTAAATGCTAATTTTCTCACTCAGGACTATATTGTAGTCATGTCAGATGTGTTCAGGACTGTGTTTCAGTCATGTTTCTAAATTCAGCATTTAGTCTGTAGACCGCATTAGCAGTGCCATTGACATGCACCACACGACATTCCCCCCGCGACAATTAACTGATCATGAAGAATTACGAGGTTTATTATTCCTTAGGAATTTATGGCGCTTCTTTGCATTTACCTCCGGCGCTAATCTGTTAATCATCCTCTCTTCGCAGTTGTATTCATTACTAGGGTGTTCCTCATTGCACAGAAGATGAGATTCGAAATTCGGAAGGAAACGCCCTGGCCTCATTGTTGGGCAGATGGTTATAACGTCGCAGCAGATGGTGTGTTGTGTTGATTTTTTCACAGGGCTGCTTGTTGATGAACGTGGTACAGAGAATGGTTCAAAATTTACTACCACATTCTATATTAGTGTAAATAATTGATTCTCCGGCGGCATATCTGGAGATCATTATGTTTTGATGTGTCGCAACATTGCTTCTCACCTACTGTTATAATTGTAGCTGCAATTATACAACAAAGCAGAGCTTGTTTTTTCCATTTAATGTGCTGTTGTTTCACAAGCATTTAAGCATTTTTCCTACTCCCTATAAAGATATGGTTTCATATAAAGATATTCATCTTTGGAAAATCTTCTAGACAAGTATGTATGGTTAAATTATGGGGCAGTTTGCTTTTACCATCTATAAGAGCATTCTTGCTATTCTTATTTATAGTAATATTGATATTCTTATTTAGTCATTTTATTTTTGAAAATCAGTGTGATTAAATGTTTGAAGTGTTATTAAAATATGAGTCATCAATATTCAATCTATGAAGGCCCCTTTGAAACTTACAGGACTTAAAGGATCTGCTTCTGGATACCACAGAGGAGCTTTGATGGGTCAGAGCTGTTTTGGTGGCATGAGGGAGACACAATATTATGAAGGTGGTTTTCATGTTATGGCTGATCAGTGTACATGTGTGTACATGTGTTAATTCTGCATTTACAGATAATATTAAACTTATAAGTTAACTGTTATGTGTCATGCCGTGCAGGACAAACGACTCAGGAGCAGATGTTTAGGCAAATCAAACAGAAGGAACTGAGCCTGGAAACAAACAGGACCATGCGGGGTCAAAATGGGAGGACTGAAACAGAGTAGGACACAGGCAAACAGGAACACATTAATGCCTGGACTGGGGAGCACAGGACTGGGAAGCACTTAAATACATGACTTATGAGGGAGCAAACAAGAAGCAGCTCGGAGTGAATAATGCGAGGATTACGAACGGGAGGTAAGACTAATGATTAATAGGCATGGCTCGTTAAGGCCATGCTAGGGAGGATATGGGGGGAGGGGCAGAAGGGCAGGGTGTCACATTATAACCTGATACTATAGTGAAGGTTAGTTTTCTATTTTAAATTAATTCAAAGATCATCATCATCAAAATATTAGTACTAACATGATGGCAAAATTGCCTATTTTACCTATTTTGTACATTTGGATAAAAACCTATTTTAATCAAACGGATTTTAGCAGAAACCACTCACACTAGGAACCACTACTTTGTTTCTTCCACTGAAGTTAGTCTACTGCAGTAATATCTATCCGTGTTCCAGCCTTTTATCCTGTACTGGAGTCTATCCCAGGCAGCCGAACACATTGGATAGTGCCAGTTCATCTCAGAACACAAACACTCGCCTAACCAGATGTCTTTAGACAGCAGGAGAAAACCTGCAGATTTGACGGAGAATATGCAGACTCCACAAACAGAGTGGGGTGGGATTCAACCTCATAACCTTATAGGTGCAAGGCCACACTGCTGCCTACTGAGTCACTATGCCACCCTCCACATTAATATCATTTCTAAAATATGCACAGAAATTATGCATTTATTTACAATGTGAGAATATTTTAGCCAACTGCACAAAATACTGTGCACCACCACTGACTAAACAATAAATAATTAAGTAGGATTTATTTGAATTCTATGTGAAAAATGATAATGGAACAGATAATGTTCTGCACTTGTGGTCATATAATAAAGTTGCAAGTAGCATAGCAGCATATAGCTACAGTTTTCCTTTTCTTTAATAATAGGATGAGAAAGGTCAAACCGCTACAGAAACAGATGGAAAATGGGTTGAACTTCCCATTGTCAGAGAGTCACATGGCGGGATAGTGATCTTTCTCAGAACGCCGCCACTGAGGGCCTGCTTGATATTCATGAGGGTGCAGGTTCAGAGGGGCCTGCTCAGCTAATCCATTCCAAATATACTGCATTATTACTTTTTTATGTTGGCTAAATAATATGCACATTCATGTCTATTATTTTCCCATGCAGGTAAAGTACTACAAGAATCAGAAACAACAAAGGTTGATTAGAGGATACCTTTTCATTGTGAAGTTAATGGATAGTTCAGATTTATTGCCTGTGTGTATGTAGGAGCAGAAGAGAGAAGCCGAGATGAAAAGTAGAGGGTACTAAGGGATTATACTTCAGGAAGTCATCTTCATTCAGCTGGCTCAGCAGGTTGGGATGCTGTGCCTGTGATTAGAAGGTCGCCAGTTCAGATCCCAGGGTTGGCAGAATGATTTCACTGTTGGGTCCCTGAGCAAGACCCTTAATCCCCAATTGCTCTAGGGACTGTCCAACCCTGCCTTCTGAATTTCATGTTGTTCTGGGTAAAAGCACCCACTAAATGAATAAAGTGTAAAGACTGGAAATTTGGAGCAAATTAACCAGATCACAAAAATAAAACTGGCCTTAAAAAAGATCAAACTGAATGTTATTGAGAATCTATGGACTATATATGTAAATGGAACAGGGAGTGAAGAATGTATACAAAGTGCATGGAGGCATTTAAAGGCTAAAATCTATACATTTGAACATTGGATTCTCTCTCCCCCATAACCCAAATGCCATTTAAAGTTAGATAAAGCAGCAACAAAACATTTTGGCACACACTAAACTTTCCCTTTGCAAAAAAAATCACTTCCGCTTTAGTCCAGCCATGCTATAAAGAAAATGGGGAAAAATATTATTAAGGAATGTCAACACAATACATTATTGCATGCACCCTGTGAAATAAATCATGGCAAAGCTGGAAATTGACTGCTAACATTCCAAGAATAGGCTCCCAAGTTAACTCAGTAATTTCCATAAGAAAGCTTGTTGTACACTATGAAGGATTAAGCAGAACAGACTGGCAAATCATCCAGGCCTTTGAGATGTCTAGCCTCACAAGGAATCTTCCTGGAATTACTTAAAAGGCAGTAATCCATATAGAGGTAATCAGAAAAGGATCTCTGTGCTTGATAATATGGCATAAAACTGTCTGAACGATATAACTGGTGAAGATTATCCCAACATATGAAGATCCTGTGGATTACATTTATATAAAATATTTGCCCAGGTGAGGCATGGCTTAAATTAATGGTGGGGATGCATCACCCCTAATAGAGAATATGTTTGCTGTTTGTCTTGTTGGAGACTGTCAATTATTATTATTATTGTATTATTTGCATACGACATGCTACATTACAACAAATTAGTATATAACACTATCTTCATTAATCCATTCGTCCGTCCATCCATCCATCCATCCATCCATCCATCCACCAAGCAGTTGGGAGCCTCATCCTTTAATGTACTTCCCAATTGTGCCATTTCTATTGTCAGCTTCCTCCCTTCAACCCTGAGATTTATACAGAAATTCAACGTTCATAAAGGAAACGTGACAGTGTGTTTACTCAGAAAATCCCTCAACATCACAGCTGTGCTGCGGAGGCGACTGATTAGATGACTAAAATGAACAAATGATATTATGTGGTAATGATTTAATTTAAATTTGCCGCTGGATACCGCTGGGTACATCAGCATAAGACCATTAAATATCAAGTGAATAAATCACAGCTAGACCTTGTCTGTGATATTAGATTTAAGAAGAATATGCCTCTACAGTTTCTTTGTCCTCTGTATATCAGAAGGGGATGTATTGTGCAGGCAAATCTTTTAAAATTTAACAGTAGAGGTTTTCTGCTAGATTTTCAGATGCCATTCAGTTGGAACACGCAGCCTTTCACTCAAGCGGAGCCGAGATTGTATTGGCCAGCCTGTTACGTGGATAAGAGCCTCCCTCTATCTTTGAGGCACTCGTGTCTGTCTTTGGCCAAGTGGTTTTCTCAAAAACTGGAGCTTCACTTTCCAGAATGATTCATTGACACAAATGACATTTTATACGCGTCGGAAACCTGATAATTTCAATGCTGCGCACAGTAGTACAAAAATAAGGGTCACCAGTCAGACTGCGGTCCGGGTATTTCAAAGACACGCCATTTATGTTATGTACCATTTTCCACTTCAGAACAAATGCTTAACGAGAAAATTGCGTTATTGACTTCCTGCATTCCTTCAGACAGAACTTCTGTAGCTGAATCTGGATTAAAGGCCTGCATCCTAAAGGATTTTTTTTGCCATTCGGATAATAAATAAGTGTAAAATAAATTAAGCATTGCAGTGTCAAATCCAGCAGCGTTGCCCTATTAAAGGAATGTTTGATTACTGAGAATACTTTTAGAAAACAGGGGATAATTATTGAAATTGCTTAAACTGACATTTCAACATTCACCATGATTGACTTAGGGAATAGCTCTTTAAAATGCACATTTCTATTGCACGTCACTAACATGAATATTCCAAAACCCTTAACATATTACATAGCAACAAATGCATTAGACTAAGAATATTACAAGGACCTGATGATGCAGTTCCTTATTAAACAGCTCCTCAGAAACGGCTGTCAGTGTCAGTGTGTAGTCCTGCTCTACTCAGATCGCCAGGGCTTCATCATACAGGCTTGCATTCGTTTTGCCATTTGCATCATCTAACCCACTTTGCATAATGAGTCCTGATACAGACGTGTGTGTCGCTTTTATGATTTTTAGCTTCAAAATAACATTGCAAGTGTAAAAAGGGTGGGTCGATTTTCAGTTTCACCTGGAAAAGTATGTTGGATCGAATGAGCCCTTGATATTACATCTATATAAGACTTATGTCACAGTGACCCTCCACAGGATAAGTGCTATAGAAGATGAATGGATCAGACCTACGGCTTCTGAAATTTACAATGTACACAGGAGGCACCAAGATGTAAGTCCTGATAGTTTCCAGAGGAAATGGAATTACAGCAAAAAGTTGTATAACTGGTACTTATTGATTAATTTCTTTTAAAAAATTATGTAATTTGAGTTTTCTTCTTCTGGCATCAAATAAGACACCTAGCAATTTGTATTTTGTATACCTGTTATGCCATATGGAAGCATCATGAACGCCTGGGGGGGTCATCACCAAGTGTTTGGAGTGTGGGGGAAAGCCTGGAGACTAGTGGCAACTTGGCAAAAACTTACTAAACTAACTTGACCAGGGAAAACTCAATTTAATAAAAATCTGTGACTGCAATGGAAAAACAAAAAATGCAAGAATTCTTGTATTTTGCTTGGTTACTCATGGCTATGGTTAGGGCTGGGTAGCGGTGAAGGTTGTCATAGTTAGCGTTAGCATTTTCCCCATAGAAATGAATGAGCAGTCCCCATAAAGATATGTTTACCCGACGTGCGTGTATGTGTGTGTGTGTATACATTTTGTATGTTATTTGTCCTTACTGATCTTTTATTTAATGTCACTTGTTATATGTGGTTTAAGTCTGAAGGGAGGCACGCAGGAAGTATTTTATAGTACATGTACAAATGGCAATAAAGCTTTCTGAATCCTTTACAAATTCATCAATTGCTGTCGTTAAAGTGACTGGTCAATGATAATCAGTGATTCCCTTGATTCTTTGAAAGTCAGTGCCCATTAGAGATTAGTGTTCATGTCGGGAGTTGCCCGTCATCTTCTGGTTTGCCAGCAGAGCCAGGTGTCAGAGCCAGCAACAGATTCTAAAATAAATCATGCAGGTTAAGCAGCTGTTCTGTAGACAAACATCCCTCTTTCCTGATAACATGTAAAACACTGATCAGCAGTAAGTCCTGGCAGTCTTATCATAATCCTTCAACACGGTCAAACTTGATTCTGAATATCCCTGACTCTCTCATGCTCTGCACATGTGTATGTAGCTTTAACGTTATTTTCACACAAAGGAGTATTTAGCTTGGCAGTGTGACTATCATGTGTCACGGGGTGTTACGGTTGTCATGATGCTCAAAGGCCTCAGCCAGGGAGGTCAGGACAACCGGCGTGATTCACCCTGGGCAGAATCTGATACCTTCCCAGACTGCCTACACATGCTTTTGCTGACCACAGCTATCACTTCAGCTCAACAGCACATCTCTGGAGCGTAAGATTAAACAAGGTTACCTAGGAAAATTTCACAGAAGCACCAGAGCAAAAAATTGACATCGCATTCAAACCTTCCGGAGCAGAACAGTGAGGTGACATAACTTCCTGTTAAACCACAGAGCCACCATAATAATCATAATTATTATTATTTTTTGTTATTTCTTTTCATTGTTTATTAAATTATATATAACTGCATATACAGTGGGGAATTTGGAAAAAAAATTATCCTAAAGAGATGAGTAAGCTGAGTAAGAAAATAATACATTATTAACCATCTGAAACACCGCTAAATGGTTTTAAAAAATAGAACCATACATGAAATATGTATAACAGTGATACTCTGAGATGGTTCATTACCATAAAACATACGGTTCTCACTGAAGCTAATTTTTAATGATTGTTTGCACAGGATAAAAGGAAACCTAATTAATTTTGACTTGAATGTCATATTGATTATATGGCTGCATGACTAAACCTGTTCAATAAAATTTTGGGGGTTTTCAAAATTAATTATCCTCTCTGGGACTCAGAATTTCTATGCATTATTCTGTTTGTTTCTAATACATTGTCAAAGGCATTTACTGCCAAGTGAAACATACACTCATAACTGGACTATTTGGTGCCTGCAGATTACTGCAGACCACCAAAGGTACTGAACGCTTTGAATTTTACACCAGGTAAGCAGGGACGATTCTGGGATTTCTCTAAGATGACCTCCCTTGTAATGAAGTGTTTTGAAAGGCTGGTTAACGACATCTGCTCCATCATCTCCACGACCATCGATCCATATCAGCTGGCCTATCACCCAAATGGTTCCACTGACGATGCCAGTATTGTCCTTCATACTATTCTCACCCACTTGGACAGTGGCAGTGGGAATTATGTGAGGCTACTGTTCCTTATTTATTACGTAACTTTGTCTTACTGCTTTCAGTATTCTTATGGGCGAGTTGACTACCTCGTATTTCACTGCAGGTTGTAGTTGGACTGTATGCCTTGCATGTGACAAATAAAATCCTTAAGAGGGGTCATAATTTACACCTTGGTGCCCTTATCATCAACCAATGATATGTTTTGAAATGGTGAGTAACAGGGAGGGGGTATTGCTGACCTCAGCCCTATATACAGCCCCCACAGTAACAAAAGACACTGTGCAAAAGTTTAGTTTATTGTAGCCAAATACAACTAGTTAGTCATTTCAGTCACTGTTCAGTTACTGTAGAGGTATGTAAGCTTAAATGATCTTATAATCAATGTTTTATTTTGATCCACAAATTGCCAGTCCAGCTGGATTCTGCTCATCATTTTCCTTACTGTATCAATAACCTTTGGCAGAACCAGACTGTTGGACTAGAAATATTTTTATCCGGACAACCTCACCTTCACAGCGTGATCATGCAGTCAGGGCTAATGTGTACTTGAAATGATGCATGTTGACGCAGAGGCCGGGAAAGTGGCCGAGTTTCAAATGACAGCAGGACATCTTCATCGAATGTCATTACGACTAGTGCGGCATTCCATCAATTGGCAGAAACTGTGGTGATGGAATGGCCCCGCTTTTTTTTTTTTTTTTTTTTTTTGGGGGGGGGGGGGGGGGGGGGGGAAAAA
>JAODJU010000033.1:12713448-12751229 GCA_026776725.1 Gnathonemus echidnorhynchus
GGAGGGAGGGGGGGGGGGGGGGGGGGGGGGGGGGGGGGGGGGGGGGGGCAAAAGGACAGACGGTATTGCAAGACAAGACAGTGCAAGACAAAACTGCAATATAGGAGATGGTACAATAAGTATTAACAGGTTTGTGCCAGAAAAACATCTTAATTTTTTTTGCTCTTTATGTGGAAATACAGGTGCACATGGAATTTACTATCTCTTCAAAAAGGTCAGGAATCTCTAGTGTAAAAGAAAGAATTAAAAATCCACAAAAACTAGTCACATGTGAAAATAGAACTCAATTCTGCCATGACTTGGTTAGAAAATCCGAGCCTGCGTAGCGTGGTTCCCAATGAACTGTGGATGCTGAGAGCGATGGAATGATCTTCCAGCAGACCATGGTGTGCAGTCCATGTTCAAACAAGTGAGGCTCCTCTCACCTCTGGGGCAGAATTAAATTAAGAACATGGCTAGAGGTGAGAGGAGCCTCACATCCGCAAGTGGCCTTAAGGAAAAAGCAGCCTCATCTTCTCCATAAAATTCTCTCTCTGGAGCTCGCTGGTCTCTCTGCTGTTCGGAAAGGTTCAGCCACAGCTCATCCTGTCTGTGCGTGACCTTTTCAAAGTTATACATACAAAATGAGATTTTGCTCCTCCAGGAATAAAACATTTGGCACTGATTCCATAACTTTGTAAATACCTTTTGAGGTAGGAGGGACCTTCTGAAAGCTATTCTTAATCATTTTCATTTGCTTTTTACGCATGTCACACCACAATTTTGAAATATTTTAGTATTCGGTTTACTATGAAAACTCTTTCTTGGACAAAAGCTTTCACTTACTGAAGCGGACATTGTTTTTCAGTCAAATTCTATTTCATACAGTCCTAAACCCTATTCTGGGAGATTTATGTGCAATTTTAAACCCACTTCCACTAGTTTTGGTTTGTTTCAGCTTACCATTAGACGTTCCTGTTATGACTGTACTCTCACAAATCAATCTGAGGAATACACAACAATATTTTAGCCAGATTCAAAGCCAAGTATTAGTCACACAGTATTGTGTGCACAGCACCAAACATGCTCCGACGTAATTCCCTTCCAAACTCTTGTGCATAATGATATGACTTACAAGACTCTTTGAGTCCAGCCAGGATTCTTTGAGGTAAATCAATCACTGATGTTATTGAAAATAACTGAAGTGATAAGGGGTATTTTTAAAACACAGGAAAGCTCAAACAGAATGTATAACTAAGCTTCTGAGGGATGGAATAACATCATGGATGCTATGCAATTTGTTGCTGTTTGTTTTCCCTTTTCTGATTGTATATTGACATTATGCTGAAATGCAGCTGTCTGCTTATTCATTTCCATCTCAATGGTCATTCAATTTCTGTTTACAATGTCTGCTTTAGTTAGCGTCGGGGTCCATTTGTGACAACAAAAGCTAGCCAGGCCCCTCTTTTCACATTTTGCTTTTTAAAAATGTGGCAACATTTCTGGATTTCTCTGTCCTAGTCTAGACAGCTGAGGGCTGGATGGGATCATGTGACCCATTGTTTACCTGGGGACCTGTGCTTTAGAGAGCGATGCGCATAGACAGTGGACTTGATGATTAAACCAGCTACCATCTCGTCATGCCATTCTGACCTGATATAATTCTATGTAGGATGACTCATTTGCGAATAGACTGAGCTGGATTACTAAAGTATTTTTGAATGGCAATCATAATGTCATCTATTTAAAATTAATTAAAACATTAATTAAAGGTCACATAAATGTAGCTTGGGTGAGTCTTTTTTTAAACTAAGTGCATAAATGGGAATAAGATTTACATTTATTAGAATATACACTCGATGGCAAATTTATCATGTGCAGTTGTACGTTAATGCATACAGCCAGCTCCTCCTAAGAGGGACTCTCATGACTGCACCTAAATACATACAACATGCAGACAGGATCAAGAGGTTCAGTTACTGTGGGTCTAAGCACTAAGACACTGGATCTAAGGGAATTTTAATGTGTTTTGATTGAAGGCAAGAACTCATACTTACGAACAGACTTCCATAAAGCCTATTATATTAAAAATTCATGTTTAACACAATAGTTTGTAATAAAGAATGCACACACTACTTTGTGACGCTCTAGAATACATTGTGTGGCTTCCACGGTTCGTCAGCTCGAGGTACAGTACAGTACCGTATGCAGTTACTTTTAATATTACTGTTTATTAATTATTATTATGTGCTGTATTTTTCTCACTTACCTACAAATCTGATATGAAGGCAGACATAGGGATTGGATCTATGTCGTAACCTGGGGACTGCCTGTACTGGTGTCAGATGATTCCATGGCGATTCCATCATTTCAGAAACAGCCACCCTCCTGGGATTTTCATGCACTCCAATGTTTACAAAAATGAGTGTGAGAGGCAAAAATATCCAGTCAGTGGAATTGCTCGGGCTGAAAACATCTTGTTAATGACAGACGTCAGATAGGAATGGAAAGACTAACAGCTAACAATAAGGCCCCGAGTGCGAAATCACAGCTCAGGACAACAATGGTGTGCAGAAAGGCTTCTCTGAATGGTACTAGCTAGGTCACCTTATGAAGTGTCCACTGAATATACACTATCCTGAAATACTGCAGGAATTTATTTGATGTACAGGAATTTTCCAAATCATAAACTAAAGTTTATCTAGTGATGCACAGAAGAACTGAAAGACTGTCATAATAGACAATCTAAGTTGCAAAACACAAAAATTTGTTTCTCTTGGCACGTATTGTCATTTGAAAACACAAACAAAATGGTAAAATCATAAATACATACAGGATGTTTTATGTACGCAGAAGCTTCATACAAATTTGAGAAATGTGAACATAGAGATCATTTAGAGACTAGTCTTCGAGCAAGAAGATTAAATTACATATGTCTGAAAACTCGGAAATACTGAAGCCAGTGGCATCAAAGAACCATTGCCGTCTGCTGAAAATGTGCAAAGAAAAGCACTTTCCTCTTATAAGAAAAACATCACATTTTGGATTTCAGTAACAAATCCTGCCCATCCAAGATCAGACTTGTGTCATGGAAATGGCAGCCCATAATCAGAAGGAATTCACGTAGGTTCCATGAGTTCTACTACAATCACCTTGTCCACAGGATTTAAAATGACTCACAGTCTTAATGTTGTCATAATGTAAGCAGAGTAGGTATGTACAGTATAACAGAAGAATTTGTTATATAGGCTTAGAAACATAAAGATTCCCCATTAAGGAGCATTATCTGAAAAAAGGAGATTTAATGACAATGAAAATGGCAATGGGGCTTGTTTCAATATCTAAAGCATGTGAAAATTTGAGCACAAAACATGTGCAAAATAAAAGTAAAATAAGGATAAAAAAGGTTTGTGAGGTATAAAAGGTTCCTGACGCTTAAGCTCCTAAGGGGCCAGTGAAGGATGTGCGTGTGTGTGGATTTGCATAGATCACATTAGAGGACCAAATTGTCCCCAAAGTGTAGTAAAACCTGAAATTTCCTTACTTTTGGGGACATCTTATGAGGTCCCCATTTGGATAAGCTCAGTTTTATAAAAATCTGTGAATGCAATCCAAAAAGTAAAAATGCCAAAAGTCTTGTATTTGGGTTGTTTACTTATCGTTAAGGTTAGGGATGGGTAGGGGTTAAGAGTGTCATGATTGGGATTAGGGTTTTTCCCATAGAAATGAATGGACGGTCCCCATTTAGATAGGAAGACCAATTTGTGTGTGTGTGTGTGTGTGTGTTTGTGCATGTGTGTGTGTGGAAGTGAAAGAGTGATGGTGTCCATAGTTGCTCCAAGGTGAGTCCTTCTCTGTGGCTGATGACATCAAATCTTCCCAGAATCCTTTTCCTTTGGGCAGTTGGACTCATGTCAGCGTTACTCATTAGTCCATCCACCCGAGTGTGTCTAATGTGCCCCTGATGTGAGTCACATCAGAAGTGGTCTGTTCACTGCAGCCACTGTGTGGCCAGTGGCAGGAAATTCTGGGAGGGGTTGGTTTATATAAATACCTATCCTCCACCAGTGTGAAAGTGTTTGGGCACTGCCCCAACCCACCACTAATTTGTGAGCTGACAGAACTGTGGAAAACACACCTGGAAACATGTTGGCTAGAAAGCGTTGTTTTTCCAACATTTTAAAGGTTATCATCAGTGGCTGATCATCTACTGCCTGCCCAAAGGACTGTTTTCTTAAGACTATAACGTCAGGATTTTAAGTTGCTTTCAATGGAGGGTAGATAAGTAATATTTACTAGTTATGTACAAATCTAGATGTGCTTGTAAAAGTGCAGCTCTTGGCAAGGCTAGGTCCATGTTCAAATACTTGTCCTTTACAGCTGACTGTATTCATACATTTTCATATCCCAGAAATGTTCTAGGCAAAAAAAAAAAACCTCAAAAGGATGGTCATTACTTCAAAAGCTAAGGACTGTCTTTAATGCATCTTTTCTCAACAAAAGTCCTTAAAAACCTACGAGTCCAATCAGCATTCTCTCTTTTAACTCCAAAAAAGAATCTAAAAATTAATTATTTCAGTCATGAACATCCCCTTATTTTCATAGCTATACAGCCTATCCCCAGGTTACGCTGGGGTTACATTCCGATAAACCTCGTAAAGCGAAAATGCATTGTAATACAGTACACCTAACCTAGCCAAGCCCACCTTAAACATGCTTATAACACTTACCTTAGCCTACAGTTGGGCAAAATCATTAACACAGAGCCTATTTTATAATAAAGTGTTCAATATATCATATCATTTATTGAATTATGCACTGAAAGTAAAAAAAATATTTGTAAAGTGTATATGTAAAGTCGAAATATCGCAACACGGCCATCGTAACCCGGGGAGCACCTATACTGCTTAAAACCATCTTCTGAATAAAGGATAAAGTCATTAATTTAGCAATAAAAATGAATTTCACTTCTTTCTCTTTCTTGTTTCTCTTAATTTTCCCTCACAAAAGGAAAGGTGCCCAGGGAAGTCCCCACGCGTCTCTCTTCTCAAGAGAGCAGAGGCTCAGAGCTGATACTGCTGCCCTCTGAGGTCCCTTTGTTCTCCTCTTCTTAAAGAATTTCTCCTAAAAAATGTTTCTCCATATTTGGGGGAGAAGGAAACTGATCAGAACATCTGACCCTGGCATGCAGAAACATAATATCAAACCCTTCATGAAGTCAGTATGAAGTCAGTGTTCCTGGAAACCATAATTTGTTACATGCATCCACGGATGTAGGAGGGGCTTGGTACCTTGGCTGATTCAGGGGGCCCAGCACCTTACAGGGGCCCTTGAACATGTAAAATGATACACAACATTAGGTGTATGTACAGTTATGTTATATTGTCTCCTAATATAAAGTCTGTATCATTTGCTCTTAAAACAGAAAGAAAGTTTCCCAGACATATGAGACAGCCAAGCACAGGTTTTTTAATAGCACTGAAAATCAATACTAAATATGTGTTTTGGAGAATAACCGGTTATTTTCTGCGTGTGTTTTTTTCTATTGCACCCTTAACAAAAAGGAAAGCTGTTTGTAGCACAGCAGACAGATAGCTGCTTTGCTTAGCTACGTAGATGATTTATTCGTGAAAAAAATGTGACCTCTTAGTGGATAAATGCACATGGATTTAGCTTGCAGCATAAATAATAGCTTCTGGTGCGACAAAAGCTCTCCAGTGTGCTGACATTTGCTGTAATATAACAGGGCACCTCTGTCACCTGCAAACCATTGGTCCTCATGACGATAGCTTAGCACAGATCTGCTGGGCATTGCACCTTAAGCTTCGAGAATATAACACATATTAGCAGTGTTTCTTGGGCACCTTAAATGCTAATGCACGTTATCAAAGTCACGACCTGTCTCTGCTCCCGTAGTAACAGGATTCCTGCTCTTTTTGTATGGCGCATGCAGAGAAGGGACTTAATGCCCTATTAAAAACAGGCGCCGCCATCTGTCCTAAAAATGTCTCGAGAGAAGGATATAGATGCAGCTAGGGTGCTCGCCAAGTTTTTTTTTTACCCTCATTCACACCCTTTACAGCACAAGGAATGTGGAAGATGCACCCAGAGTATTGGGCAAACGTTAAAAACAAGCTCAAAGACAGAGGGGTGATGAGTGTAAAATCTGAACAATAGTTGTCAGGAGGGTTTGAGACAGTTTGTCATTTTGCTTCTTTAATGCAAATTAAAGTACTTGCCCATAGCATGGAAACAGGGTGCCTATGCATTGCAATAAAATATTTTGCTTGCTGCATAATGAAAGCCCCCCTTATTGGCATTTGTAAGACGTATTTGTTGCAGTTGCTGGGAAAAGTCGCACATGCCTTTGTATTCTGATAGCCTTGTTGGGTGTTTTAGCCTTATTAGTCTCTAAACCAGATAAGACGACTCCTGCTGATTGGACATGCACACATGTCATGAGATTTATGCAGCCATCTAATTGGTATGACTTCCAAACCCCCTCCCCCCATCTTTCTTCCTGGTGTTGACTTTTGTTGACCTTGGTACAGTAGGCAGGTAATCATTCCAAAAACATTTGTTTGGAAAATTATATTAGTCCAGGAGCGGGGTAAATGGTTAGAAGATGCATGGATGGAATAATCTTAGCATTGTTTGTCCCTGATTATTTCCTTTTAACAGGATTTTATTTATAATGGGTATTATTTAATATACTAATCACGCATTTGTATTCTTATTAAAATGATTCAAATTGTAATTAAATAAAAGAACCAGTTCACTTGACCCTGTTAACCCTTTTTGATGTTATTCTCCTTATTGAACAAACTCATGCCCTCTACAAATGGAACAAAACAAGCCATGTCTAATTTTGCTTTACAATGACAACATCTAGGGATCACAAGAGCTCATATTTTCAGATGTTTCTGTGCATCAGCTGGCAATAAGGAAAAAATGTAAAAGAAATGCTTCCATATACAGTATAGAAATTTTTACAGTTTTAGTTTTTATAGTTACAGTTTTCTTTATTCATTATCCAGTTTCTAAAAATATCCAGGGTACATGTGTTGGTCCTTGTAGCTTCCCTGCAAATCTGTCCACTTGCCAGTTCGGCAGATCACAGCAACTGCTGTTTTCTCAATTTCCCAAATATCTGTTAGAATGTGTTGCAAAGGCATATAGAATCTGGAGGACTTGGCAGCGTTTTCGCCTTTTGGGCCGGAATGGAGCAGTTTGTGATTGAGCTGACAGTACACAAGAGGAAATTCCAACATGAGAAGCTGGAAATTATGAAATGGAAGATCTTGGGACTGGTGTCAATAGCCATCTGGGTTATTGGGGGCGACAACATTGACACATCGATTTAGACATAGAGCACAGACTCAAATAGTGGTGGAAATAGTCAGGGGAAGATCACCCCCCCCAGACCCGTGTTCCTTGTCTGTCACAATAACTCTATGGAATTGTAATCACAGTAGTTTATCAACCTTCATTTTTTAAACTTTATAATTCAGTTAGTCAGCCAGAATTTGTGGAAAAAAGTATATATTTTTAAAATGTTATTGTCAGCTCTTAGGCCGAAATTTAGGTGGTATTTAATAGGGTGACTTCATTTTTCTTTTTTTTTTTTTTGCTGGTTGAGGTCTTGTTCTTGAAGACTTCATATAAATGCTATATCTGGACCTGGATTCTTCTGAGGTAAAACAAATCACTGAGATCCGTTTGACCGCTCATTTTCCAAATACATATTTTAATACAGTAACCTTTTTGATACAACACACAATATCATAACATATTTCCATTATTCTGTGGCGGGGCATAGATAAAGAGCAAGCAGGAAATGGTGTATGTACTAAAATGAGCATTGCAGAGGCTGCATTTATTGAGTGAAGGCAGGACTGAACTTGTTGCAGACTTCAGCGGCCTCACTCCGATCCAGGAACAACAGTTGGATAAGCAAAAAGAAAAAAAAAAAGCTTAGAAAAAAGCTGAAACAAAAATCGATAAAGTGATTACAAAATTACTGCTCAAACAGCGCGGTCGCCATTGCAGGGTTGCTGACTTTCTTCAGCTGGCTGCACACACATTTACACGTATGTAACAGTTTTATTACCTTGTAAATAGACTGTGGAGTTTGCAAACTACCCTGATGCTTTTGATGTAGCTAATTTTAGATTTATAATGGAATAATATAGATTTCCCGTAAGATTCCTTGCCTGAGTGTCAATGTCTGAAAGCATGAGTGTCACGCCAGATGTGTGAGAGTTCGCATCCCTGCCATTACGTCCTGGAACAATCAGGGTATTTTAAAACCATCATCTAGAGGTGTGTCCTTTTTGGGCGTAGGTGTCCAAAACCTTGCTCCTAAAGTCTGACATGGTACTGCACCGTGGCACGCGTGGGTAGGTCCCGGAATCACCATAATACGCGATTAAAACGTAGGATACCTGCATACTTGAATAGGGTTATACTTCTGAAACATGTTAAATTGTGTTTTTATCACTGATACAGTCATTACCCATATTATCCCAACAACTACTACAACTACCATTACTACTAATTAATGAGCTTTTGCACTGGAAGACAGGACACTTCTCCAAATTCTAATCTCCTGGACGTAAGATGCTTCGTTCACCTTAATCTAGGCTACATTTCCATCACCATGATGTTGCTTCCTTTCCATTTATTTGCAGTATTATGCATTACAGCAAGAGTTAATGTGGTGAATTTTGTATCCCACGTGATTGTCACTGCAGAGATAATGTGACAGTATGCCTTAACTCGCTAATGCAGCAAACAGGAGACATTTACCGCAGCTTGCGATCGTGCTTTCTGGACGTGCACGTTACAGAGTAGGCGTTTTTAACAATTTTTACATCCCAGCGACAAGCCAAGACAAGGCAATATATTAAAAATCACAGCCACCCTAAAGGAATATAGGACGACGGTAATAAAAAAGATCAGCTGGATAATCCATTTTCCTAAAGTGTAATTATTTGGACAAGCCTGTCACATGTGAAATGTAAGTTTTCACGTTCAAGAGTCTCCCATGCCCAGGTTGGGGATGAACAGTCAGTGGTGGGATGTCAGACTGCATGATAGCTCCAGGGGCATAAATTCATTACAAATTCACAACTCAAGTTCCAAATCCAGATTTGCCTACTCGGCTCAATAAATATTCCATTTAAAAAGAAAAAAAAAGTATGACCACACGTATTGTTCAATAGCCTTCTAGGCTGTTATATAATTATTTATGCTGTCGCCACTGACCTGGTGGGTGATGCTCAGACTGACCCTTCGACACTCCCTTAGCAATATTTGTGGATGTAGGAGCTGGGCGTGTGACACCACCCTGTACGTGAAACACACTCAATTTCCCGCATACAATAATAACTGAAAACGCATCACTGCGTTCATGTTAAGCGTCTCCACAGCTTGTCGTGACTGACAGTGATTAAGTGCACGACGAACCGGAAAAATCTTTCTTTCTGACTGGATGAGTACAACAGCCCCCCCCATCACCACAGTATATTTGTGCATGAGAGTACATTTATAAAGAACATCATAAATTAGATAATTAAAGCAAGAAATGTATGTTACGTGTGACTTCACACCACATTTTGTACAGAACAGAAATATATTTAAATGTTTTGATTATATGTGTCCTATAGTCCAGGAGTTTTGTTGATTGACCAATACCCTACTGGTTAATGCCTAATGTGCGTTAAAAAAACTGAGCAAATCTGTTTTTTTTTTTTTGAGTGTAGGTAGTATGTACTCTGTTTGCAGTCTTTGGCAGTAATTTTAAGCTGAAATTGTTATTTTGTTTACTAGATGCGTTTGTCTTCAGATAGGGCACTGTGTGCCGTGTGCACTGTCCTAAGCTTGGGACCACACCCTCACCCCTACTGTCTCCCACTCTTGCTAAACTTTCCCTGCCATGTAAGTTGACTAAGTAGCCTGCTGCCCCAGCACACGGTCTGATGCTAATCCATCCGTTATGCAACCGGGCCTCCTGGTACACATCCAAGGGCTCCGTACCATACCAGCGGGCCACTAATCGCCTAAAACTTCAAATGATTGCGTCCTCCCCCCCCCGCCTGAGGGATTTCCCCACTTCTTGTTTAGTGCCGGGTGGCTTTTTGATTCCTTCAGTCCCCCACTGGGACCCTCCAGGAATGACGCCAAAGTGTGACAGTCGCAGCTCCCGTCTCACCATCCCAGGGCCTGGTGCAGCATCCCCACGAGCGGCTTTTTCCTCCTCTGAAATCGCAATGTTCCGTTCTTTACGGTACGGCTGTGTCTCGCTACGATAACACGCTAATATGCAACACTGGTTGGGTCTCTAGTTTTACGTCTCTGCTCTGTGAGCCTGGCTAGTGTTTAATATAGTTTTCCTTTGCAGTTGAGGTCTTACACTGACCAAATATAGGTGATTCGCTTAGGGGCCTGACAGGTATAAATAAATGCCCTCGATATGTCCAGAACCTTCTCCTTTAAAAAAGTCTGCATACTTGTCTTAGTTTTGTACGCACATGTATTTTAGTACAGTTTTGTAACTTGTCAAAGCTACACATATATTAAAAGTGTTGTGGATAAAATGTAAATATTTCATTCTAACATTTGTTTTCACAAGTACTTGGAATAGCTATTTAAACGTATAAGCTATGGGTACAATGGTGTCAATTAAATATATATGAATGAATAAATTACTACTACACACAATTGGTAAGGTGTCCTTGTTAGCATTTTCAAGTACCCCAATGTGAATTGGTATCCAAGGGGACAGTGTGGCAAGTAAAAGTGGAAAAGAAGGAGATGATATATTTTGTCTTGTTTAGATTAACCAGTAATGATTATAATATTGAGTGTAGATTGAGAAACAGAGCATGAGAGAGAGAGACAGAGAGGAAGGGAGAGAATCCTGTGTTAGTAAGTGTTGAAGGAACTTGCTTTCTCACCACGGGGAGCTATATTTTGTGTTAAGTGCAGCATATTTAGGTGAGCACAGTTGCTCAGAAGACGATGCACCCATAACATCCCACGCCGAGCCATACATATATTAAAATCTTCAAAAATTTCCTCGAAGCTACAGCTTGAGTCGGATTAATTTTCATAAACACACACACCCAAGGCTATGAATTTTCAATGCCGCAAGACATGCTGATGGTGACGTCTTTGGGATTTTTTTCTGAGCATATGGCATAAATAATAAACATCGTTCATACTCCTAAGTTGACTACGAACCAGCAAAGAAACCCCAGATGTACTTAAACTTACAACATTAAAGGCTTTGCTTGCATTTAATTATTATTATGACAAATATACCCTAACGATTTAGTACCTTGATATGATTATACAGTTCTCATTGCAGCAGTTGTTCATATATTCCAAATATATTTCTATTTTAGAAGCAATTACATGAAATATTGGATACCACCCCAATTAAGTGCATGACTGAGTCTCAGAAAGAATAACAAAGCAAGCCAGCAATGTTCCCTCACATTTGTGATGCTATCCAGAGGTTTACGTAAGTGTTGTTTACTGCACTTTAAAATTGTATTTAGACATTTCTTTAAAGCAGAGGCTTTTGCCTTGATGCATGGTTTTATAACAGTGATCAGACATGCTGTGATTATTTTGTGCCGCATGTCAGCTCTCACTAGCAATCTGCAGCAAACGGGAAACCAAATTGCTAACTCTTTTTGCATAGTCAATTCATTTACCGCCAGTGAGTAGGAGAATGTGCTTTGTGTAAGTATTACTGTTCAAGTATTTTTTGGGTATTGTACACTCAAGTAATCCTGGAATTTCAAAGGTCTATTTAAAAGACTCCATCTTGGTAAATGAACTTTCAGTTTTGTTTGTTGATATATATTTTTGTTTTCTGATATATATTTATATATTTTTTTCATGTCCCACACCATTGAATTGGTGTCTCTAAAAGTCCCACTGTGTGATTGTATTTGAATAATCCAAACCCTATTAAAATTCTCAGAGGATACCTCACAAGTAACTTTTTTCCAGGCAACAAACCTTTGCAAAGAAAGACTCTGAATTATTTATTTGCAGTCATTAAATGCAATCAGTTTTAGATGGCACTGAGGTAAACCTGTTTAATGAGAATTGCAGAGATCAGGCACAATAGTTCATGCTGTTCTCCTCTCTGAAAAGTGATAGTAATCTTTGTTGTTTGGAAGATAAGAAGAAATGAAATGATAGTCACTGCTTTTTAATGCTAACCACATTTTGAGAGTTGCCATTGCCATTTACCTCAGAAAAAAATAAGTAGGGCATTGGTTTACTTTTCGGTCCTGTCCTAGTAAAATGTATGCAAAGCACTGGTCAAAGTGCATCAATGGTAATGATGGTTTGACGGTCGATAACTGCTGATGTGTGTGAGTTGATGCACACAAGAGGAAAAGGACTGTCTATTATCATTATTATTATTTATCCAAAGGTTTTACCACACGTTTGATATTGTAGCAGGGGCAGATTAAGCAAGAGCAATGTGCAGGCTATACAGGCAGCTTTTAATTCATGAGGCAATGTTGACAAGCCATTAACTCATCTATATGCGCTAGCACAATACTTAAAAGCAATATATATCAGCATGGCTCTTTAGATAAAATGATATTAGATAGAAATATAAACTAAAAAAGTATTTAAAGTTCAAAAAGTAAAACCAATGAAATATTTAATTTCTTCCATAGTAAGGCTTCAAAATGACTCTAGCCTTAATGTAACTTCTGGCTGTCGACCTTATAAAATGGCTTCAAATGAGCTTTTTTGACAGGTGAGTGATGCTGAAAGCATTCTGAAGTAAACCTGCACTGGAATTTCCACTATGGATACTGACATTGTTATCCAATGAATGATAAGACTGTGTTGAATTGACCGTCCTTTGCTGCCATCAAATCATACTTAGCATCACTAGCTGCTGGCCCAGGTAGCCTGGCAGATCAGGAAGTGGACTGAAAACTTCAAACATGCTAGTTCAGCTCATTGAGAAAGGCCCTTAATGTAGATGGCTGGAGAAAGTAACTATCTGTAAATGTGGGTTTGGAATAAAATCATCATTCATCATCTAACTACTACAGGGGAAGCGGAGTGGAGCTATCCCAAGCAGGACAGGGCACAAGGCTGCGGAACACTCTGGGTGGGATGACGGTGCATTATGGGAAACACATAGAAACCAGGAGCAATTCAAAGACATCAGTTAAGCCTCACTGAATGTCTTTGGAAGGTGGGAGAAAACTAGGGTATTTTTCAATAACCGTACTTGTGTTCTTGCGTACCCATTTGATGTCATTTTCCATTGCCGAAGTACAGTTTCAGTACTCAAGAACAGAAGTATGGAGGAGAGTAAAAATCCCCAGATGTTGTTCTTGCCCGGTGCCAAATATCAAGGATGCATCGGTTGCATCCACGCCAGTCTGAACAATCTTACATTTCATTGCGGCCCAATTTCATTCTTGGGAGGCAAGTTAGCAACAACATTCTTGATAAGAATACAAGTACGTTCTTTGCGTTCTTGGTATTGATAAACACCCATAGACTTCCATGGTAGATATTTTCAGGCTGAAGCATATTCTGACTGCGCTTCAGATCCATCCTGCAACCGAAATCTTATTTGTCACATCAATGAGAATCTAGCTGACAAAATTATGACAGATGACATAGGAGCAGAGAGACACAGGCCTGGTAATCTGACCATGGCACAAACAAATATACAACCCGTTTTAAAAAAAAAGTTGGGACGCTGTGTAAAAAGTAAATAAAAACAGCATGCAATGATTTACAAATCATAAAAATCTATGTTTAACTGAAAATAGAACAAAGACAACATAACACGTTGCAAGTTTTATTGTTTTATGACAAATATATGCTAAATTTGAATTTCATGCCAGCAACATGAAAGGGGCCTGTTTACCACTGTGTTGCATAACCTCTTCTTTTAACAACACTTTGTATATGTTCAGGAACTGAGGAGGCCAGGTGCTGGAGTTTTGTAAGTGAAATGTTGTCCCACTGTTGCCTGATATGGGATTTCAACTGCTCAATTTTGTTGTATTTTTTGTTTCATGATGCCCCAAAAGTTTTCGATGGGTGACAGGTCAGGACGGCAGGCAGGCCAGTCGAGCACCCGGACTTTTCTACTAAGGAGTCATGTTGTTGTAATACGTGCAAAATGTGGTTTGGCATTGTTGTGCTGATATATTCAAGACCTCCGAAAAAGATTGTCTGAATGGCAACATATGTTGCTCCAAAACCTGTATTTATCACTCAGCATTAATGGCGCCTTTCCAAATGTGCAAGCTACCCAAGGCATGGGACACTAATGCAGCCCCGTGCCATAATGGATGCTGGCTTTTGAACTGTCTGCTGATGACCTGCTGGATGGTCCCTCTCTTCTTTAGCCCAGAGGATGCGGTGTACATGATTTCCAGAAAGAAAAAAAATGATTCATCAGACCACAGGACAGTTTTTCATTTTGCCTCAGTCCATCTTAAATGAGCTCAGGCCCAGAGATGTCAGCAGCATTTCTGGATCATGTTTAGATATGGTTTCTTCTTTGCATGATACAGCTTCATTCGGCATTTGTGGAAGCAGCAATGATGTGTGTGTTCACAGATAATGGTTTTTGGAAGTGTTGAGCCCATGCAGTGATTTCCACTATAGAATCGTGTCTGTTTTTAATGCAGTGCCGCATGAGGACCCAAATATCACAGCTATCCAATACTGGTTTTCAGCCTTGTCCTACATAGATATCTCCGGATTCTCTGAATCTTGATGATATTAGGTACTGTTGATGATGAAATTCTCAAATTCTTTGCAATATTATGTTGAGGAACATTATTCTGGAATTTTTGCAGTTTGCCCACGCAGTGTTTCCCAGATTGGTGAACCTCTCCCCATCTTCACTGCACAGAGGCTCTGCCTCTCTGGGAGACCCTTTTTATACCCAATCATCATACTGACCTGTTGCCAATTAACAAAATTAGTTGAGAGATATTCAACCAGTTGTTTTGTTTTAGCATCACACAACTTTACCAGTCTTTTGGTGCCCTTGTCCCAACTTTTTTTGAAACATGCTGCTGGCATCTACTTCAAATCATATTTTCATCATAAAACAATACAGTTTCTCAGCTGCAACATTTGAAATGTCGTTCTTGTTCTATTTTCAATTAAACATGGGTTGATATGATTTGCAAATAATTGCATTCCATTTTTCTTTACATTTTTCACAGCGTCCCAACTTTTTTGGAAGTGGAGTTGTATTGTTTGTAGGCCCAGCACAAAAAATCTGAACAGCTACTACACACCGTATGATGTCATATACAGCTATAAGGGTGCCTTATGATGTCATATACAGCTATAAGGGTGCCTTATGATGTCATATACAGCTATAAGGGTGCCTTTCTGTGTTCCAGCTTTTTAAATCAGCTTTCATATATGTAGTGTTCCACAGATTAAAAACAATATAAATTAATTATAATTATATACAAATAACAAAGCTATTTTAAATATATTAATAGTATACACATTTCAGCTGGTTTTATACTGTATATGCTTGATTTTAATCCTGTAATTTTTATTTTAAAATTACATGATGCTCTTAATGGCATTTATAAATGAATCTGTGCTTCCCCTTTTTGACCTCACAAGTCAATCAATCAACAGAGCAACCACTTAATTATTCAATCAATGAAACATTTATTTTTATGTAATAATCCATCAATGAATTTGCTTTATTCTACATTACACAAATAATACATTATACGTATTGCAATTATTGCAATTCTGTCAGTATAAATATAACATTCACCGGAAAGGAGAAAAGTAATCATGCTGCACAATACTGTTCACACATGTACAAATCTCAGATGACAGATATATATCTGACAGCTTCTCCATTGTTGGCTGATAGTAAGTGGGGACGTGTTTCTGAAGCTGGGTTATCTGGACTTTTGAAAATTGAGGAGGCTTGATGCAGATCAGCAGTTTGAATCACACATTAATCTTTTACCTGGATATTCTGAAATACTAATGGTGTGGCTACCATCAGTGATCTTTTAGTGTGAGATCAGAAAGTCCCAATTATCAAGAGGGGACTTTATAAATACATAGTTTGGTGTTGCACACATTCAGATACAGAATAGCTCTGGCAGACTGCTTTTCCTAACAAAAAGTCATAGATGATGAACAGTGACACAGTTGACACCCAATCATCATCAAACATAGCTAACAAGTGTGATTTCTTATCTCACAATGACTGAATGGGCTCAGTACCTTTATCTGTAAGTTAGGCTATATAGATCCTTTACACTGCAAATCCAGATGACGTGCAATTAAACAATATGTCTAAAATAGGAGCTGTATCAGAAAGGCTTTATCTGAGAGCTTTATGCAAATTGTGTATGGAAATTACTATGCTGCAGACATATTGTCTTTTATTAGGTTAATAAGCATTTCAGTTCAAGAAGTGTTCACTTGTAGCCACAAATTTAATCATTTAAACTGGCTTCCAGATGCTTCACCTCCCAGAGGACTTAGGAAGGGTTTTCATCTATATGTGATATCCACCATGCATATTGTGCCTCTCTATACATAAATAGATAGCTGCTGGTAACAAAATTACAGAGATGAAACTTTTATATTTTATATTGTCTAGAGGATCTAATCTGATCTCATTTTTCTGCTGCTTCTCCCAGAGAGGGTCATGGTTTGTGTACACAATGCCATAATCTTAAAAATATATATGTAAATAAAACATTTTAATTTAAATGGCACAGACTGAGAGAATAAAGTGATGAAACTCTTGTCTTCCCTGAGGAGATTTTAGATTGATTCCATTGTATAGCATTCCATGTTGGTTGATTTCCCATGCTTGTTGAGTACAATAAACACAAAGACAAGTATCCACAAAACAGTTACTATAATGGTTATCATTTAATGTTCACTAAGTTCTGAATCAATATACATTTGCATGAGAGCCACTGAGGTTTGGACATAATGCTTGTTTTTTTATTAATTAAGAATATATACGAGCAGAGACTGCAAGGCTTGATGTGCCACAACTTGCAGCTAATAACCACACTTTGAAAAAGTGGATGTAATATAGAACTGATTTAAGTTTTAAGATTAATTCAATACAGTTTTACAAAGATGATTTGTGATTACAATTTACAAAAAAATTAAATTAATGTGAACCCCCAATGTTATTTATCACATTTGCAAACGGAAATGTCAAGCATTTCTCGTAATTAAATTTTTTGGTAAAAGTGTAGTGATCCTTCCCTTGAAAATAGCAGAGGGGCTAGATTTCAGTTTATAACTGAATGATATTATTCCAAATTAATCCTAATCTTAAAATCTCTGCAAATTTCATTAAGGTTTTATACAATAAAGGAAAAAAATAACAGGCTCACGATCTAAGAAAGTATTCATATTACATCCATCTTCATATAATAGATCTAGAAAGCACAAGTGCCATTACCACCACCAACAAACAAATGACTAATTCCAAGTATTTAACGCTAGAAGTTTCCAATTTCAAAGGGGGCGAGTGCTTTTAAATGACATGTACGTACTAGCTGATTACTGAAAATGACAAAATGCTGTCAGTGTTTGCTGGGACGTCGTACCAGCTTCATAATATTTCCTCATTTGAGCTGCTGATGAATTTAAGGTTTGAACACCATTAAAACGAAAGTGTTTGTTTGAGATCATTCAGTTATTTGTCATTCTTAACCTGATTTTAGTTATTACCATCATTTTTGCACTGGTCAATAAAGTTATACTGTAGAAGGCTATATGTTAATCTGCATTAAACCATTAAGAAATCATTGATTAGAATCATTAACTGATGGCCAAAATGATAAAAATAAAAAAACCTGTGCCATGCGTCAGTGGTGTGATGCCTTTCTAAAACAGCCCAGTCAGGGCTCATTACTGATAGCAAATGCTAAAGGCTGAAGATGGGCAGCACTGGTGATAGGAGGGTGCTACTGGTGCTACTGGTGCTACTGCAGAATATCATGCCTCTGTTGTAACTGGAGCTGCCACTCTATAGAGAGGACAATATGACTGTTTCACTACTGTGAAGAGTATAACAATCAGCACAGTGTGTAGTGTGACTGCTGCTGTTTTCTGCAGAGATGCTGATGTGACACTGAACACCACAGCCGGTCAATGCCAGGTTCTCAGAGGTCACCGACTTAGCAAGCAGTGCCCTCCCTCCCAGGATGCACACTGTCCAAGACAAAGTGAAACTGGGAGGTAAAGCTTGCTGGGGCGATCACCGGCGGTCAAGCTTGCCCAGAGTGTCACAAGGGCTTTGACCAGATCTGCCAAATACTGTATGATGTAATGCAAACCCAGTGATGTGTTCAGTAACCAAAACTAAGAACTTTTATCCACCCAAATATCCATCTATTGGGCTGATATATGATGTTTTTACTGGAACAATAGCATAAGGAAAATCTTTGTTCTTTAAGAATTTAAATAAACGAATAAAAAAAATGCACATTTGTGCTATCTAACAATTCAAAATTAACACATGCAATATTTCATTCAGAAATATGAAAAATATGACTAGGTCCAAAATTCAAAAATATAAATCACGATGAAAACCACAAATTGGAAGAGCTTATCAACTGCAGAAAAAAAACAGGGAGAATATTAATGAAGACAGTCAGATACTTGTCCAAACAAGATACATTATGGTTCAGCCAACGCACGTGCACTAAGAATTAATATGCTGCTCATACCCCTCGAAATTTAGGACAATGAACAAAAGCTGAAGAAAGCTAATCAAAGACAAGGGCCAGAGCTGTGGGTAATTCTGTGACTGTAATTGAATTAATGTGAGTTTTAATTCTTTTAAGAACTCAAAATGATGAATTACAAATGAATTATGTTTGCTGCTACTGCCGTGTAACTGAGGCAGTATTTTATGCATTATCACGGAGTATCTTTTCACCACCCTGACTTGACTGTCTAGGAATTGTAAATACTGCATTGTTACAGTTCCCACTTACTACAAATTAAAAATGTCACATTTGGCCTTTAATTTGATTGTGATGTTGAATTTGGGTTTTTGCATAATTGTTTCTGCTTTTTCATTGTATCTCAATAGTAGTACCAATACATTATCTTCGGTGTAGAATGTGACTGCCATTTGCCATTTGCTACAGTAGAATATTCATGTTTATTGAGTATCACTCCTTGTGATGGTTTAGTGTTCAGAAGGTTTGATATACTGCAATTTTGAATGGATAAAATGTGCCAGACAATTTCATAAAATGGTTTGTCTTCTCTTCTTGTCATTTTGTTGAACTGAATTGAGAAAATTGTTTCATGGAACACTAGTATACACTGCACATTCCATGCTATACACATTCACAAGTCTGAATTATCCTGGGAAAATTAGCTTTTGAAAATGTTCTTACTTTTTGTCATTTCAGCCCCAAAACAATGTTATTTTCACTCTGCATTGAAAAATAAATTATTATATATAGTGAGACCCCTGTAATTGTGGTTTAAGTAACTGCAGTTTCAGTTATCTCCGGTTTATCACAGTGCAAAAAAAATAATAATTGGAAAACAAACAGTTCATAAGTTTCAAACCGAGTACAGGCTGTAGTATGCTGAAATCCAGCAGCTCAGCTGCAGTCAGTACATGACTCTTCTCCCTTTGTCTCCATCCCCCCGCTTCCCCCCCACAGAACCCTCACCCAGTCTGCCTCTAGCATTCACTGCATGTGTTATAAAAATTTATAAAAAGCATAATTTTTATTGCTCCGTCATCCCTTGTAAATTATATCTTTTCATTGCTCTATCATCTAATCGAGAATGAGGCTGAAATACCAGGATCCCGTTCATTTGAAAGAGATTACAGTACTGTACAATAATGTACAGTGTATTATTATAAGTATTTGATGTAGGTAATGTGTTCAAGGGCGCCGCCAGAAATCTTGGGCCCCATGAAAGATTAGAATTTTGCCCCCCCCCCAAATAATATTAGCCCCTAACAGGGCCCCATGTCAGTGCTGGGCCCCTAGAATCGTTCTCACCTTTCCCCCCCTGGCGGCGCCCCTGAATGTGTTTCTATGTATAATTTATCAATTTACCTCTACCTACGTACGTATGTACACAAAAATCACGTTACTGTCACACCCTGCCTCTGCCCTTTCTGTTTCCTCCCCGGTGTGGCCTTAATGAACCGTGCCTGTTCATCGTTCATCCTACCTCTCGTTCCAGCCCTTGTGTGATTCATGCCAGCTGCCTCTCATTTTCTCATTTGTTATTCATGGCATAAAGATGTTTCCCAGTACTGTGCTCCCCAGTCCTGTCATTTAAGTCATAACATCATAGCGGCACAAGGTCAGCCCAGCTTGTTGACTGCTCACTCTTTTGATTGCCCGTGATCCTTTTGCTTTTGGTTTGCTTAATACAGCCCCGTTTGTTTTCACCCGCATTATGTGCCAGTTTCATATGGAGTCCACACATAATTTGCTCTTATTTGCCTTGGAAACGGGGCACTACTATGTATAACATACAGGAGTTGGAAAAATGAACCTGAAACCCTGATTAATATAATACAGTTGTACATAAAATATTGCAATTCACTCAACATAATGTGAGACATATCAGAGATCAAAAGAGGACAAACTGTTGGTGCGCGTCTCGCTGGTGCATCCGTAACCAGGACAGGAAGTCTTTGTGGTGTATCGAGAGCCACGGTATCCAGGGTAATGTCGGCATACTACCACGAAGGACGGACCACATCCAACAGGAGTAACTGGGGAAGCAAAAAGAAGCTGTCTGAACGGGGTGTCTGGGCACTAACCCAGATCGTATCCAGAAAACCTAAAACCACAGCTGCTCAACTCAGTGAAAAATTAAATGCACACTTCGATTCACCTGTTTCCGCCAAAACTGTTTATCGGAAGCTCCACAGGGTCAATATTCATGGCTATAGCCAACCTTTGGTTACTCATGCCAATGCCAAAGGTTGGTTTCAATGGTGCTAGCAGCACAAATTTTGGGCTGTGGACAATGTGAAACATGTATTGTTCTCTGATGAGTCCACCTTCCCTGTCTGTCTCACATCTGGTAGGCTTACCACCCGGATTGTTGTGTAGCCAGAGTGCAGCACGGGGTTGGATGAGTGAGGGTTTGGGCTGCAATTTCATGGCATTTCCTAGGCCCACTACTTGTGCTAGATGGGTACATCACTGCCAAGGACTACCAAACCATTCTGGAGAACAATATTCAGCTAATGGTTCAAACATTGTCAGGAAACGTTTTCCTCCACCAGCATCACATAGCGACCTAGCCACTGTTCTGCAAGAGGAATGGCTCAAAATCCCTCTGGCCACTGTATAGGACTTGTATCAATGTTGAATTGATGCTGTATTGGCCACAAAAGGTGTTTCAGTTTCATCGTTCAACCTCTGTATATAGCTGGGATCGTTTTAGTGACCTTCATGAACACTTGATTAGACTGAGTACAGCATGAATGTTAGACGCATATATCTGTAAAAAATGCTAGCCTTTCGATTCGTTCTTCCCTTTCATAATGCAAACGTGATGTTTCGGGCCATTTTTTGTGATTTGTTTGGTTTTCCGCGTAGGCTTTGTCGGCCAGAGCTAAAGGCCAAGAGCAACACTTTGGGACCTTTTCTCAGAAATGACAAACTACTGCAGTCCCACCATGTAAAACACTGAGGCAGCTGCAGCACCACAGTATCTATTAATGTGTTTATACAGTACTGAGATAAAACTGAACAAAAAGCTTTCAGAAAAAAAGAGCTTCTGTGGGGTTATAACTGGCTTCCAATGTCTGCAAAACACAAAACCACCCACAATTTAAAAAGACATCATTTAAACACGAGGCAATGCCCTTTTTAAATCAGGTTTCATACAAAATACATGCTTTGAACATTGTTACAAGTTTACAGTGGTATTTACAGAAGTTTGCACAGAACAATGAATGTACTGTATAGGTGTCATTCTTTTCAAGTTTATATGAAGATCGTTTGTTGTTTGGCATTAGGGCCAGAATTTTTGAAATCTTTCCTTAAGTTTGTGCTGTGAGAATATCCAGACACACACGTATGAAAGACCCGACCGATTTTGGTCTTCATTGAAACACAGGGGCGTCTTGCTCTTTACAAAAGTTTTGATACAGACTGAAATTTTCTCTGAACCGTAATGCAGAATTTGCTGGGTAATCACCAGGCACCGAAATGCAATAAATAGCACTTGTGCTGTGGGATGTGATTAATAGGTTTTAACAAAATAGTTTATTGTGTTTCATATTACACCATGTTCAATGATGCTCTTTCCTTCTATATATCAGAGGTCAACACCATGGTGAAATGTGATGGACGTTGTGATCAAAACGAAATATATACCATAGACACAGTATTTCAAAATGAATGAAGTAGCCTGCAGTTTTTTTTACCATGCACACAGACAACGTTTGTCCATGTATGAACAAGCTGATGGTCCTTCCTACAGTCATATTCTAGCATATCTTGGTGTCTAATTTATAATGCATGTTATTTCAGCTGATTGGTATGAGAAAATGCAGTGATATATCTCCCAGTGCTGCTCCTTGTGGTCAGGCAAACCCCGTTTCCACTGCTCACTGACTCAAGAGTAGTGTTTCCAAAACCGGTCCTTGGGGACCTACAGGCGGCCCATGGTTTTGCTCCCTCTCAGCTCCCGGCACAAAAATGTGGACTGTCTGGCAGGGAGCTGGGAGGGAGCAAAAATGTGGACTGTCTGGCAGGGAGCTGGGAGAGAGCAAAAATGTGGACTGTCTGGCAGGGAGCTGGGAGGGAGCAAAAACGTGGACCAGCTGTGGGTCCCTGAGGACCAGGTTGGGAAACACTGCTCTAGTTCTTTCTAGGGTGTTGACTATCGACTGCCATATTTTCTCGTTTACGAGAAGAAGAGATTTTAAATAGGTCGTGCAATAAGCTGAATGAGAACCTCTCGCCCCCATCAGGAAATCGAGCTGATATGGCATAGACTGCAGGGGAAATTCATTTTGCAGGTTCTCCAAAGGCAATTATCAGAGGGACCAGCATGACAGTCGTGACCTGATGATGACAGTCAATTAATCTAAATAATTATTATACACTTTTGATGGAAAATAAATTATGGACTCAGTAGCCTAAACACTATAAAGATTTTCTACTGAGATTTAATTTTTAACATAACCATTTCGCAGACAAAAAATATACAGACATCAAAAGGCTTTAAAATCAAAGACAATAACCAATTTTATGAGACATCTTAAGCAGCACATAATGGAGGCCAACACTGCAATGCATACATCATTCTCTATATATTTTCCTGTAGTTTAATTCTTTCTTATTACCAAAATATACATCGTGATCAAATGCTTAGTTCAAATCAAAACCAAAATTTTTTAAATGCTATTAACAAAAGAGGGAGAAAATGTTACTATGTACTATTTAATATAAGTCAGTCATTCAGTCCAAATTAATCTTTGGAAAAATAAACTCATTTTCATAACGTATAATTATACTATAAATATTGGACTGTATGTTTTCTTTTTCTTTATTACTTCACCTTGTTCTAACTAGCTACATATTTTGTGAGCTTCATAAATTATTGCTGCATGAATTTATTTTATGCAAGTATTTCAACATTTTTGTTTTATATTTTATTCTGGCATGCCTGATGACTTCTGGTCAAAGACTGTTTTTTTATATAAAGCTATCTACCATTAAAATTCAAATGTGTTATATATGATATATGTCTTGTATACACTGCTTATATGAATCATATGTTTATGTTTATTTAAAGGTACTTATGTCCTTCATGTACATATGTATGTGTAATATGTAAACATACAAAATATGTACGTGTTAATAATAATAACATCATATAGACAGGTAAAGTGCAAAATGAAGGGAAAATGAATATTTGGGTGACTAGATAAGAAACAGGAAGCCATACTTGACTGTACAGTAATGGCCTCACTACCAGGGTGGGGACTGTAACCAATGACAGTTATCCAGGCTGACTTACGTGATACTTTTGCCATTTTTATTATATAAATAAACTGAATTAAATATATGTACACAATTTGACCTGGTAAAATACATACCAACACATTCTCAGAGATATTTCAATTTCTTTTCAATATTCCCACCATGGAATGTGCTTCCTGAAAACATATTTTAAAAAGGTTGGTTTATCATGTGAGGAAACGTATTTCTAATTTTAGAATGAAAAACTCGACATGAAATATATTCCTTTGAACGGGGTTACATGATTGTCAGAGCGTCATGGAAATTAGGTGCAGGGAGCATATTCTTCTGGATATTTAGGTTGGGTTCACAAAGCAAACATGGTAAAACATGAAGATCATGATTCAGAATGAATTTACCAAATAAATTAAATGACATTTGCATGAAATTTAGGGGGACAGGAAATTTTCCCCAGTCAGAGCAGAAATCAAAGCCTTTTCTACGTTATTCATTTATTCCAAACACTTCAGAATACTAGCAAATAGTACTTTTATACTTTTCATTTTAAGGATATATTAACATGTTAAAAAATTATCCCAAAAATTGTTATAACAGAAAAGTGACATTTATTATATCAGGAAATGTGCCCCTACAAACAATTAAAACCAAACTCATGTGGAAAAGATGAAAATGAATTACAGAATTTATAATTTATAACAGAAAAAAATCCATTTTTTAACAAAAAAAAGTTTACACAGCTAAACCGTCTGAACCACAGTAGACATGACTTATTTACTTCTTCAACATTAAGAGAAACTGGGCAAAATGCGTGCTTAACAATGACCACATTTCATGTTCAACAATATAGAGATAAACAAGTTTTAAATATATTCTGGATACTGTCACAATTAATGTACTTCTGAAATAATTTATTTTTAAAAAAGTCCTGGTAAAGATTTATTACTTCTCATGTCTGAAATCTGAATGTGGGGTGGAGGGGGGGGTGGGGGTGGTGCAGAGCGATGGCTGGAATTCTGGGCCAACTGTGCTGTCCGTTCCATGGAAAGAACCGGCGATTTTCTCTAGCTTTATGAAGAGAAAGTGATATCGGAAAGAGTCAGCTCTGGGGACTACAACAAAGCGCCCCTCACAAAGCCACAAGCGAGAAGCACCAGAGCAAGTCCGTGGCTTGCAGCTATCCTCGTACCTGTGGAAGAAATCAGAAGACATTGGCTCATCTCGGGGCTCTCAGGCACACTTCCTTTAAGGCCTTTACAAAAAGGTCGCAGGTTGTACAAGAGGATGTGCACACCTTCATGAATTTCACATGTGGTAGTGAGTTGCAATATAGACCGTTCACTTGTATGGTTACAGCGTGTTTCTGTAGGGATCTGGGTCTCATATTGGAGGTAAGATCTTTGGCATGCATTATTAACAGGAAAACTCTCAGATATCTTTCATTCCTATGCATGCAGCTTGTATGCATGTTTGTCTTTATAAATAAAAAAGTCTTCTTAAATTAAATATTGTATGCACTAAAAGCTGAACGAACAGTATAGCGATGGACACTTCACACAGCAAATTTATGATACGGTCTTGCGTCAAAGAAAACAACCTTTTAAAGGTATTTTTGGTTGTTATAAATTGGCTTTACATGCACATCAGCCAATTATGGAATAACTACCATTAATGTAATAACTGCCGATGATGCAACACATTGCAATAGAAATCAATAATGGCCGATTTAGAAATTTTATTAAATTACTGGTAAGTTATTAGATTATTGACTTTAAATACATTAAGAATGGAACAATTAATATGTTATTGGCAGTTATTAAATTAACACTAGCTATTACGTTATTAAGGGTCAGTGTGGAAACCAGGTTTACAGTATGTAGCATCTACCATGAATACAATGATATGGATCCTATTAAAGTTTCAGCATAGTTCTATGTAAAACATAAAATTCCAATACATTACAGACACTGAAATGGGAATATATACAGCCCTTTGTATTTTCAAAAATGAAAGGCTCTCTAGAGAGAGTACAAAAACATGTACAAATAAAAATACTAAATACTGAGAAATATTTACTCAAATGTGAAAACATTTAGTGGATTTTACATTTGAATGCCCATGCAAATTTTCTCCAAGGGGAACTGTCATAGACCAATTCCGTCTGGCTGAGCTTAATATCTTTAAAACAGCTATATGTAACCTGCTGTTCCTCTCCGCCAAGTTTAATTTGGCCTTGGGTGATCAAGTGGGTAGGGACATCGCAGAGGAGCTCCAGTAAGGGGGGTGGGGGGTGGAGCCATCAACATCATGGCCGATAATTATTTTTGAGGGTCACTTCAATACCAGAGCCTATAATGCCTGCTCCCATTGTCTTCCACACTGCTCTCAGGTATTAGAAATCTATTATGCATCACTTTTAGCACTAATAGGTGAACAAAAAAAGGATGCATACCTCACACCTTTAATTAGACTATTTGCCAAAATAGCACCTAATCATTTACGTTAAACGAATTAATTTGATAATGTCATCAAAAATATTAATAAAGAATCTACTTAAAATTTATTTGCATTCACTTCGGAACACCCTCTGTCACAGTGAGCACATAATTGCTGTAATTAATCTGACCCCTATTAAAAGAAAAGTTAAAGGATAAGTGATTACATCAAATGAAATCTGCAGCTCTGTGTTAATAATTGAAGGGAAATTACTGCATGAATGTGGGAAAAAAAATCCTGTCTAGAAAGGGATCATGACACCTTTTAGTGGGGGTGAAACTGAAGGTTGGATTCCTAAAGACTTTTGCTTACAGAACATTAAACTGTGCAGTGCTTTAACATCTATAGCACCCGCACTGCACCAACTGAAAAATGCAATTGAAAGAATGTTGCGTAAGATGTGGGGGGGAAAAAAATCACATGATCAAATAAGATCCACTAAGAGTCCAAACTGCCTGAAGTGAAAAGCATTTGCATTATAACGGAACGCACATTGTTTATGAATATCATTGCAATTGGAATTTATAACATCTTGGATAGAGAAATATGTGTCCCTACCAAAATAAAAACAAGGGTTGCATATTTTCCACTCTCCAATATCTCAAAAGATTTCAGTGCCACAATAATGGAATTTAGCCTGGGGTATTGGTGTAAGTCGATCCATGTCTTAGCTGCTTTCCAAAGCATGTGTTTCTGTCTCTGTTATATATTCTGTCGGTAAACTGCCACCATATTTCTTGGGCTTCTGTGCTGGCAAATACTAGCCAGCTCGACTGGGCCATGGTGGGTGGTGGAAGGAATTCTATCATAGGATATTATAAAAATGTTGACGTCAGATTCTAACGTGCATTTGTGGGTACCGAATTGCAGCCATTTGCGCAATTTTTTTTTCTTAATTTTGATTTCGTTACATTGGCTTAAGTGGTTGGGACCATTTATGCATTTTTTTATTTGTTGATTTATTTGACTTGGAGACAGAGATGACAGCAATCAGATCTTTACCAAATGAGTTCCATTCATCCGTTCAGCTATGAAAGTGCTGCATTATAAGGAGTCAGTTGCATTTGTATTGAATGTATATTACCTATAGATAGGGCTGTTAAATTTCTGAATACATACTTATTCAAAGGAAGTACATTTTAAAAATCCTTTCTATTAAGCAGCTGTATGCAGAGTAAAGGATTTGCAGTTATACTTGAATGTGAATTATTCATTAAGTATTTATGTATCTCAAAAAGCAGTGGACTTGAAGTGCTATAAAAATGATACGGGTGCTTCTTTCATGTACAGTTTATGTGCTAGAGCTGTATTTTATGTGCTATAAACAATAGTGGGTTTACACTGCAGGAATAAAATATACCCAGTAAAATGGTAAAAAAAAAAAATAATTAAAAGAACAGGCACTTTTTAGAGAAGACACCTGTGTAGCTAAACAGTGCCTACATCTATGTGTGGATCTTCAGAAAAGAAATGTATGGACAGTCATATGCTCTACGTACGTAATATAATACTTGTATAATTTGGTTTAGTAGCCATTAAATACATACCATAAGAATTCTAATCTTTAAAATATTACATATACACCAATAAGCAAAACATTTTGACCAAGTGAAATGAATATGGTTGACTATATTTTTAAAATTGTATAAATCAATATCTGGGGTATATTACACATTGAGCCAGCATTTGGTACTTGTGGTTAACATGTTGGAAGCCAAAGGAAAGGGCAGCAGTAAAGATCTGAGTGACTTTGATGAGGGCCGAATCATCACAGCCAGTTGACTGGGTCAGAGAATCTCTGAAACGGGCAAGCCTTCAGTCAGGCTGCTTTCAGTCAGCCATGGTGAGTACCTACTGAGAGTGGTCTGAGGAGGGAAGAACCACAAACTGCTAACATGGTGTTGGATGGCCAAGAAGGGTCACTGTGACATAAAGGCCGTGTCATAAAAAAGCAGTCATGACTGAAACTCTTTATGTTTGTGTGTGTATAAAGCAAATCCATAATTTAGCCACTATCCACCAACAGCTACTAGTAGCAATTGTTCAATGTGGTGGTGTAGCTCTTTTTTACTTCCAATTATTTCCACTCCATGAGTTTTTAGCATTGTTACAATCACTATGTACAGTAACTGTGCACTACAGTATGTTGAATCCCCTCCAGACTCAGCCAATAGTAGTCACACCTGTGTCAATGTGTGAAAATGATTACTGAATTTGTGTCTCTCCAGTGTGCTGCAATATATGCTTAAGCAGTGAGCGCTAAATATTCCTCAAATAGCGGGAGGTAGCATAGCGATTAAAAATGCGTTAGTTAAAGGCTCCCGGTTCAGAGTCCCAGGAGGACCAGTGCTGTAATCCCCTTAAGCAAGGTGCTTATTTCATTTTGCTTTTGCTAAAAACATTTGCCATTTCAAAAATGATGTGACTAAATGTGGATGTGCCTCTTTACCAAATATTTAGCTGGATGAATGCCAGCAAATTAAGCAGTGAATAATTATCCTGAACTAGCAATGAATAATTCTTTGTATGCATTTTCCTGGTCGGCTTCTATGAGAGCCACCATATTTTTTCAATTCGTTTAGTCCCGATTTGACTGAACATGTTTCTGCACCATTTAAAACCAATGATAATGTGTTTGTGTGATGTCTCTCTGCATCAGGCTTTATAACAGATATAAAACTTAAAAAAAAAAAAAAAAATATATATATATATATATATATATATATAACTGAAATACAAACTGAAAATTGCAAAATGTTAAGCTTTTAATGGGCTTAACAACAAAACACTGTTCATAATAATTGGCAAGACCTAAAAAATGCTCTCCGGACCCCAGTGCCACCATTTGCTAATTTCTGCTGGTTGCTGCAGTGAACTGGTGGGGGAAAAGGCCGGAAACAGGGAAATTAATTTAATTGTTGCATGCAAAGATAAAGTCATAAAAAGTTTTTAAATGATTGATATGAAATTCAAAATAACACATATCTGGTTATTCAGCATTTTCCAAAATATCTTCTGACTATTTGCAGTTAAAAGCTTAATGTTTTGCAATTTGGGTTTGGCCCATAATTTATTTATTTATTTTTTTGCCCAGGAGTACCCAATTATTTATTCACTTTATTCACAGTTTTTTTCTGGAAAAACTCTAGACATGAAGCACAAGGCCAACGTGTGTAAGATCATTTTATAACTAACCTCCAAAAAGACAAGGAAAACGTAAAGTTGGCAAACAGTTAAAGAAACTGATAAATAAAAAAGAAATAGATAGATAGATAGATAGATAGATAGATAGATAGATAAAAAATGAAATAAATGTAAAAATAAAACTACTGATAGGATCTGTCCATCATTTTTTTATGGAAGAAATGTTAATTTCCCGAATATGCTTTGGCAGACACACTTACCTGATCCGTGACTGTGTTTCCCTGTTTTGGCTGATTTAGTCTGAGAGCTAGAGGTAGAGCGCACTCGCTGCTCGGACCCTGCGCCGTCATGAGCACCGGCGTGGTTGGCTTTGCGGGGCTTTTTGTCCGTCAGGTGCAGCGGCGCTGTTTTCTTCACCGCCTTGTTTCGCAGCTGAGCCGTGCCGTTCACCTGCAGGTGGGCCTGCACCTTGTATTCCCGCAGCTCCCCGTAGTTGGCATCCGTGATTCGGCACTCGTACAAACCCTCGTCGCTTTTTTCCACTTTGGATATTTGCAGCCTGTGAGAGATGTCGGTTCCTTGCACCCTTACGGTCTGCGGCATCAGAGAATTGCAAGGATCAACACAATAGGATTCATAGGACCACTGTGTATCTGACTGCATAGTTTGCATCTTCATACAATGTCATGTAATTACACAAAATTTCCTATGTATTGTGACTGTACTTTTAATTTTATCACTTGCACTGCACAACATCCACAATCTGCAAAGTGAATGATAATTATCGATAATCATTGTATTTTTAAAAATGCACAATAAAAAAACTTGCATTGCGAATTCAGACCTGCCAAGACGGTCTCACGTATCTGGAATGATTTTCCCATACACTCGCCCTTCTTTTCTCACACATGCATGTTTAAGTTTTGCCCTAAAAAAAATTCAAGTTTTGCCATTTTAGCACATTATTATTATTATTTTACTATTTTTATTCTCTTAACACATGTAGAGGCATCTACCAGTTAAACTTTAAAACATTTATCCTGCCTAATTCTTTCTGACCAATCGCGGCTGTTTACTGTTAAATATAAAACCAGGCTTGGTTGATAAATTGATAACCTTCCTTTTAGTGTTTGTAGTAAGTTCAATGGTAATTATTATTTTCTTCTTCAAAGGACTAAATCTTGCCTTGCATGCCATGGAAACTAAATGCAGAAAGTCACTGTTTCAATCAAAAGGAAGTTTACAAAGAGCAATAACAAACCAGTTATGACCTGCAATGTTTTGCTGACATGTAATTATAATAATAAATCTGTTCATGCTTAAAAATTGGGGTTCTTTGCCTTTAATTGGCTGAAGAAAAATGGACTGAAATCAACCAATTTGAAAGAAAAGTCTTCAGAAATAGGAAATATTTGGAAATTTCAGAAGCTCCTGCATGGTAACCTCCAAAAAAATTCAAAATCATAGCAAAATTCATCCAGTCCTCAACACCCTTGGTAGGTCCGTGAATTATAATTCACAACGAAAGGCTTTTTATTGTTTAAAAATATGTAATTCATTTGTAAAAAAAAAATCAAATTTCAAGGCTTACGCTAATTTTTGTCCCCTCGTCATCCGGGTCGGGTGGCGTAATTTCCATCTAAAAAAATACAGCACGATTGTTAAATCACACAAGTTAAATTACACAATTGCACAATTGACATGCAGTAGATACATTCAGTAATTTAAGAATTTTTCTATGTACACCAGTTGGCAAATGAAACAACTGACGCAGTTAAGCTTACAGGGCAGAATGAGCATCACACACAAAAAAAGACATAAATCATAGTCTCAGTGACTGGAAAAGCGATGGCCTCAGACATACACTTTGAGGGATAACGCAGTTTCATCAATGTCAATAAATGTTTTATGACTGTCATTGACCTGTTTTGGGGAGGGAAGAAGCTGTACCGACAAGGAAGACGGCTGCTTAGACAAGCAAAAAAACAAAACTGTAGTGCTAGAAATGCCATATACACTGTAATTCTATAAATATAAACATGCACTGGTTTTAAAAATTATCTTAAAGAGAACTGTAGGGATGTAGAGTTCATAGATTTAATGAAAATCAATTTCATTTATTTGAGACATTAATTGCATCTCTAGGTACACTGCACAAGGGCTAAAACTAATTTTAAGGGTGGTAAACAAACCACCTCTGGTAAAAGATATTGACTAATGTATGGTATATAATGCATTTACAGGGCTATATTATTATATACAGATATATAATATATTTTTGATGCTGATTTTTGTTATAGAGAAAAAAACTGCTTGTTTCAAAATGGTGAAATCATTAGGAAATGCACAACATTTCACTTTTAAACAAATTAAAATATAGCAATTTCTTCATTTCAGTGCAAGCCTTATTTAATTTTTGTCCCTGAATACAAAATCTATAGCCCGAAACCCTTTCTAGCTCGTACCTCTTCCGCTAGATTGATTAAGAGGGCTTTAAGGGGCAATGCTTAACTACAAATGCCTAGGCTGTCCACCCCAACGGCACACAAGACACCTTCAGCAGATTTCATTACTGCCACGAAATCAATTCAAATTAGTGACTATAAATTATGACTGATAGCACAGCCAGAGAGAAAGGCTTGAGTTCAGCAGCACAGGCAGAGTGGGGGCAGTGGCATGCTAGAGTTAGGTTGTATAAATAATTGGTAAAGACAGTGCATTTTTTTTTTGTACATCCTGTTCGTCCCTTTGCTTTATGTGCAAAGGCTAAGTAATATTAGCCTTTCTCATTAATTGCTCAACATTTATATTTACACCCACATATCAAATGAGGATTCTGTTAGAGGTTACCTACACTCAGGGGCCTCTCGAGTATACCAAGGTTTGGGGCTTAGCCTTCATGTTCTCTACATGCCCACCCTCCATACTATTTTCTGTCTTAGCATTCCCTTCTCTTTGCAACCTCACTGAGAGGAAAAAGGCAGTCTTGTAGTTCCTAAATATTCAACATTAGAACAGGAATTAATCTGCGAAGCTACAAAGACTATTATCACCTAGAATTGACAAAGACCGTGGCTCTCCTCATTATATACAGGGCTGCCAAACCTCACGCATCTGGTCTGACACTCACGCTTTCAGACTCTCACACTCATGCAAGAAATCTTACAGCAGATGTATATTATTCCATTTACTGTATAAATCTAAAATTATTATTTGCAAGGTAATAAAACTGTTACATACATGTATATGCATGTGCGTGCAGAATTGTCTCGAATTGAAAATCTCACTCCAGCCAGCTGTTGAAATTTGGCAACCCTATATATAGCCGTCTTGATTTATTTCTAGCACAAGTTTTATCAAAGACAATATATTCGAGTCAGTCTCATCTGATTAAACATGCTCTCCCTGTAGCTACTACTAACTGTTTCCTGCTTAACTGCACCCTCCTGCTCCAGAGGTCCAACAAGCAACAAAAAAACCTTCTGATGTCCATCGACATCTAGCTAGCCTAAATTAGCCAGGATTTAAGTGAATACAGTGACTTTCTGATCAGATTCGAATGTCCAAATGGTCGGATTTGTCAAACGTATCTGACCATTGCCAACAGGCATCCATCATTTTACATCTTTCTGACTTATGTAAATACATATATTTATATATTGCTTTCATATTTTACTTAATTTGACATTTTCATGCTTTATCTTTTTTATTATTCTATTTTATTATTATTATTATTATTATTTTAAGTGTAGTCTCAGGAGCAGGTGGTAAGGCATTTTACATGTATGTTGTATGTTTGGGTTCACCACAAATAAACTTAAAATTGATTTGGAAACAACACATTTAAATGAAAACCAGTTTTGCAGTAACATGTTATAGGGAAAGCTAGGGTGCTGTGTGCCTGAAAAAACAATGTGTTTCGGAATCATTTGCCCGTAAAAATAACGTGTTGCAGAATCATGTGCTTGAGTGAATCAGTTGAATAATCAGTTTGAGCTTTAGTAGAAATATTGTTTAACAGTGTTTATTGATATTCTTATTGAATATGGAATTGGCACACTAAAGTGATGATGAAGTAAAACGTTTAATATTGACCCTGTTTAAGTTCTGTTTACGTTTGACAAAGAGCAGATGTGCCAAGGTATAAGATTACTTATCTGTCATCAAGCCACTTATCCAGTACAAAATCAGGATGAATCTCATGACACAAACCGGGTGGGGGGGGTGCACAAACAAACACACTACACTACTTTTTTATATTATACATTTTATATATGTCGTATTTGCATAGCAGTGTGCAACGTATTTGAAAGAAATATTGCTCATTCAAGCATTCAAAACAGCTGACACCCCCCCCCCCAGCCCCCCCAACCCCAAAGACGTGAGGCAGCAGTGCTAGTCACAGTACCATTCTGCCATTTTAAAATCATCTTTTATTCTTTGAAAATATTATTCACTCAGTTCGCTCAATATTTGTCTATTCCCATACTTAACCCGTTTACAAACAATTTAGATTCAATTTGTGTGCTTTCATGCGGGAAGACAGAGTGCCATTTATATGTTTTAATTAACCATCTGAAGATACGGAAATGCACCCTGACAACAGGTTTAACTTTAATACACTGTTAGAAATGGCTGCACCCGACCGTTTGCCCTACAGCAGCTGATGCACAGCAAAACACAACACCCATACAAACAGAAGTCAAAATGAAGACTGCAAAAACATATCATTTCTGCGAGGAGAGGTAAATACAGCATTTGGCCTGACTTAAATCCATGATGATATGAAGCAGGAGAGTTGTTAAAAACACACAAGCTGGCTCCTTGACTACTGCAGGTTATTTGCCACTAAAGCGTTTTTCTTTTTGCTGGCACTAGGGGCAGTGTGTAGGCTCCAAGCAAAAGTCTGTCTTAGGGGGACATGAGTAATTTATTCTGAAAAATGATGCCAAGTGGACTTAAGCCCAGAAAACTATTTTGCTGAGTAAAGACTTTCTCCCTTCAGTCTGCCCTTTATTAAAAAAAAAAAAAAAACCTCAAGATTAAGTAGGTAATGCTGATAAGTGGTTATTAAGAAAGAGTCCACATTTAATTATTTGATGTCTATTTAAAAAATGCATTTTGTTACAATTATTTTATTTTTATACTTTCTCTGAAAAAAAGTCAGATAACAAGATTGGAAACTGGATCCTGGCCAGATTCACCATTACAGCAATCAGTGAAATGACAATAATCACCGAAGCAAAGCTGCTCTCTTATCCTCAGTAGATATTTTCCCTTTGTCTTCAATTAAACGAACCTGGAAGACAATCTTAAAAATGAGCAGCAAAGAGAGTTCAGGAATTCTGTAGTATATGTGCAAAGTAATCAGTCATAAGCCCTCCCTGCAGGTGTGGAAAATCCAATTTTTTCAGTCCCCAGGAGGCATCAAGAAAGAAACTTAAACCAGGAAAGAATTAAACCAACTTCCAAATGCCCCGCCCCAATTAAAACAATAAAATTAAGAGAGATACACTTATAAAATGTCCAATATTTTACACTATGTGCAGTGTCCACATTGATAGAAATACAGTGTGATATATAGCAATAACAACCAACTCATTATTCATGTACATATGAACAGACAGTAGTTGGAGTGTGTACATCACTCATTTTTCTGCATAACTTACAAGAACATAAAAATATCTTGTTTTCATTTAAGACCATTTTTATTTAAATAAATACAACACCCATTATGAAATTTCAAACACATCTGCAGAAGAATTACCCAAAACAAAATATTATTAAATTCTAAATATTTCTGTAGAAAAATTAGCTTGTCAGGAGAAACCTTCTAGAACAGAAGAGTGACATGCTATCTGTCACCGTCATATATTATCTATACCGTTTTGCTCTCTGTGGGACACACAGACACATATAAAGATGAGAGTAAGCTTGGGTGTCACAGTGCAGGGTCTGCCAGCATCCCTAGACCAAATGGGGGGGTCTAGCTCAAGGGCACAATGGCAGTATCTGTCTGTCAAACCAGCAAACTTCTGTTGACAGGCACAGAGTCCCAAACCACTTAGCCACATCTCATATTCAAAAAGAAGTAAAACATTAATGTGCAGAATTACTACACTTGCAACAAAGTAGGCCAGGACTTTAGTTCAAAAGAAAGAGATTACAGTTTTGTTACACACGGTGTAGGTTCCTGGTTTGTAGGATGACAAGAAGACCATGTTAGGATGAAGGCTCAGGGCAGGCATGCATGTGCAGCCCAAATGCCAACCATGCTAATGCTAACTACACCTATGACAAACATTCTTCTTTTTTCATTTCTACATTGTTCCGACTGATTCACACAGCACATGAAAAACTCTTATGGTTCTCACTGTCATTGACTAATGCTTTTGAGCTATCTGATTTACATTTGCATCAGTGGAATTGCAACAGCTCTGTGATGTGCTGGAGTCCTCTCTAGGGTGTGCCCCAGCCCTGTGCCCTGATCAGCCTGGGAGAGACTACAGGGCTCCTGGGACCCTGACCAGGATAAGTGGTTAGAAGTTGGATGGACAGAATTGCTACAATATATTAAGATTATCGGGAACATGTAAGCAAGAGCAACAGGGAGACTGGCATTGTTTACCAACAGTCATAGGACATTTGAGCCCAGGGGCCTTTATCACAAAAGCTGGACTTTTGGTTTAGCAAGATAACTTGTCGGACTGAAGGTAGTCTGGTTTAAATGTAAGTGAACAGAGATAAAGTCCAATTAAACTAGGCTACCTAAAAATCTTGCTTCGAGATACAAGTCCCAGCTCTGTTCGAGGCAATGATATCCCTGGTATGTTAAACTACCCTTTGCGATGTCAAATCTGCACTGAGCCACCAAACTGAAGACTGACAAAGAGATACATTACTGGGGTCCTTGTTTCAGTTGTGACTCTTTCTGTAATGCCCGAATGTATAAAGTTATTTGATTTAAGAAATTTAAATACTGGCATAGCAAAGGGTAACTGCTAGTCATTACTATATGAAACAGCTCTTTAATCATTTAGTTTACACATTCAGATTAATGCAGTTTCTAAATGAGCATCGCGCTTTTTCATGTAAGGAACCAAACCTGCAGAAAATTGATGTCCGAATAAAAACTGCATCAAAACAAAGCTGGTGGATAAAAACAAAGTAGCTTTGAATCCGAACAGCACATCTCTTTGCTAAGGTTGTAAAATAAGATAATTGCCCTTAATCTAGGCCCCTTTTGCACTGTGCTGAATTTCAGTTTTATGGGATACTTCATCTCAGTGAGATGTGTTTCACTTACAGGTGCTTAGCAAACTATCAAAAGAACCGTACATTTAACCGAGAAAATGCATTAGCCTAGTACTGAAGCTAATTATACCATAATGAATTTAGCATTTCAATTATACATTCAGGCATAAATTCCAGCATTCGTCATTTCTGGTAATCAACATTATAAACTGGCTTCTTGCTTTATGGGCTGTCAAAAATTTTGCTGGAAGAATATAACATGATAAAATTTTATTACAATGTAATCATGGATGTCTTTCTAGTCAAGGAGGTAGCTTGAAACAATGCAATGCGTTCCCATTTCTGTCTGCCTGCACAAATCTTTTTTCCTCATTTCTGCACTAATAGGAACATTTTTAAATACTCAGGGAAAGAATGACATAGCATCCTAGCTCTTAATAAATTGCAAAAAAATGTTGAAAATATTTGGTAACGCTTTACATTGATTGCACCATCATAGTTCATTCATAATGCATTCACAGAATACTTGTAAGCAGCATGCAAATATACTTTAACATCCTAACATGCATGAACAGCTTTTATATACATTAATGACAAACATTGTATGATGATAAGAAATATTATAATCATATTATCTTGTAATGTATATTAAAGCCGTTAGGATGTGTTAGGGTGCTACGTGCCGTAAGTTTGGCGTATGTGCCGTAAGAAAAGTACGTGCCGTAAGGGAGATATGTGCCGTAAGTCCAATGTACGTGCCGTAAGTGTTACGTGCCGTAAGTGCAGGAGGATGTCTACAGTAGTGATGCGCGGGTCGGGTATTTTTCCAACCCGCGGGTCCCGCTTTTATGAAATTATATGGCCCGCCCCAGCCCG
>JAODJU010000033.1:12755895-12769378 GCA_026776725.1 Gnathonemus echidnorhynchus
GAAATTTGTTTTCAAATGCCTTTTGAAAATTTTCAAGTTGGATTCCTTTTAAATCTGGATTTCATGAGAATCACCCACATATCCGTTAAGTAAAATAACTAGTTTGAACCACTCCACCTCTCTCAGAGAAATTTACCCTTAAAAACTATCAACAAAATCTCTGGTCCCAAGAGGACCACCTCCCCTGCCGAAATTCCAGGTTACTGAAGCTTCCTGCCTGCTAGCCTCGTTGCATCAGCAGCACGACCACTCCAGCAGACATACATACTAGGAACATCAGGACATATTCAAGGATCTTCAGCAAAGTGCAATCATTGATCAAGACACATTGACTCTCAGTGCCGAGGTGACCCATATGCTTAGAGGATTCAAAGCAGACAGCTTCTCAGAAGATCTGGTTCATTGGGTTGAACATGAGGCCAGTGGAGTTGCATCATTTTGCACACGGTCAGGGGCCACTTTATTAGAAAACGATACATAATACCAGGTAGGACCCATTTCATCTCCAGAACCACTTCAAGGGTAAACAGGGCATTCAGGGAAGCCTTTCTGCACGCCACAGTTGTATTGAGTAGGTGTTTTTGCACTTATGGACTTCCTGTTAGCTTTAACTAACCTCATTCATTAAAATGGTGTTTTCTGGCACAGAACTGCCCTAACTCGAAGTTTTTTTTTATTTAATGCACAATTCTCTGTAAACTCTAGACACTGTAGTGCAGGGAAATCCCAGGAGGATGGCTGTTTCTGATGCTGGAAACTCGATTTAAAATCACTTGTCTTAGCTGTGATAATATATAGCAACTGATCACTGGACCCTGTCTGCATGCTGTATGTATTCAATTGCAGCCTGCTGATTGCAGACTCTTTGCATTAACAAACAGGTGTAACCAACAAACTGGCTATTAAGTGATCATTCTGTGTGATTCTGTTATCCAGCCTCTTCACCTCACAGAAGGCCGGGTACCTGGTATCAGACAGTGATCATTTACCTCACTGCCTTAAAACAACTGATAACACTTTACTTGATGGAGCACAAATATTGTATTACAGTACACTATTATTTATGTATTAATTAACCACAAACTAAGTCTTAGTTACATAGTGATCTCATGTTAATTTATCATTAATAAATCATGATACATATTTCATTTCAATCAGTTACTTGATTTGTTAATATATCTTAATTCTGTAATCATTTCTGAACTACTGAAGGAACCACTGAAGGAACAAGTCATGAATAACACAAGTAAAATACTAATCTCATGTTTGTTCATCGTTAATGAATCCTAACATTTTTATCTCAAGTAGTGACTATATTTGTTCATGATTTGTTTTTCAGTAGTAACTAAGTTATTACTAAGTACTACTGCCCCATCAGTAAAGTATTAAAGTATTACCAAATTAAATTATCTAGCAAGTGCCATCCATCCATCCATCAATCCATCCATCGTCTATAACTACATTTACAGTGCAATGCAGTCCACAGAACATAGAAGATAACTTTATGTTAAAAAATATCTAACTAGATTTGTCTAAAGAAAGAAACACAAAACAAAACATGTACTAAACAGAAAATGAAAGAACATACCACATTGTGTTCCATCAATAAAACATTTGTTTGAACACTATACCAGGTTCATACACGGAAAATTCAATTCAATTGAAAAAGCAGGAAAAAAGCAATCAGACAATTCATGAACTTCCGCAGTTCTCATTTAGCACGGCCGAGAACCAGTGTTTACGCAGGTTAACAGTGATGAAGAGCTAAGTAAGGTAATGCATGTGACTGCACCCTCACCCTACCAAGTGCCAAATCTCTGCAGCCTCCCTCAGTAAACACATCTATCAAGAGCGTCCCCTCTTCCAGAATCTAATTAGTGCTCCACCAGCTCTCAGGGAGAGGTATTTGCATGCTACACCATACGCCGCTACTTCATAGCCGCTGCGTGAAAAGCTAAGTGTTACCAAGCACCCTCTGAGTGTGGCACTCATGAGCCGCGATGGCCAGCACTCAGTCCCGGCTCTGAGGGCCTGACCGAGCATGCCAAAGTGCCTCCTGGACATCTCTTCCCGTCTCCTACCCAGATTATCCCCCTGGAATCGCCGCTGAATAAACAACCTCACGAAGCCCAGTAGATTGTGCCACCTGCTTTTCAAACGTGTCAGCACGCCAGGGCATGGCATTGGCAAGCTTTAAAGAAGATATAGCAATGCCTTCACAGACAGAGGAGGTTTTCCTATGATAAGTTACTTGGATCTTTCTACAAAATAACCCAATTCACAATGAACATAGCTATGTTTACTTGAGTGTTTCCCAGAAGCCAAGTGGGTTAGAGACATCCATTTTAAGAGCTGTCCCATTCCTCAGTGTTGAAAAGTAGGCTTTGCCTCATTGAGTAGGATCTGTGTTGCAAATATTAACAATTACTCATTGATGCTCCACAGCCACTTATCCAAAATGTTGTTACAGTGAGTTGGGAGCGTATACCAGAACACAGTGAGCATAGACGGCATTCGATCTGTTGCTTGGATGTACATGCACAAAACAATCCCGCTAAATGCGTTTTTCACTTAGACACAGGGAGAACATGCAAGGGAATGGAATCAAAACCACTGAGCCAACATGCTACCCACTCAAATACTATATTTGTTAAGGTTTCACAACATATAGTGCTCTTGGGACGCCTGCTTAATCCAGCAAAAACATTGCAAATTTATTGGTTTTATAACAAAAACATTACTTCAATCATTTGTCCGCAAGTAACAGACATCATATTAGAAACATCCAGTAGTTTTAAGTAAAACTTCAAGTAGTGATAAATTGAAACTCGAATTATAGTTGTGAAAGAGCTGCTCTGAGTTAACTTCATTGACAAGCAGTCTCATTGTGTGCTTTTTAATTAGTAACACCTTTACAATAACATTAAACACCAGACATTAATGTTTAGTATCCCTTTGGGAGCTAATGACTATAGAAATGCAATTAGTAGGAAAATGGAAAAAAGAGAACTGAGTCAGTCAAAAAGTTATGAGACTTAATAAAAAGAAAATGTCTGTGCGAAAGATATGTGCAGATATGCTAATCATTGCTTGTCAATAAACTGTTGTTATGAAGAACATTTTTACAGAATTAAGCAGGTGTCCCAAGGACTTTCTGTGAGTACTGTACACATTGTATCAAAATATAAATAAATAAATATTTTATGAAGTGAGAAATTAAAGTGTAGAACTAGCTTCGAAACTGCAGTAAGAACAAGCTGCATAAATCCTTTCACATCCTTGTCAGTTTTGCGAAATGCACCCGTATGTCTTGTGGTGGTTAACAGGTTATATTGTCAACAATCACCGTTGACTAAATTGAATCTTAATGTACCATGCATTTACCTTTAAGATGATTGTAACGCTATGATGCTTTTTGTGATTGGACCTCTGACTGATTGTTTAGGTTGCCTTTGGCTGGCTAATAGTGGCGGACAGTGCTTATACAGTGATGTATTGCATGTAGAGGGAACAGCATGGATCTCTTTGATGAGGGGAGCAGGAGGTAGATTTATTTATTAGCCAGTACTCTGGACACGGTGGGATTTGATGAGTGAAGGCTGTGAAGGTATATCCTAGTGGTTAATCGCTTAATGCTGGTGGTGCTTTATGATAAATGCATGAAATTAGGAGTAGTTCAGCTGGAAATAAGGCATTAGATATATGATGATTTTTAGGTCTAAGATAGCTTGCTGAGGGTGTTTCCGGACATTGCAAACAGTCTCTTCAATGATATTACTAGATTACTAGTGAGTCTTTTACTGCTTGTGATGTCATTAAATGCACTCTTAATGACTAATGTGTGCATTATGGAACTGAAATAAGTACTTTATGCTGTTGTAGGAAAAGCACATTTATGTGTCGTCCTGATGACCCTTAATTGTTAAATTACACCCACTTACATTTAGAATGAAGGACATTATTTCCAGGATGCCAGAAGCTGGTCGGCTTTCCTATGGTGAAATCGCAACAGGAAACAGCAGATAGGTGGTAGGCAAAATCTCATTTCTTAAGCTGCTGACATTTTCCCACCATAGTATAGCTGATAGTTCTTAATCAAGTGTGCCATAGATGCATAAACACTTTCGCAAAGGATATTCAGTGATAATTTTATATGGTCCACAGTTTCCATGTCTACTTGATAATAACCAAAGGAAGGTAAATTTCACAATTTGCATTGTAATGATTGACTGTGTCATGTTCATATAATGTTCTGCTACATAACAGCACCTCACTATAACACATTATTTATTTATAATTATATTAATTGGCATGTTTAAGCTCATACAAGTGCTTAATTACAAAATGACACCTGGTACCAATTCTAAGGATGTACATTAAAGTCATGGATATGATTGCATTGTTCCTCTTTTATTTTATTGATTTATTAATTTATAGTGTTTTATTACAATATTAATTCTTATTGTTATTATTAAGTATTATTGTTGTCCTTGTTGTATATAGTTTCTATATATTTTTATCTTGTTATGTGTAGCTCTGGTTTCCAGTGTAATTTATCTTACGATAACAGCTGAATTAGTTTTAACTCGGGTGTTTCTCTGGTTTGTCTTTATAATTTTTCCTTGCGGAACGAAGTCAACATTTACGCTTTGAATAACAAAGAGATCATTAACTGAAAGACTCCGAGGAAGCACAAACTCATAAAATGAACACAGACACCTACACTGGATTTGTGATCCCTGGGAAATTGCATTGGCTACAAATGTGTCTTCTTTTATTGAGGCAGAGATCAATAGTCGTTATCAAGGATGTGCCCTCATTAACTCTACCCATTATTGGGAAGCCCTATGTGTAAGGTCCTGAAGTGAGGATTCAGATGAGTGGAGCCGGTCAGTGACAAGTGCCTGACTGTCAGAAGTACATGGCATCGCATGTTTTATGCATGACCAGGATCACTGCCCAAAGTATGAACGGCTATTTGTATTGTGATTTGACAGAATTGTAGTATGACATTTTTATGAGCTGTGTGGTTGTACTGTCCAGGTATTACTAAGATGAAACAAGGAAAAAAAAATGTGCTTAACATGTAAAACTGTATAACAAAGCTTGGACACTAAAAATATACATGTGCATTATTTAAAAAACAAAGTTAGTGGGAAAAAGAACACACAGGGTTTAATGATCGAGCTGTTCATAAAATGCTCTTCTAGAAAGTGAAATCATGTTATCTGACAAGAATTGCTCATTTAGTCACATGTAGTTTAAGACTAAGATTCACGGGTGTTGGTATAGCTGAGGTCTACATAAAAATGGCATGAAATGAACTATTGTACGAATCACAGGCTTCTGCAGCTTGCCATGGTGCATGTTCATTGGTTATGTGCATTTAATTTTCTTATATTTTGACCATTGTATTTCATGCACAGCGGACTGAAAATGAATGGGTCAGCTAGGATCAGGCATACTTTTTAAACACATCTGATGTTACATTATTACTAATGGGACGAAACAAACAAATCAAGGTCAAATATAGGGAAGAACTCAGCGAAATTTATTAGAAAGTAGGAACCATGGTGTGTTGAAGGGACGTTCAATGGGATTGCTCCTAATTAAGCAATTAATCTTCATCAAAAATTATTGCATGCAAAGTGAACTTTATACTTGATCAACTTCTACAAACTTTTACAACTTCTAAAATGCCATCTGCTATCTGGTTTTGCTTAAGTGGCAAAGATAGTAATGCGAGACGTGTTTCAATTGCGAACGGCCGTCCCCGGCATGAGAGTGGTTAGTAATTGCCAGCATTTGACATGAAATGCCAAATTCCCCGCGGATCAGCCTCACTCGGCGTAATTTTAAAAACCACCATATTCAATTTCAGTTCTACTGCTATCTGTTCTTATCAGTGATCATTGCATTGTGGTCAGCATAAAACACAGTCCGTTTGTCCGTCCGTCCGTCCGTCCATCCGTCCATCCATCCATCCACACACACACAATCACACACTATGGCCAAGTGATACTAAGCATAATTCACCTAAAACACATGCGATTGCACTAAGAGAGAAGGAGTACTCGGAGGAATCTTGCACAGAAAGGAGAGAGCATGCAAACTCCAGACAGGCAGAGAACGGGAATCAAACGCACAACCTTTGAGGTGTGTGATACTGCGCCACCCCACAAAGGATTATTATATCCCCAAAAGGCTTTTAAAAGCATATTTAATTGGGCAGAATATTTTAGATAGGATTTTCCAGCTTCCTGATTTCGATATTGCCGTCTGTTACTTTCAAGTCCCATTTACACATGCTGTAAACAAACAGTCTCCATAGTGTGATTAGCAAAAGCCTGGGGCACTTAATGATTTCCTTTCGATCTCGATATGTCAAAGAAATGCCTACTGGACTAAAACATGAAACTCTGTCTCCCTTATTCATTTAAGACAGGACAGAAATTTTACGAACTAATGTACTTCACTGATTTTTATTTATTTATTTATTTATTTATTTAATTTTTTTTTTAAATTTATTTCAGATCCATGCCCGAAAATCTACCCCTTTCAAGTTCTGGTTTATGAAATGACAATCTGCTGCATTTGACAGAGACATCCAATCTTGTGTTGTTTTAATCATAATTCTTACTGACCTGTGAAAATCTGTAAGGACAGCCAATTTAGATTTCCTTAAATTTTGAATTGAGATATAATGAACTTGACAAGCGTTCCAGCCAAGCTGTCTCCCAACCTTAAGCTCCATACATCTTAGAATAGGCTCCAGGAACTCCAGCATTGGATATGTTGTTATGGATGTGTGAGGTTGATGGATATCTTACACTTAATGGTCAGATCACTTTAATGGACCAATTCTTGCTGGGAAATAGCAGTTCTTTTCCTGTGCCCATTTCATGTCTTTGCTAAGAATCTAGAAATATCCTCAAAAACACCTCCAAAATTTCTGTAAAAGGTGGATTTAAATGGTATGATAGATAGCACATTATCTGCAGCAGTGCTTGTTATCCACAGTGAAATTTCACAGTCAGACTGTTTATCTCAAACTATTGATTTATCGAGGATATTTAACGTAACTAATGATGCTCAACTGTTACAGGTTTTACCGAATGCTGGTGCTGTTGGATGCTATGTAGATGCAGGTGGTCAAAATACACAATCACAGCTTGCAATGTTCCACCTTAAGCCCATATTTTATTCGCAATATTGCCCAGGAGAGACACAAATTACGTTTTATTGGATACTGATAATGAAATTGTCCGTACTTATGCTCCCTTTATGAATCAAGCTATACTAGATTTACGAAGTCTGATTTAAATTGCCCTCTTTAACATCAACACTGTTACCATGTGTAAAGAAAATATATAAAAAACGTTATTTCTGCAAGTGATCTGATAATCTGATTCATGTATATCTCTTTTATATTTTTCACTAATTTCATTTTCCACCTATCAGATTTAGCACTACAGCTTAATAAGTCACTGACCACATTTAATCACACAAGTGCCTGGATGTAGGATTGCATTTTCATAACTAATGAAAATTCAATGTTAAAAAAAAAAAAATCAAAGGCCAATTGTTTGATTATGGTGACATTATGTTTATGAATGTTATAGATGTCAGACCGTGGAACTTGTACTAATGGCATTATGTTTACATCCCTTTTCCTCTGTGTTTCTTTATGCACAGCCACATGCCTAATTATACAACTAGCTAATTACATCTGTGCAAAATAATCAGTCTGTTGCTGATCTTGATGAACATATGGTGCCAAAGCTGTATACCCTCCTAATGTTGAATTTATTTCTATTGAGGACAAACTAAAACAATGTGTCCCTGTACACACTGTACAAGACAACATGTTTCATTTTTTTTTGCTAAAAATAATTCTAAAACGTTCATTCAGAATGCATGGTGGACATCGCGTGCGAGTTTAATGTTTATAATGGTGTCCACCACTGCTTGCTCCTGAACAAACTTTTAACACAGGATTTAGGAGGTAAAATATTCAAACAACATTCTTTTGTCCTGAGGGTGACAGGTTAATCTCCAGCATAAAGAATGTTTTGTTCCAGCACTGAACTTCTTCCCTATGATTTTTACATGACCCTGATTTTACTCATGTGTCTCAATGGTAGCATCTTTTTACCCCTACAGTACATACTGTATTTCTAAAAAGTACAGAATTGTCTGTTTTTAAATCGATACCCCCACAGAGCACGAGACACAATACATGTCATTTCTGTGTTCCCTTGTGCCCAATTACCACCGATGTAGTAGCAGTTAGATAATTAAACTTAGATGGCTGCCACAATGGAAGACTTTAAGTAAAATCTATAATCAAGTGCATGCTGGGAAAGAGGCCACCCAAATAATCAAAGTCTAAAATTCACACGGGGAAGCCAGTGGGGAAATGCTAAATCCCTCATTCACCAGAGACTCATGTTGCTGGACAGATTTAACTCTGTCACTGTCAGAGTCACTGGTACTAGAAATGCAGCGAAATGTTTCTAAGGTATTTAACATGATGACTGGTTAGCATTCCACTCAAACCCCGTGTTAAGCGCTACAACATTACCATTAGCCTTCAAAATGTTAAAGTATTTAATATCGGGCTAGAGCACTTTAGCTTACACTTATTCAAAATCTTCTCACCGTACCATCAGCCAAAGACATCGCACTAATTGACGGTTCATTCTGCAGTGGCTCTGTTCGGGTCCAGCTTCTTACAAACCAAAACCCAACCCAAGAGACAAGCGGCTGACCAAGGCCTGTGACCTCATGCTATAGGATACTTGGAAGTGTATTGAAGTGGAAACTTTTTTGAAGAACTGCCTTTTATTTTCTGCTCAGCTGTGAGATTATATGGCCGTGGCATTTCCTGTACTTAACTAAACTCCCACGCATATTCATTGCAGAGCTGTAGGTCCAGTCAGATAGTGGAAACAGGTTCAAGCAGAGAGAAGATGCTAGCCAGAGTTGAGAAATGAGGTTATGAACCTCTCTCTGTTGGCCATTCCTCTTACCCAAGGCCAATGGCCCATTGACACAGCACTCTATCATGACAAATGTCCCTGTGTACCAGGTGCAGACCCACTGCTGAGAGATCAACATTCTCTGGGAGTAGGATGCCCTTAGTCCATGTTCTAAGCTACCTGAATGACAGTTTCTGCAATCTGGTCCAGAAAATAGCCATTAGCTACCTCATGGGAATTGGGTTGGGTTTGCTGGTGTGGCTAACTCTCCAGAAATCCACCATTAACTCTCTTATGCAAATGCATAAGAGTAAGCGGCCACAGTTGTGGAAATATATTTTTGGCATTACACTTTAAACAGTACTACACAAATATTCAATCAAAGAATGTTTATAAATAGCATACATTGGACGATTAAATAAGTACCTGGAATAAAGTTCTGCAATCTCATAAATTGGAAGTGTTTCCACAACTTTGGCCACTAGTATACCTTCTTCAATAATATCTATCAAGAGCAGCTGGCCCCAAGCCAGAAATCGTCATGTGACCAGGTTTACCTCCATTGATTAGTCCCACCTGCACTCTCATTCTCAACAAAGCGCAATATTTCTTGGTATGTTCTTATGGATCTCTTCCCACTAAATCAGACTTCATCACCTACAGCCATCATTTCCTCCCATTAAAATGATTATCCATTCATCCTACAGCCTCACTTCCATGTCTGTATGTGTACGTGTTTATTTCTTTGATCCCTGCTTTCTGGATTTGGCATTTACATCTGTGTCATGCTGGCCCAAAATGCAATTGGAAATTTCTCAGGGTCTACTGTGAGACTTCGACTCCCATCTGATTTTTTTCCAGGTTTGTATGGAGCGGGTGTTATTACTATGTACTGGCGACTTCAACATGCTGTAACATTACAAGCAACATCTGACGATTCCTTCTCCCCTATTTGCACAGCCCAATGTCAGGCTGTAGCAGCTCAATCTAAGTCAGGTGCTGTTAAAGTGCAACGCCCAAAGGGATTTGAACCAGAAACCATCATGCAATGGGGCCAAGCCCATAACCCTTAGGCCGCTTGCCAGATTCCATCACACCCCAGTTGACATATTATGCCTGATGGTCCATTAACGATTTAAGAATCCAGATATATCGCTACCCCACAATTTCATGTTGGTTTCTTGTATTCTGTAGAATGTTTTTACCCGCTCTAGTGCCTTTCAAGAACAATGGCTCCTGTTTCATAACTTTCATATGTGGGGAGAGTTTAATATGCTAAGAAAAATATTAGAAAGTATAATTTCTCCAGAGTATCATAGCAGCATCTCAGCATTAACAGACAGAAGAATGCTTATACTGATCGCTCACTTGCATTTATATCTTACTCGTTTATCTGCATTAGGATGACATTTAATATTCATGGAAAAAGTACATGTAAATGACGACTTATGATATCTTTTATATATTTTGTAATGATTTCAAACCAGTCATCATTTTCTCATATACCACTGCACACAGGACGTAATTATCGATTAATTCACCTGCAGTAGATTTAAATAAAGATTTTCCAGTTCGCTTTATCACATTGTATCTGTCCATACTAACTTGATTGCATGGCAGTCCTTCTCCAGGCAGAAATGAATCATCTCTTTAGCTTAAGAGTGAGAGGAGTGATCATTACGTTGCACAGCCAAACATAACAGAACAGTGCCCTCTATGTTGAGACCCCAATCTTTGCATTTATAAGCATTGCGACAATAGTTCTTCATGCATTTCAAACGGGCTAGGATTTCCCGTTGGGGGTGTTCTGCATACACATGACAGGTGGATTGTTTATTCAAGCTCAGATGAGGGGGAGATAATTTTACTACATTTGGAGCAGCTCACACTTTTTGAAACTGCCTGTGTTAGCAACATTTAATAGGTCCATTGGTATATTCTAAGTTCTGTTGAACAATTATCATAAACACGTTTTTGTCATATGTGACAGATAAAGACTGGAATAAGCACTTGTGATGATTTATGAAAAGTGGTTTTCTCTTCTATTTACAGAGGTGCTTTCATGGGGATTCTTATTAAGTGGCAGATCGTCACTGTGCCGTAGACGAGTGAGAAGCAGAGTCATCAACAACACATACTTATCCCTAATTTGTACATAGGTCAGAAGGTCAACTCTGAACAATTCAGGCATTCCTCAGTAAATGTATTTTCTAAAGAGTTCACTGGAATTTATTTTGTCCAACTTCAGTATAATTTAGTGTTCAAATTATTGCAGAATTTAAGGAACAGAGAAGAAACTATTTGCCTAAGTGTGTCAAGGCAAATGTGTTACGTATTTCATTTGTTACGTCATAGAAATTGCATACCGTCAAAGAGAAACATGATTATGACATAGTGTACCATCACAAACAAAATGCCACGACATACTGGTTTAACCTGGCCACCGCCACCTCCAGCTCCCCTTAACACCTGGTTTTCACTGCGGTCTCGGTTGGTTACAGGCAACATGTACAGGAAGAGGCATATTCATAAGGAAATATCCTTGTTCTTTGTTGGAAAGGAGGACAGCCCGTCAAATCCCTGTCTCTAAATATACCGAATGATGGAATACTGCACAGCCAAACAGCATGGAACATCAGGTACAGATAAACGCATCAAATATGCAAATACAAAACTGAAAACTGGCAATAATATTGGAAGGGTAAACTCTGGGTGTGCATCAGGAAACAAACTTACTAATGTACCATTAGTGTAAGAAAAAGAAAGATAGAGTATTTAGGTATCAAGTTCAAGGAAATATTATATCAAAACAATGTGGAAAACCTGTGCTGTTGTTATAAAATGTGACAAATTATAATAAATATAGAATAATAACAGATAAATATTCCCTTTTCCCACAAATAGTTTTATGTACAATTTCTGAAATATTGTCATACACTGTATAAGATCGACATAAAATTTACTTGAATACAATGTATTCATATGTTTTTTTCATGTATTTTTCCTACTGCAAGAAATACATATAAAAGCCTCAAATTTCAATGATAAAGCATGGGTACAAATTTGACCTAAACGTGGGAACTACTTGTCTCCAGAACGTCAAATGGTGATACTGCAGCATTTCCCAAAACTACTGTTACGCAGCAAAGGATGTATGCAAGCAGCTGCAATACATGGCAAAATATGCAGTCATCCAGCGGATTCCCATCCTGTATCCTAATCCCAGGCGTCAGGCACCGCCATGCTGACCTGCGTGTCACTGTCCCCCTCGCTGGCGTTCCGCTCCTCTGGCGCTTTAATGAACCACCACTGAATCTCCAAGTAAACAGAGGACGTCCCGCTTTGAAAGGCGCACGCCATTTCGATGTTTTGACCTTCCTTGGCAGTAACATTTGACGGCATTTCAGTAAACTTTCCTGCAAATCAGAAAGCACAGTAAGTAAGCAAATTCACCGCTCCACAAGCACGTATTATCCGCAGCGAAGGGCCAGTATCAGCAATACGCTCCTTATCGGCGGAGCCCTGGGGCTTATCTCTTAAATACTTAATTAATTCCTTTCAACGAGGAGATGGGCTTCTCCCCTAAACCTTACGAAATCACCTAAAAGCCCGACTGACCGAATTTAAACACAAAACCCCACGAATCAAGAAGCGATATGAATTTAACTTAATTTCCCCTGTATGAAGATATTTTAATACGACTTTGAGGAAGTTTCCATTCAGTCAGCTCTACGGCTTAGCTTTATAAATAGATAGGCTACCTACAGATAAATATTAATAGGCCTATGCTAAAACATATCGGTTTGTTAAAAATATATATTAAATTGATTCTAAAGCAACAGGCAGTTTTAAAGGTGCCTGGAATTATTTTAAACGGAATACTCCGTATAGAGAGAGATAAACAGCTACGAAGGGTATGCCATTTAACCTTACGCGGCACCCATGCATTGACTTATTTCAAGACGTCTCGTTTCATGTTTGCACATCTGCAAACAGAATCATCGCTGTAGAAGCTGCAAAACGTAATATGTATAATTTTAAACGATTTCCGGAAATATTAGTTATAGCTGAAGTTTATAAAGAGATGGATTTTTAAATCAGAAATCTGAAATAAAGGGAGCTGTCCAGTCCTAAAACAACTGCATTCCATTAACACGGTGAAATCTAATTTCAGCACATGGGCTACTTTGAATGCGAGCCGCGCTTCATGTTTCATCTAAGTTCCTCTTTTGTCAGGGATAAATTAAAGAAAAAAAGAAGAGGGAAAGCGCAGATGCTGCGGAGCCCGCGGATACCAGCAGCATAACGGCAGATCGTCACATAGCACCTAATTTTCACGCTCAACAGTTGCATTTGATCCACCGATGCTGGAACACTTTCCCCTGCACCATTCCCCCCACAGTATTTAAAAAAAAAAAAAAACAAGCACTGCAATGTCTTATGTTTTATTATTTTGAATTGTATTGGTATTGCTAACTGTCATGCCAAATGGTCATATATAT
>JAODJU010000033.1:12781002-12794063 GCA_026776725.1 Gnathonemus echidnorhynchus
ATTTGTCTTTAAAGTTCCAATTCAATGGCAAACCACCTCTTGGTATAAATATTAAAATACTGTGCACATAATTCAAAGGGCTCATCTCAGAGGTAGCATTTAAATTTTAATTTATTATAAAATAATGAAGACTACATGCATTACCAACTTGGCATCAGAGACTGCTGTAGGTGGTGAAAGCTAGCTGACCTGGATGAGTCTCTTGTCCGGGTATAAACAGGGTCAGCTAGGTGGATTTGTGAGAGCTTTGTCTGGATTTGTGCAGGAGTCAGAGCTGTTTCTTGGCGAGCAGCTGTTGCATTTGTATCCAATTCTGAAGCCCGTTCCCGTCTTCTGTGTCAGTCGAGTTTACTTTCTATAAATATTCCACATGGTAATTACTAAGTGCATTTTCACTGAACCAATATTATGAAAGTAGCACACGTTTAATAAGAGGATATTCAGGGTGATAAATCACAACAGCAGAATCACTGTAGTACTGCTTTGAAAACACAACAATGAAGAATATCACTAACACTGACTCTTCTATCTGCTTACTAGAGGTGCACAGTGACACATGCTAGTGCTGTTTGAGGACACTCGGTCAGTTTCCGTCACTCACCTAAGACACCTAGAAGCAGCTGGGCTACGTTTACACAGGGCTTGGAAGCAGGCAGCCCAAGCGAGGTAGGAAGTCAAAACATCACACTCACTGAGGTCGCTGGTTAAGCTTTAATTCTTTGCATGTAAGAGAACACGCATTCTTGCACTTTTGATATGTACTTATTCAGTCTGGGTTTATGGTACTCTTTTCATCTAAGTATGAACATGTGTATCTTTGCTTATGATTTATATTGATGAGGAAGCAGCTGGGTTACACTATATTGTGTGTGTGTCTGTGTGTGTGTGTATATATATATATATATATATATATATGCACACACACACACATTCTGACCCATAATTAACACACCCATCCTTCATGTGGCGTTTATGTGTTTCATTCCTGAAACAAGTGAGTAAAGTTACAGTAGTCATTCAGTCATTTTGTCACCCCAGTCCCCCTCCCCCCATGTACAGAAAAAGCTGCTTCTTTGTTGCTTTTATTCTGTAGGTTTCCCTGTGGTTTCCTCATTTTTGTTAGCTCGCTTTGATCACCATCCCTTGGGAAGGCTACAATAAATAAAAGAGGTTGGTTTGCTGCGAAGGCTCCACGTCTCTGTTTGCCGGCCGCACAGCAGAATCTTTCACGGTGCGTAAAAGGGAACAAAAAAATGGTTCAAGTCAATTTCACATTAAGATTCCGTTTTCCTTTATGCTGGAAGCTGTAATAACATTTCAAAATTGGTTCCAGCTTTAACAAATAATGTTAAAAAATTAGATGTCATGACCCAATTAGATGGAGTAACGCAAAATCTGCTGTATCAACAGAAACCAAAGACATACCTAAAAGCTCTCAGGTTAAGCGAAATAACTCTGACGACAAATAGGCAAGTTAATTTCAATAATTAGTACAGATTTTTAGTGGTTCATTAGTTATGCTTAATATTACAGACAGACAAGTAGACTTTCTCTAAGCTCCTTGTAGCAATATTGTCCCTTTTTAACGTTCTCTTCATCCCACTGCGGCCTGGAAGGAGTTTTGGTGTAAGAAGTACCATGATGCTACAGTATTACTTTTACCTCCTAATATTTTTTTAATAAATCAAAGAATGAAATTTTATGTTGTTTTATTATCTGCCTTCCTTTAGAATTAAAAGAATTACATTTACTTCTAGGACTTTCCCAGACTTAAAAAAAGAGGAAGCTTACTTCTGGGTAGACATTTCTAAGTTAGTTAGACTCATCTCACTTCCCAGCAAATTTGATCATTTTTTGCCACCTGCTAACATTCAGTCGTGTATTCGGCCTCCAACTCTCCCTCGTTCGCCCGTTTTCAGCGCTATCAGCTCTCGCTCCCATGCCGGCTTCTTTGATCTCCTCTGTTCTCCATCTTCAAGTCCAGCTAGATGATGTTTCTTTGCCCTCTGATTCACACAAGCTTTGCACTTTGAGAACAGCCTCTTCCCAACCTTGGCCATCCTGCCAGCCATCTCATCAACATTACTGTCAGTTCAAAGTAGGGAAAATTAGCTTTTTTCTTCTCATCTTAATTTGACCTACTTTTCCCTTTTTTTGGTCTAAACCTATAGTTGGGGAGCTGTGATTTTTAGCTACATTACAACCATACAATCGTCTACCTCAATTACTCCAGTTCTTTTCTTTGCGCTGAGTCCTCAAAGATCAATTCACCCATTACCACCTTTTAACTATCATAATCAGATCTTTCCATCCCACCAGCCAAATTGCCAGGTTCTCATAACCATCAAAACCCACCTCTTGATTTACACCTTAGTTTTCTCTTCTGCTGGGGCCTGTATCACAAAGTGATATCTGCTGGCCAGCAAGATACCGTACAGGATTTAATGTACCCCAGTTTAAAGGTACTTCATCTTTGTTCACTTACATTCAGTCCAGACAACTTTAAATTTGGCAAGTTATTTTGCTAACCCAAAATTTAGCCTCGTGATACAGGCCCCTGCTCTTTTAACTGAGCTCCCAGAATTTTCATCTACATTAGTTTATTCCAAACACAATGGGTCACAGAGCAGGAAAAAAATGTTGTTTACAAGCTATTAACTCCTAGACCCCTCCTAAACAGCATCAATGGAGGATTTAACAGTTCTGAGCAAAAAAAGAACCTTAAAGAAAGACTAAACATGTAGTTTTTCAAGTTTGAATTAAAAATACAGTATATTTGAAAACCAAACATAAGGAAGTAGATTTTTAGCCACATACAAATGCAGAACATACTGATCCTTTTAAACCAATAACACTTCAGTGCTCCTTTTCTACAAAAGTGAATTTTGCAGAGTTCATCGCACGTATGTTTCCCAAAAGCATTGTTACAAATAATATTAACAACTGAACAGTTCCAACAATGAAAATCTCTAATGGGAGTTTTTGGGAAACTTACCCCACATTTCACCCCATATAATCAAAATTCCATGGCAAAATGCACCACATATCAAATTTGATGGAAACAACAATGATGAATCAGCACAGGAATATCACTAATTATTTTTTTAGTCATGGGGAACAGAAACAAAAACAAAAATATTGTTTCTGTTATTATGCAATCAATCATGCATGCCGCCTAATATCAAATAAGCTTGAAATTCTGAAAAAATAAACAGGTTACAAATATGACCTCAAAATATGACAAGCAGACAGAGCTGCTAAAATTCAGTGTAGGTAAAATATCCTTTCAAAATAATCAGGGCCTCCATGTTCCCCTTCTTCACACTTTATTATGGTTTTGATTTAAGTTACATTTTTAATATTTTAGTGCAAACATGAGCAGAAGAGTCATTCCGACGAGGTTATTTTGTCCTTTCTGATGAAACAAGCATTTTTAACTAAAAAGAGGGAAATGTCTGACTAAATGTATGATTTTGAATCAACTTTATCTGCTATTTAGACACTAATAAATTGAAACAGGTAAACTAATCATTATAATGGTAACACTTAATTTGACAGGACACAAATAATATGTTATGCTACTACTTATGTATTAATTAACCACAAACCAAGTCTTACAATAGTTGCATACTGATCTCATGTTAATTTATCATTAATAAATCATGATGCATGTTTTATCTTAAGCAGTTACTATATTTGTTACTGTATCTGTTAATTCTGTAAACCTTTGTGAACTACTGAAGGAACAAATCATGAAAACATGTTAAATAATGATCTCATTTGTTCATCATTAATGAATCATGATGCATCTTTTATCTCAAATAGCTACTATATTTGTTCATGATTTATACTTCAGTAGTAACTGAGTTAAGTATTTGTGCCTTGTCAAGTAGTGTTACCATTTGAATTATGTATAAGTTTCAGATTAATCAAATTATTTCAAGCATGTTCTGTTTCTCATAATTTGACCTTTGTGTCATGTATCATTTTAATCAAATTTTGTGTTCTAAAATTATGTAATATTTTTAAAAACTAATTTACAATGTCTGGAAACACGTTTTAGTGCTATTAACTGAAGATAAAGAATTTTTCTTTTAAATAGCAAAACCAGTAACAAGTGAATATCAGGGAATCGAAATCAGCCTTGCCTTAGGCTTAGCCACAAGCACTGATTGGTTCTGGGGAAAAGGCATGACCTTGACTGCAATGGAAGAGCCTGCATCACAAAATCAACCAGCCCATCCCAGAGGTGTCCTTGACCAATGCTACAGGCAAACACTGAAAGAGTACTAGACATCTGTAAGATTCAGCTTGTTATTCATGTATAAAAGCATAGATTGCTTTGAATTTCGTATACTTATTTCCACTGCAGACTCAAAGTTCAGATATACAAAACACGTGCAGAAACAGGGACAGGTGAGAAATGAAAGAAATGTCGGTGGTCAAATCAAAAATTAATTAGGAGGACGCTGGAGATATGAACAAATTCAATGATATTGCCTAATAAGGCTAACTTGTTAAACACTAGCAACCTGTCAGCTGTTACGGCCATGGGGCATGGTGCAGGCGGGGAAAGGAAGGTGACAATCCACTTGCAGTTCTGAGACAAACAGGGGATTATTAAAGAAACTGGACATACAGGGTAAAACTACAAAATAAAAGGACCACAAAGGGTCAGGGAATATGAAATAAAGCACAACTTTAAAAAAAAAAAAAACTAAGCAAAACCACAGGGAATAAAGTCAGCCAGAAAACAGAAAAACAAACACACTGTAACATTCACAAAGGCTGGCACTTAAATAGAAACAGCTAACCAGCTAACGAGGGGGCAGGTGTGGAACATGACAATTAACCAATCAGCCGAGACATAGAACAACAAGCAACAGGTGGGGTGAGTTATAATAATGGGGACAGAACCAGGGAACAATCAGAAAACTAAGAACACTAATCATTCCTAATAAACAGGAGGCTAACACTGGGGAGGTGACAGGAACCAACATAGAAGCAGAATACTATGAAACAAGGAGGAAGTGAGGCAAACCAAATGCAAGAACAAAAGCAAAGACAGAAACACCAAACCAGGAATTAAGTGAAATAAAATTTAAAACGGCTAAGACTGGTCTCAGGCCAGCCTTGAACCCATGACATGAAGGAACAGAATCTGAGCCACACACTCAATCCACTGACCTATGGGGCAGCCTAGGGAACAGTAAGAACACACTAGGCACTGGAGCTGAAGGGCAAGAAACAGGGAAGCGGACAGGATGGCCAGCAACACCTGCTGTCCAATCGGGAAGGGGACAGGATGGCCAGCAACACCTGCTGTCCAATCGGGAAGGGGACACCACATGGAGGGCAGGGTCAGACGGGCGCTGACCCTGACAATCAGCAATATATTTTCAATTCACTTTTCTGGGGAGAGCAGTACCCACAATTATGCTTGGTGTCTCTAATGTTTTCAGAAAATCAAACTATTACTGGTGTATGTACTGTAAATCTATATTGTTTGTATACCCATTCCTCAATGATTGCCTTCCATAGTTGTGGTGGTAATATTCACTACAAAATAATTTTGTGTCTTGCATTTCTTTAGATGGAAATAACTGACAGTACAAACCTCACTCTTACTGAATGCTTTTTTTTGTACATACGAGTTCCCATGGTCTCCCAGTGCTTGCAAAGATTTCTACTGGGAAATCCAGTTTGTTCCCACTGTCCAAAAACATGGCCAAGCAATGTGGTCTCTCTAAATTGCCCATATTTTGCACATGTGTGCGCTGTGATGGACTGGGTGCACCTACCTCTTGACCTGCACTTCTATTAACATCAGTCAACATTATTGAAAATAGAAATTCTAATAAAATAACTTAAAATATTTCTTCAAAGAAATACCAATATTATCCTTTCCCCAAGTTATAAAGCTTAATTTAAAACAAGGTTCAATAGGTTTTGATATATAACATTCCAGCAAACCCATTGTTACTATGTACAAGTATAATTATATTTTCCTAGACACACAAAGAAAAATATTTACACTTAAATGTTAATTATTATTCACTGTGTAGTGTTTCAAATCACATTCAGTTGCAAAAAGAAACCCTATAAAAAAAGCAAATTTCATAATTTAATGGAAGGTTTATGAAGTGTGAAGGTAAACGTATAACAGTAATTCATAAGTAAAGCTGATAGACATGCCACAGTAGAGCCAAAGTCAAAAAAGTTGAACTGAAGGAAATTTGGTTGTTTTTCAATCCACAATTACTGATAATTAGTAAAGGGCATTATCTCTCTGACTCATCTCATTGTGAGGCATTTGTGTAAATCCCTCTCAGTATTCTGTTCTATATTTCAAAATTTTAAAGTGAACTTGCAAATAAATTAATTTACCCACCTTTTGTTGTTGCTGCAGTATATACATAATCTTGTGCACACAATTAATGGATTTTACTTTTGACAGGATAATTAGTCCAGATTAATTATTTGGACTAATTATGCATATTACTGCAATGCATGTGAAACAGAGCACCTTCAGAGCTGGATTCATTGTTCACAATTGTTTTGCTGCATCCTGTGTTTATTGATATTCAAAGCCATTCCATATATTTTAGTAAGCAATTTAAGATCTGCTAGTTGTATTTCAGCACTGCAGTACTTTAGATTATGTCAGACTGATGTAACTTCTTCTTTAACTATATTATATGTATAGTATATACACAAGAGCAGAACGAAAAATGACTGGTTCAGAGAGACAACCAATCAGGTTTTAGGGGAAGTGGGTCTAAGAAACTAGAGGAGGTGGGACCAAGACTTGATTGATTGACTAGTCCTGTCTACTCCAGTCGCTTGGACCCACTTCTTCTACAATCTGATAGGTTATTACTCTGAACCACTCATTTTTTGATCTGCCCTCAGCACATTTTCTCCCACAGTGCTTCCACAAGCTTCTTTGCAGTCCTTCAGGGGGTTCCTGCTGGACAACACAGTCTTCTTAACTTTCCCAAGATAGAGGTTCCTGGTTCACTTTTTCCTTCAAACCTTGAATGATCTCTGTCACTTAACCAGCAGCTGTTTAGCGGTTGTTGGTTAACCTGGTCATGCTTCGCTTTCCCTCCATACTACATCAATTAGTTTTTCATTTTCAAGTAACAGGACAGGATTTGCAGACAGAGTATGAAGACTCAAGGGCCTTTTCTGGAAGAAAACCTGCAATGACTCTTTCTGTTCATGCTCGAGCATTTCGGTTTACATGGTGCCCCGATTTATTTTTAAAGATGGATAAAGTGGGTGCTGCAAGAGTATTCCATCTTTTAGGAAAGGTATACTAGGTAGTAGTTTAAATTTACATGTTTCACCTAAAGGTCACTATGATATGTGTTACTATCCCACATAGTATCAAGAGAGCTCACACTACAATCAATCAAGAGGGTTCCAACAATGAAGAACGACCCAAAAAAGGGGTACACAATATCTGGTATACTGGTTGAGGGGGAAAGTATTAACTTTTCAGGGAGAGAGTATTAACTTTTGCGGATGATCTTATCGTTAGTCTCCTTCCTGAGAGAGTAAGAAGCACAGGCTCTCCCATATACTCTCTTGCTGCTTTTTCCATGATTATTTATGAGTGGCTCTTCCTTTTATCCTCTCCATCCTCCAAGCCTGAACTAGGGTTAAGTTTTCACAGCCTGATTATATACAGCCTTTTTCTTCTGTTTTATAGGTCCCTACTGAGATGGTGGCCTTTTACTTAATCTTGAAATAGAGAAACCCCAAGAATAAAGTCCAGGTCGTCCTTCCCAAATTCCCTCTGTCACTCAGCTCTGTCCTCCATTCACACCTGTTTTCCCACACAATTTTTAGTCTTTGATACTCCACTAACAGGTACATCCTTGGAATCAGAACATTTTCCCAGTCAATTTCAAACTGATTGTGACCCATTTTTTAATATCTTGATCTCACGCATTTTCTTTGTTCTCCCTGAATCTCCTGGATTTGTCAGCAGGTTAAACGGGGAATGGCCATATAGTGTGTTAGCCTTACAAGATGTGGTGACCAATTCCTCAACAGAGTGTTATGGGGTAAGAATGATGCCTTAGTATGAGACCAGAGAAGTCGGATTTGTAGAGCTGATGTTTTGATTATAATTTGATTTGAATATTATTTTCTAAAGTATTTGAGGTTAAAGTGGATTTTGGCTGTGTTGGTGTACAGCTTCCAAAATACAAAAAAAGTTATTGACCTAAGAATTTTCTGTAGTCATGCTGCTTTTCTTGTTTGAACATTGCCTTTAGGATTTAAGATGCGTTGTGGTATTTAGGACCTCTTAATTTTAAATTTGTGGACAACCAAACTACAGGCCAGAAACACAGACCCGACTTATGGAATAATTTTAATCAAAATGGCCACAGACTTGGTAAATGTGCTTCAAGTGGAGCTCTGCTCCTGTAAAAGTACACATCACCATTCATACTGTAAAAATGCCCCAAGTCCTGCTCCCATCCCAGCATCCCCACAGTCGTAAGTCAGCACTCTCTCTCCTCCTGTAAAGTACACATCACCATTTGTACTGTAAAAATGCCCCAAGTCCTGCTCCCATCCCAGCTTCCCCACAGTCATAACTCAGCACTCTCTCTGCTCCTGTAAAGTACACATCACCATTTGTACTGTAAAAATGCCCCAAGTCCTGCTCCTATCCCAGCTTCCCCACAGTCATAAGTCAGCACTCTCTCCACTCCTCTCTTGTAAAATTTCATCCTTGTGATGGACTCTTACTGTTGCCTGTGTTGAATTTATGGAACCTTGTATAATATATAGAAAAAAAGTATCTATATATGTAAATGTATGCATATATGTAATATATACCTCAATCATTCATCATTCTCTTCATCATAACTGCTCCCATAACTTCTTGGATAGGCTTCAGACCCCCCATAACCCTGAATAGGACATTTCAGAAAATGGATGGATGGATGATTTCCTAAATATAAAGCGACGGGCACAAGGCAGGGAGCAATGTGGGATGGGGCGCCAATCCATTGCACAGCAAAATGCTTAATCCTAAATATATAAATATCTTATCCAGTACTGATTAGCCTGAAACATATTGCAGAAGGCAAAGGGCACAAGTCAAGAGAAGATTGTGACAGAAAGCCAGTCGGAACAAGCTCTTCTTTCACTTAAAATTTTTGATAATTTCATTAGTCTAATTGCACCAGATTACATTCATTTAAAAACACATTACTATTACATTATTTTTTCCTACTAAAAAATATCACTATGTTAAAGTGTTCAAGAGAAATGCAGGCTTTCTCCAAACCAAAATCATGTTAAGTAAATTGTTTGCTTTTAAAAGTAAACAATGCATATTGATCTCTCTCATAGTCATACAACATTTTTGATGTATTGACCTGATGATGTTAAGGGAGAAACATTCCATACAGACTCAGAAAAAAAGCTTTAACTGACAAACAGAATTATCTTTATGCCAAGAAAAAAGGTCCATTAGGACACCTAAAACAAATGAGAAATTCCTAAATGTCTTTGTGAAAGCTGGCCAGTTAAAATATCATGTGGCCATAATTTTACATCAGAGGAATTCATATTGCATTACATAAAACCTCTAAATGGGCTCTCAGGGTAAAAGCCAGAAACAAGTTTGGCAACTAAATAGATTATCTGGTAGTTTGCAATGACATGGGTAGGGCGTCATCTGATAAAAATCCATCATTCATATTCTGTGCCGTTCAGCGGGTCTCTGGAAAATCAAATGACAGGATGGTATTAGACTCACCAGCGGAATAAGAAAGTGTCCCCTCAGAAGTGAGACCATGTAGATGCTGACGATAAGATGTTACATTGAGCAAAGCATAGATTGGCTGAATAATTTGAAATCCTGAAGGGGAATATTATTTAATGATACATTGTGTGCTGTGTATTGATAATGGTTCCATGCATATATAAAAATTAGCGTAGCAAAGGTATCTCAGATTGACATATTTTTAAGGCATGTTCATGGTACTTAGGAGAACAAGTTCAGTTTTCAGATGATGATGGTGATGATTACATTGACAATAAGGATCATTTTTATTGTAGCTTTTTATGGGTACTTACAGCTTTAGAGTCACCGTTATTTGTAGCCTGATACTTACCGAAACGATTAAGGTTTTTTCACAACATGTATGCTTATAGTACTATAACCAGGAGCCTAGTGATTACAAGACCATATTCTTCACCAGTCCGTCGCTTTTGGCTTTTTCTACTGGCATAATGTGAAACCAGTCTGATCTCAATTCTGCGACTACAGGGCCGCTATAAACTAACACAGTACCTTGTTTGGTCAAACTAGCAGCTTGTTTGGTCAGTTCAGGACAGGGACTCCAGTTTAACTGTCTGCCAGGCTGCAGAGACATACTGTAAGCTTGTTTGACTCAAATCAGCTCAGGGACTGACACTGTTTCAGTATATCAGCTCAGAGGCTCAGCTTGTTTGATCAATCCAGTTCCAAGACTGGCAGTTTGTCTAATTCACTCAAGTCAGAGGCTACATGGAAGTTTATTATGCAGCTGCTCACCTCCAGTTTAACCGACCCAAGCAATTAGTGAGAAAGCTAAATCTAAAGTCATTAGATTGTGATACACAGTGTTCTTACAATAACACTCCAGTGTGTACTGATCCTGGCCAGGAATTGTGGTAATGCCACTACCTGGGGATTTACTGGAGTCTACAATTTCAGACATCAAAGAAGTAATCAGAACATTACTTAAGTGTTAGATGGGAGTAATACACATCAATTGCCATTCAATCAAAACACAGAGATAAACCTAAGTGGCTACTTAGCTACATAAAACAACTACATTCCACATGTACACTCCTGGGCAAAAATGGGCCCAAGCAAAATGTTGTGTAATTTGGGTTTGGCCCATTTTTTGCCCAGGAGTGTACCATACAACATCAAGAGCCAAAATAATACAAATGATACAGAGCAGAAGATGCATAAAATGCGAGAGAGATCTGGCTACCAATGCTAATCGTGCAGTACTAAGTGGGAGCTCTGACTACAAAGTGATTCTCCCATAAGAACAATACACAGTATGAGTGCTAATCATCCCCTGTGTGGGAGCCCTGGCTACAGAGCGTCCATCCAATAAAGCTACACATCTGCTAACCACACCACAATATGTGGGAGCTCTGATTGGAGGATATTCCCCAGGTTACCTTGTCAACTCTTCTGTAATTCCCAAACCAGCGTATAGTTATGCCCTTTAAGTATACCAATAAATAGACCAATTATTGACCGGCTGTTACAACTGTGATTTTCCTGAGGACATGGCAATGGATCTACAGACAGCCAGATCCCAAGGCTAACGTTAGGTCAGCTAAAATTTTAACGATGGAGTTAAGGTTGTTTCTGCACCGAGGGGACAGAACCTTCTTCTACCAAGGCAAGATATCCCTAAATTTCCATATCTTTAAAATTATATGATATATTGTTTAAAAACTGGGAGCACTATACCAGTTGCATTGAGACCATTGAAATGAGACTATATGCACAAAAACTGCATTTACATTAAACAATACAAGGGTTCTGTATGGACTTTGTGTGAGGTAGGATAGGGAGGAAATGAGCTTGATGGACAGAGCAAAGGGTGGATTTATGAACAGCAACTACAGAGGAACCTACCTCTGGACAGCTTCTAGCTCAGTGGGGGTTGAGGTGGGTGCACTAGGTATGATAAAGTGTGTCTGTGCATCCGGCCTTGTTGGAGTTGACTGGACAGTAACCTGTTAGGATGAAGCAAGGGAGGCCACGATCACAGATTCCAGTGGGTCCAGCAGCCTTACAAAGAGCACAATACAAAAACTCCTGACTTAACATCCTAGTTCCATTCAAGTGACTAGGTCATTAAGCGAAATGGTCTGTAAATGAGTAGCCGCCCCTTACCGATATTTCAAGCTCCAACTTGATAACTTAGTTCTAATTTGCATAACTTTTTCATATTACAGAACATAAAAATACAATCAGAAAGAATTATAAAAACGATGTACCAAAAAACAAATTACAGAAGTGTAAAAAAGAAATTAAGATTAACATTTAAATTATTTTGTTTTATGATCTTCATTTTCATTTCAAGATCGATAACCTTCCTTCGCTTCTTAGCACTTCCTCCAGGTGAAGTGATGCTCTTCCTTTTCTCCGATATGTTAAGGTGTGATTGAGGTACCCATAAAGGCTACTGTAACTCACACCTCTAGGGTCATGGGTTGGAATACTGCCCTCCCCCCCCACAACTACTTTGTTTTCCTCCTGTAGTCAAAAAATATTTTTTAGAAAAACAGAGCCTTTTTCAAGGTTCTCCCAAATATAATATCAATCAGTGGAGCTGCTTTTTGGAGTCCGTTAGAGCTGCATTATGTATCGCTATTAAAATGTCACAGTGAATTAAGCCATGTATCCTGAAAATGTAATTGGGATCTCAGACTGCCCAGTGCCTTGTGGGAGATGAAACGTGGCACCACTGTGGTCAAAAAGCGCAATACTGGACGGAAATTGTGCCAGAGATTCGGTCAGTATTCAAAGGCTGGGGTTGGGGGCAATTTTCATCACCATTATCATTTCTGCTTATAGGGAATGCAGCGTCGCTCTTCTTTGACATTAATACATTAAGTTGCCCTGATGTTCTCATACTCATCCCAACACTTTACTATATTTACAATGGTATTAATATTACAAAAAATTATATTACATTTATCTTACATTACTGGAACACTACATTTGATTGTTTACAGTGACAGAGGGAAATTCCTGAATTACACGGAAGTCAAACAATCCATTGTAATGACGTAAATGGAGAAAGCCATTAAATTCCATTAAGGCCCCAAATTAAGGTTTCGGTTAGCACACTGTGTCTAGGGTGACGGTTGGAAAAAGTATGGCATTTCCAGGCATCAACATGTGTTTCTATGACAGTCCTGCTCTCCATAAGGATAGGAAACCACAGCTTAGCATGCTTTAGTAGCATATTTCCTACTTTCCAACAACCTGTTGTTTCACCCTAAGGCCCCAA
>JAODJU010000033.1:12804489-12823195 GCA_026776725.1 Gnathonemus echidnorhynchus
ATTAATTAAACTTTAATTAATTTCAAACATATTGGTGGAGAATATTAAAATTTATTTGAGCTAATAATTCCTACATTGGTGTGGAAGAACCTGACTGGCCTCCACAGAGCCCTAACCTCAACCCTATCAAAAACCTTTGGGATGAACTAAATTGTAGATTACAAGCCAGGCCTTCACATCCAACATAAGTGCCTGACCTCACATACAGTATGCTCTTCTTGATGAGTGGGCAGAAATTCCCACAGACACACTCCAAAATCTTAGGGAAAGCCTTCCCAGAAGAGTGGCAGCTGCAAAGCTGGGACCAACTCCATAATGATGCCTATGGATTTAAAATGGGATGTCATAATAATTCCTGTAGGTGTAATGGCCAGTACTTTTGTCTATATAGGGTATATCAGACTAATTAAGATTTAGTAGTTTTTCAGCTAGCAATTTATTAATTTGTTGCTGCCACAAATCATAGAAATATTAATACATCAAGAGGTTAAAAACTTTATGGTCACATGGTTTCAAGCCCATTTGTAGACCACTTTGTGGTTCAGTTTTATCTTGACAGACCCCTGATTAAAATCTCATGGAGCTAACCAACACAAAACCTTCTCCCTTGCACATCCTAGCTAGCTAGTTTCCACAATTCACATGTAACATTACACTTGTTTAAAAACTCAATGTGTAGTCCAGCAACCTACAGTACATAAATTTAGAAGTTCAATTTGTTTCATTAACACTAACACCATATAATGTTGACCTAGCTGTCCTACATGATAAAAAATGTTAAGCTAGAGAAAATGGCCTGAGTCCAATAACCCCGACATTCAAAACAATAGGAAAGTACCAAACACAGTTTTTTCCTTTTCTTTTACAAAAGTTTATATTACATAAAATACAGCAGGAATCAATGTAGAAAATTTTACTTCATATAAGTTTTAGCTATAGAAAAGGACATACCTTCAGGAGAGAAAACAAGAAATTAATGATGATCCAAGACTTAAATTGTAATCTTGCAGAGAACTTGCTTGCTATCAGCATAAATATGTATAAATTTTATTTTATTGCTCCTAAAACCCGTTTGAACATTAGGAAACTTCAAAGTAAGACCTAAGTGAACACATTATTTTCAATTTATGAATATTCCAAGATTTAAAAGTCCATAAATGAATCACGTTTTAAGTTTTTCATTTCATATCCAATTAAAATTGAACATAAACACTGAGTACTCATTTGCTTGATCTTTTAAATACATAACTTCTATGTTTAAACTTGCATGAAATCCTATCAGAATTAATTGTACTAAAAGGGCTGAATTAGCAGAATATAAAGTTGTTTATATTAATGAAAAATGTTTTTGTCAATTCAGATAAATTCCATAATGAAATCTGGAAGCAAGACATTTGATGAAAATGATTTTATTGAGGGATGCTCTCAATATTCTGTGGAGAACCTGCCTTTTAAAAGCAGGCAATAGACTTTTCAATTGTTTATGATCCTTCACTGGTTTGAACCCTGCTATTGCAGACTAGTGTTGTGCAATATTGTACTTTGAGCTTATTGTATCATATTCATTATACATGTATAAAATTGATGCATTGTGATAAAGTGATAAAGTGACTCTTTGTGCCATTATGTCTAATCATTAATTAATTTATGTGACCTCTTCCCAAATCAGATTATCAATTCAATTTTTCAGCTGTTTGAATCCCAGTTCTCTTAAATCCCCAGTTCAGCATTTCAGCTGAGAAGGTCTCTGAGAAAAGGAAATCTTTTTAAAGTTCAAAATTGATGCAGCAGTAGTATTTTTATTCCTGGCTCTGACAGTGAAGGGCTGATTATCCCACTGGGCTCTGGACGGTACCACTATTACTGGGAGCAATTCGGTAAGGGTGTGACAAGGAAGAAAATGTTTGGTTGTGGGAGGTCCTGAATGTATAATTCCACTGAGGACATATATGAATATTTTATAAAGATCATTGCAAACATTATAATACAGAATACTGATTTTAGGATCAGGATTGAAGTTGTCAGGCTAGGAAATTGCAAATACCACTATTAAATTGATGCATTTAAGTCATTTTAAGGTCTCCCCTTCTTAGTTTCAATATGGTTTTTTTTTTTTGCAAGAAATCCTTGCCTTTCCACATTTGCTAGTGCTGAGAGGAATTCAAAAATATGAATGAGACACCACTTGGCGCAGCAAGGTAGCACATCAAGGCCTAGAGTGTGATGTCAAAGGCAGCAATGCATTCATTGCGATATGCAGCAGCAGATGATAATTAGCACCATTCAGCTGTGGGGGCAGGAGATTACACCTAGCAGCACGACTCTGACACGGAATCTTCCACAGGCCCATCGGCTGGCTGCTGCTTTCTGGATGCCAGCAGTGAGAGTTTTGCTACATCTGCGATCTACACCACCTCTTCTGCTGGGTGCTGTGCAACCTGTGGAGCATAATGGATCATGACATACAGTATATTGATAGCCTCTTTGACAAAAGCCTTGTAAGTATTATCCCTTGTGCAGCTACAGAGACATGCCACATCCACTATAGTCTTTTTTCATTAATAAAATTGGGAGGCATGGAACAATGCATTGCGTAATAACACCCCATTTAATAACTCAACAAAGTGTCAATGAAGACATCCATCTTGGTTGTTTATTACATAATGGACAGTATCACATTTTCACATTAAAAAGTGCAACTGCTACATTGAGTAATAACCACTGCAATATGTAATAATTTATTATAAAATGCGGGGAAATTTATTGCATATTGCATTCAAGCTGTTTATTACAAAATATGACAGATTATTACAAAATGCAGGCACTATTATATAATGAAGTGAGAATTTGTACATTTTTCGAGTTACAATTACTGTATATAATGCTGTATTCTTACGTAATGCGTTGTTACATGGCAATTAAACCGCAATAAAATAATACATTTTGAATTAAAAATATTGATTTGTTTTTATATTTTCCTTTTTTGATTCACTTTTTAAATTTTTAACTTGTTAAGGAACCTCTCCCTCTCTGCCACCTAACTTTAAACTATAACATTACGTTACTGTTACATGCCTAAGGCTGGATTTGTGTGTTTTTTCCTTTGTACAAATTTTTAACCATAATGGATCTTTAAAAGTACCGTATTTTCATTCATTTTTAACTTTATTTCCCTTTGATCTCAGCATGCAAAGCAGTTGCGTGGAGAGTGTGAATTTTCAGGAAAAGGAATGAAAGCAGTTTCATGTATATTGCAGTACACCAAGTACAAAGAGACTTTCGTCATGAAGGTCTCATAGCAGGAATCTGTGAAAGAAGTGAATAAGATCCTGAGTCTAATGATGCTGTCATCTCCTATGTTAACTATATAACGTGCTTATAAAAGCACTGCCTCACAAATAGAAATTAAAGAACCTTGTGCCACTGACTTACTTTCATTCAATGAGTATGGGGGAAGCAAGACACTACTCTGCTAAGATTGACTTTATAATGACAGTATCATAGTTAAATATTAGTTAATAAAATAGTGGTGGCCTAATGATAGTTGAAAGACTGCTGGTTTGAATCCCGGACCAGCAAGGTACCACTGAGGTACCCTGAGCGTGGTACTGCCAAGCACTGCTCCCCGGGCGCTGAATTAGCTGCCCCCTGCTATGTCACATACGGGTCAAATGCAGAGGACACATTTCATTGTTGTGTGCTGTGGTGTGTCGATAATGATCTCCAAAATTCCCCTTAGTGTCAATTTTATTGGAAAAAAGGAAGGGATCAAAATAGATGAAAACATAAAAAACTTTTTTTGCAGTTTATTTCCAAAATTTAAAACACAAATGTAGTACATCAGACTCACTGGCTTAGCAAAAGTCATTCCGGCACAAACAGGGCATAGAAGGTTTGAATCCAAGTGCTTTAATCTGGTCCATTGACCGCCATGTATTGCAGTGGTGTAAAAAAAAATTGCAATATACAATTGTAGGGCACAGTTAAGTTGTTTCATAATGATGGCTACCAGGGCCGGAACATAAGTCTTTTAAGGAGGACACTCAGCAGGAGAGCCGTAGCAGAATTAAGGGCCTTTTGGATCTGATCCATAATGTCCCACATGAGGGCAACAATGCATGTGGGAGCTTTAATTGTCTTCGGTGCTTCTTGAGGTCTTGAGAGGTCTTGAGTCAGGACAGGGAACGTTCTTGAATCGCAGCCTGTAAGACAAGATGAACCAGAAGCGACTGTAGAATAAAGACCATTTTCCCTGATGAGGATTCACTTTTTTGCCAGCATGGGAATGCTTAGATTGATGACCAAGAGGCCTGGAAAGGATGCCGAGCTCCCTGGAGCTAATGATGCTACTCCTCAAAGGCTAATTTAATGGATAGTAGTTCCCTGTCTCAATGTCATAATTACTCTCCGGAAGAGAAAGGTTTCTTGGAAAAAAGTGAAGATTGGTGCAACTTGGGTAGCTCACCTTTCCATTGGGACAGAACTGACCCCACACTAGATTCTAAGGAATCTGCTTTGAAGAAGAGATTGAATGGTCGGTATGTTTCAAAATAGGTCTGCCTAAAAACTTGTTTTGTAACTATTTTTAACTATTTAAAGACCTGATCTGCCATTTCAAGGTGGTTTTACTACGGAAATTAAGAAAAAAAAGTCAGGAGCAAAAGGGCTCTCTCCACAAATAGAAAATAACGAATGATTTCAAAATAAAGCAGGATTATCTACATCTACAGGTTGAGTTAAAAAATAACATTAGACTTGCTAAGAGGAATGTAGAAAGGAAGATTGCATTGGTGTCAGGGTCAGCCCCTGTTGTCCTACTCTCTGTCCCTTCCCCGTTTGGCCAGCAGGCGTTGCTGGTCATCCTGTCCCTCCTGTAGTCAGTCTTTGTGTTTTCCCCTGCTCCCTGTCATTGTCTGTGAACCCTTCTGTCCTGTGTTCGAATCCCACCTCCTCTGTTTTTGTATTTGTTCCTAGTGTTTTCATTTGCATGAGTTTTTCCAGTTCCCGTGTCTGGTGATTTTTGTATTCTGTTTTGGTTTCTTGTTTTGTTTTATGTTTTATTGGGTTTTGTTACTCTCAGTGTTAGATTCTGTATTTCCTGTTTTCTTGGTTAGTTCTTAGTTTCCCTGTTTTATTTCCTTTGAGTTAATTAGTTTCACCAGTGACCTGTTTTCCCAGTCTTTGTTAACTAGTCTCACCTGTCCTGTGTTAGTCTTGTTACCCAGTTTTAGTTTCAGTATTTAAGTCCCTGCTTCTGTTCTGTTCCCCAGTGGTTCGTTGATTTTGAATGTTCTGTCGATTGTGATGGTTAATGTTTGTGATTATTCTGCGAAGTTAGAAGTTTGTCCTGCTTACCTGCCCTGTTTTTGTAATTAGTCTTTGTTTTTCCCCTTTGCTTTTGACCCCTCAAGGTCCTTTTGGTTTTTGTAGTGTTCTTAGTGTTTTATGTTTTGTTTAATGAATCCCCCTTTGTCCACTGAGCTGTCAATGGATTGCCATATCCTCTGTTCTCTGCCTGCACGATGCCACACTCTTGTGCCCGAACTATCTGAGTCCATGACAATTGGAGGCTAAGGATGACATTAAAAGTTTCTTCCAATATTTTAACTCCTAAAGAGCTCTAAAAGCTGAAATCACTAATGTGCAGGATAGTAAAGGCCTTATAATTGAAAATGTTCACAGTAGAGAACACAAGTAACTTACCATTATTTAGTACAAATATAGCATCGTCTATGACCAATATATGTATAACTGAGGCTGATGCGGTATGAAGCCTAGCTAAGCTCAAAATAAATAAATTGCAGGGCCCTGATGGCATCTTACTTATAGTTATAAAAGAGATGGAGGATATTATTAGCTTACCATTTCAGAAATCCTTATCTTCTGGTGTGATACCTTCTGACTGGAAGCATGCTAATTTAATGTCCATATTCAAAAAAGGGGATAGAAGTAATCCAGCAAACTATAGGCCAATCAGTTTAACTTGCATAACTGGAAAAGTAATGGAAGCTATAATCCAAGTGAAAATGGTAGATTACCTGGATTTAAATAAGATTCTGAGGGATAGCCAACATGGATTTAGGAGAGGTAGATCATGTTTAACTAATCTACTTTAGTTCTTTGAGGAAGCTACAAGAGAAATTGATCCCAAAAAGGCATATGATGTGATCTACTTAGATTTCCTTTGATGTTGTCCCCCAGAAACGGCTCCTGCTAAAGCTCAAAGCTGCAGGGATTTTAGGAACTGGAGCAGCTTGGATCAAAAACTGGTTAACAGACAGGAATCAGCAGGTAGTTTTAGAGGCACAATGTCACAGTGGGCCTGCGTTCATAGTGGGGTACCACAAGGTTCAATTTTAGGACCACTATTGTTCCTAATTTACATTAATGACAATGACACCAATACATGTAAACTGGTTACATTTGTAGACGACACCAAGGTGGGGGGTGTAGCAGATACTGATCTAGCAGCACAGAGGCTACAACGGGATCTTGATTTAATCAGCCACTGGGCTGATACCTGGCAGATGAAATTTAACATAGATAAATATAATCCACACAGGGAGCATAAATATGAAGTTCAGATATTTTCTGGGTTTCACTGAAATAAAGGTAGCTGATTATGAGAAAGACCTCGGTATGTATGTTGATGCTTCCATGTCCCACTCTCGTCAGTGTGGGGGAGCAATAAAAAAGGCCAATAGGATGTTGGGTTACATCTCTATGTGTGTGGAATTTAAGTCAAGGAAGGTGATGCTAAGATTATACAATTCCTTGGTAAGACCCCACCTAGAACATTGTGTGCAGGTTTGGTCACCATACAGTACCTTAAAAAGGACATTGCTGTCTTGGAAAGGGTTCAACGTAGGGCTACAAGAATGATTCTTGGTCTTAGAAGAATGTCTTATGAGGAAAGGTTAGCTGAGCTGAATCTGTCCAGCCTTAGGTGGAAATTAGTGGGAAAACATTTTAAAATGGATTTGAGGAAGCACTTCTTTACACAGCGTGTAGTTAGAGTATGGAATAGTCTTCCTGTTAGTGCAGTGCAAGTTAAAACCCTAGGTTCCTTTAAATCAGAGCTAGATAAGATTTTAACAACTCTGAGCTATTAGTTAAGTTCTCCCCAAATGAGCTAGATGAGCCGAATGGCCTCCTCTCGTTTGTAAATGTCTTATGTTCTTATTCCTTTCTAACTAATCCTGTGGGAACTCTGTTAAACTGTTGTGTGAGTGGTGCCACAATAGGAATCAAGTTCCTTATTAATCTGCAATAAAAATCTGGCAAAAGCTGAGAATCTCTGTATCTTCTTAACATTTTGATGTATAGGTCACTCCTTTCCATCTCCCACCTGTGACTGAGCCATTTTTAGTCTTGTGAAATTCACATTTCTCCAAATTGATGAAGAAACTGTTAGGGAGGAGCTTTTACAATAAAAGAAGAACATGAGTCATGTAGTTTTGATGTTTTGATAACCAGTTTAATATATCACCGTATCCTCAATATAAACAATGGAAAATCTTCTAAGGTACTCCAACTGAACTTTATCAATGAAGACCTGAAACACCAAAGGTGCAATGATAAGGCCCTAGAGAATCACCATTTACTAACAGTGGCTGTTGGTATGGTCTTCCACTCATCCGCTTCCCAAATCTGTACCATGCATCAATATTCTGGTGTGGGGGAGTGTTGGTGATGGCGTGTGGGCAGAAATGAAGCATGTAAGGAAGAATTTTAACAGTTCATCTATTTAAGCTTTTCCTGCATTGATTATTCAGATCAGTGTGGCTCAGTTCTGTTGAGTAATATTTTTAGTCACCTTCCTGACTTTTGTTGGCCAAAAGTGATTTGAGATAATATTGATAACCAATGCAGATATCTGGCATTATGTATCTATCCTGGTACCGACTCTATTCAGGAGTCCTGTTTGTCAAACATCACTGAAATGTCACACCATCTGAAATCCATGCTCTCGTTCTCAGTTGTGTGATTACAAACCATTGCTAGCAGATATGCGGCAGCGGGAATCCAAAGCTGTAAAAGGGTGGACAAGTAGTTAGCAGAATCAAGCGGTAAGGAAAGGGCTTTTCGGGACTGAAATGTTATTTGTTGAGCAGCATGTTGTCAAACTATTCCGGGAAAATTTAACTGCACACCCATTTGGCTCTTGGATTCTTGGCCTAGAGTGCTTGACTCCCTTAAACACAATGCTGCAGCACTATAGATGTCCACCTAGTTAATGTGAAATGCTTTGTTTGTGGGCCAAAAATACTTGCAGTCCTTTTATGATCCTATTCATTGTTATTCAAAAAGGAAATTAAAATTACTTTAAATTTATATATTCTGTTAATGCTGCTAATAATAATAACGCAGGGCATCATTGTGGCACGTGGGAGTTTTACGTACACAAAAATATTCTGAGGGCAGAATGAAAAATGATTGGTTCAGAGAGATAATCAATCAGATTGTAGAGAAGGTGGGTCCAAGTAACTGGAAGAGGTGGGACCAAGTCGTCTGAATGGTAAGTTCCTCTAGTTGCTTGGACCCACCTCATCTAAAATCCGATTGGATATCTCTCCGAACCAGTTATTTTTTGTTCTGCCCTCAGAACATTTTTGTGTATGTAAGGCTTACACACGTTTCTTTCCAGACCTTCAGGGGATTCCTGCCGGACAGCACAGTCTTCTTAACTTTCCCAGGATGGAGGCTGCTGGTCCACTTTTTCTCTTGGCATCTCTAAATCGCCTGTGTGATTGTGTGCAGGGGTGCCAGCAGAATTCTCATTCATGGTACACAAAGCATTGATGCGCACTGAAGGGTCTGTGGTTATGAGTCAAACAAAAATATTTCAATGCTATTCAGGGGGTGGAGACCGGCTCAGCGGACTAAGTCTCTGTGCAAGTGATTAGAAGATTGCCAGTTTGAGCCCTGGCCTTTGCAGAGCAGGTATATGCCAGGGGCCCTTGAGCAGGGGCCTTAACCCCCAGGTCAGTGGGCACTGCACATTAGCTGACCCTGCACTGTGACACCCAAACTATGGAGAGCAAGATGGGGTCAGCAAAGAGAAGTGTTCCAATGTATTTATACTTGTAGAAATGTCAAATAAAGCCTGTTTGTTGTGTTTTGTTAGTAATTTGCAGGCAGCTTAGTTAAAATGTAAGCATATAAAGCAGGTCTGGCATCCTTTTCTTTTTTAATATTAGTGAAGGAGTCAGGTTTAATTATAAACATGTTTTCTTAATTGTTTTAGATCTACGATGTAATTTTAGGGCATTGGTAAAAATTATTTAATAGGTTAATGGGTTTCAGGAATAAAGTTGTAATATTATGGATATAGCCTAATGTAGAAATATTTTGAGATTTAAGCATGAAATAATTTGAGAATAAATGGTTTTGGTTATGATTAAAGCAGGGTGTAGGAAGCTTACGGGCCGAGATTGCTGTTGTTGCAGTGATTTTACAGAAGAAGCCCAGAGTTTTTTATATTAACCAGACTTAATTGGCAACCGTGTCTTCTTGTGCTCCCATTAGGACAGGCAGTGTGCGGATTTGGCATACAGGTATCCTGTCCAGGGTGTTCCTAGCCTTGTGCCTGGATAGACTCCAGGTTTCCTGTGACGCTGACCAGGATAAGTAGTTGGGAAGTGGATGGATGCTGATCAGCACTGTTTTTTGCCTGAGCTTCAATCACTGCGGGAAAAATGCACGATAAAGATGTGGAAATAAACAGCACAAATCCGGTACCATACCCTTCACTGTAACTTTACAGCAAGACATGCAAAATTACCAGTACATGACTTGTGGCATCATTGTCATGATTATTGGTGTTTTGGGAAATGGTTTTTGTTGTCTTATAGATTGACCGTGCACATCATTGTGGAGCAGGAGCATTGGCTGAAGGACTGGAAAGTAAAAGGAGGCTCTTCAATACTTCAGGCATCTACATTATTTCAGATGGCCATTCATGTGTCTAAGATACATCTTCAAAAAGGCAAATATACAAACAGTTTTCGGCATTTGCATTGTTTCCCCAGCTTTTTGTTATCTGTGACATTTATGGCAATTTCCCTGCAATCAAAGAGATTTCAATCCAGATCCTTCCTAAAACAGAAAGGTCAACCTGTCTTTGAGGAATCATATCAAAAATTCTGGTGATATCCTGATTCTTTTTTATTTTTTCCCCCTCCTTGAACAACCTGCTTTGTATAAGAAATGAGTTTGTGGACATTTCAGTTGTTTTCGTCATCCGACATGATGACAGTCTGAAAGATGTAAACCTGGATTTGTTTCTCACACTGCATTTTACGATAAATCTACCCCAACTTTATTCAGATTTACTCTCCTCCTTATTTCCACTGGTACTTAATGGTATTCTGTATCTCACTCTAAATGAGAAATATAAAGGAACTTGATATACTTGCAAGCCACAGCATCCAAAATAAAGACTGAGCCTAAATATTTTAAATAAAGAAAATTGAACAGGAAAACACTGTATCGATACACCTTCCTTCTGAATGTGCATTTAGGTTTTCATGTTATTAAATATTTTTAAGCTCTAATTTTCTAAACTTTCATCTTATATATTTTAACATACAGCTGTGGAAAAAAAAATGACCACATCACAATTTTTTGTTTCACTTATTTCTCAACACATGGGTGTGCATGTGTGAATAATACATTTTCTTTTTCGCAAACTGCAGCCTGATACTTCACTGTTTCTCATTAACGAAGGGCTTTGTCCTTGCTTTCTAGGAGCCTTATACGAACTATCCTAGTAATGCACTTCACACCTGCACTTAATGTTTCCCATTCCTTTTGATGGTCACTTGATGTCTTCCTATGATTCATGAGAAACTGTCAGATAACTTAGCAGTCATCTCTGGCATTAGAAAGTTTCTTCTGCCCTTTACCTGGCTGGTTTCTGGTCGTTCCCAGTGCCTCCTGCTTCACCTTGTTCTTGTGTGCTGCTGTCTTAGAAACTTTGACCCTGGAAGCAACCTGTTGCTCAGTGTAGCCTTCTGCCAGCAGAACCACGATTAAACCTGGATTTAAAGTTGCAGATGTGTTTAAAAATATAGAGTCATCCATTATTTTTTTCCGTGGCTGTATAATCATTCTTAACTAAAGATTAGGATACCACATGTAGTGTTTAAAGCCAAAATACTGAGGCCATTGGCTGTTAGGTGGAGACATCCATTAAGTCTAATCGATTAATAAACAGCTAGATGGGCTGTGAGGTGAGAATATGTATTTTTCCCCCTAGCATAGTCAGCATATGGAGTAGGGCTGAGAAGCAGGTTATCTGTGCTCTAGTGAGCATGCCACTGAGCTGTCAGAAGACCAGTCATCAGAAAGGATGCGGTGGTCAGAGTGAGTTACCGACATGCTAACTCCAAGCCTCTGGGACGGACGCTGGATAATCAGCAGGTTCGAGGGTGCAGACACGACGGGCGAAATGGCTTTGTAAACAAGTGCGCGGGCGTATCTGCTGCTCTTAAGAGACAGCCAGCGTGACGAGGAACTAAAAAGTTACGGAAAACTCACTTTCCGCCACGCCAATAAAGCTTCATGTGATTTCCACCTCCCGTCTGATGCACAGATCCTCCTTGGATCCATGAAATTCACAATAGGAATGATAAATGGTAATTAGCAAGTAACAGAAACCCTTTCTGTAAGCAGTGTTGGGCATTTCAGGTTCAGAAGCTACAAATCCAGACCAGGATTTTGTTTTTACCAACCAGTTCAGCATAAGGAGTCACAGTCACAGAGTACTCAGCTGCTGGGTAGAAACAAAATCATGGTCTGGATTTGTAGCTTCTGGACCTGAAATGCCCAACACTGTCTGTAAGTGCTGATTCTTCACACATCCTTTATAATATGATTTCGGCTTCCTTAACCACACTTCTCTTCACAACTTGTATGACTGTGCCTCTGACAATGTTTTTAGAAACAACGAACTTATAATAGCTTATTAATTTGCAACTGTCATACCTAACGCTTCTTTCATTCAAATCAAAAGCCAATTTTCAACATACATCTACAGAGAGCACACTTTCTGTTAGATGAAAGCGATATATATGAAGGTTATCAAAGCAAAAAAAGCGGAACAGCTTTCAAAACAGAGATAAAAGGGGTATTTTCATGTCAAAGTGGATGAGAAACAAAGGGTGTGTTGTATTGTTGGGGTGTTACATCGGTTATTGTAGTGTCGTAAAAAGAACTTTTCAAAATTCAGTTTGATGGTAGGCCCATTAGGATTATAGCCAGTGGATCTTGGTCCCTCGATGAGTTTGTGGTTCATCCGTTCCAAGGTCAGCAGAGTAGCATCACCCAAGGAAGCCGTGTGTGGTCTGATCATTGTGCCACTCCCCTGTCCTGGTGTGACATTACATTTGGGTCCTATGCTCGGAAGGAATAAGCCACTGCAACTCATGTTGATACTAGTTCAGAAACTGAATTACTCAGACATAAAACCTTGTTCCTCCAACAACTTTGTGGGTACGACTTGTCAACGACAGTGTCATAGGATATACGCAGTGCAGATTCAGGCTCCATCTCCCACTTACCCAAGGTACAACTGAGTGCCAATGAAGTTTCCAGTGAATTCCAGTAAGTCTTTAACAAGGGTGGCCTTTTCTGATTTGAGCACTTCAGAAAATTGATTTCCACATTGTTATCAGCCTTTCTTATAGTATTACAACTTCGATACATTTTTTCAGCCTGTTCTTAATGTCATCGGCAAGCATTTCAGCACAAAAAAATGGTTATCAGGCCAAACCCTTAGCAGTTGCAATATGAATGGAAGACATTTGTGTTTATTCAAGGAATAACACTGTCAATTTACTGCAATAGTAATTTTCTTGTTGATATTTTCTCCATCTTCAAATGTGTGCATTGTCTGTCTTCTGTGCACATATAATATATTACCATATATATGTAGAAAAGCTACAGGGCTTCCTGACATATCACAATTATTCTTTTATTATTTTTCATTCAAGGATGCGGAAGCAGATGCAGCTATTGTGACGATAAAATTGACCATGTTACCTGTCTATCTACACTCCAGGGTAAGAACAAACAAAACGGTCAATTTTTTGTGTGTGCGTATTTCAGGGATTATCTTGCTGGAAGGTCAATTTGAACAAGCTGCTTGGCCTTAATGTCTCTATACTTGCTGAGGCTCTCAGTTCCATCTATCTTAATAATGGCCTGTGGACTCATAGATGCAAAATAACCCGGAGTCGCTGCTTATTTCACTGCAGGTGTGAGGTTCCATGTGAAGTAAGTGCTGTGCTTCTGACGACAAGCAAAACACCAGTGATCACGTACACAAGGTCAATATGAATGCTGCTGGTTTTCAAAGTTTACATATACTAATAGCAACAAGTAATTGTTTGTTTGTTGGTGTATCTGAGAGGGACCATTCATATTGATAGCATTGCTGTAAACATGCCAGAGTTAGCCAAAAGCTGAGTTTTCATCTATAATCCCTAGGCTCTTCTCTTTGTTAACAGACAAGCACATTCAAAGATAATAACTTTCTCAATACAATAAAATTCAAAACTGTACAATTCAATAAATGCAAAAAAAAAACAAAAACTGAATCTTCGTATATTCAGTACAACTGAAAAACAAATTGACATGAGACCTCTTAAATAATTTAAAATGCCTGTGTTTTTTTCCAAATATATGTAAAAGAAAAATTCACAGGGGCATTTGATCCATCTGAAATAACTGTATACTGTATGCACAATATAAAACAAGTTACACAAACTAACTTACATTAAATAAATTTCCAATATTTCTCTATATTATTCTCCTAATTAAAGTTCTTACATTCTGTCTGGTCAGACAGCATCACATGTTGGCAATTATAAAAAATTATTCTGCAAATTGCAGTCACCTAGTTTTTTGCCATCTGAAAATGCTCCTTTCATGCATGACTGTATTTCATAAAGCCCATTTTTACAGAGTGTGTGCGGTAGGGATGTTTTGGAAACACTGTAACACCATAATGCTAGTTTATATTCTATATTATATTCTATATTCTAGCTACAACCTTTGCGTTTCCTCCTAGCTACTTTAGCCGTCTATCTCAATGGATGTGGGAGCTGTTGAGTAAGAGGGGAAACGGCCGGGCAGGTACTCACAGAGGCCCAAAACAGGTACTCACAGAGGCCCATAACAGGTACTCACAGAGGCCCATAACAGGTACTCACAGAGGCCCATAGCAGGTACTCACAGAGGCCCATAGCAGGTACTCACAGAGGCCCACAGCAGGCACTCACAGAGGCCCATAACAGGTACTCACAGAGGCCCATAACAGGTACTCACAGAGACCCACAGCAGGTACTCACAGAGACCCATAGTGCCAGTGAACACCAGGCACCTTGTGGCCCGTGTCATTCATGGGAAACAATGAGCTGTCCAAGAACACTAAAAGCTTTCATTGTCCCTTTTCTCCATCAGTACTTTCCAATGCTCTGTGGCTGGGTGGTCACTATGCTGGTGGTTTTGACTTTTATAGTAATGGAACAACACTGGAACATTGTACATTTTCCCCAGAATGTGCATACTTTATGGCATTTATAAAAGGTTCAGAAAGGTACTGCAGATTTCTCCAGATCTAGATAGGCCAGTAACATTTATCTTCTGGGAATTTTCAGCTTTCATAAGGGAATTCTGAATATGTATGGGAAACTTTGGAATCTACTACATACAGTAGCTCTTAGCCTTTGCATTAAACTCCAAGCCGCTGATTGATTGATTTATTTAAATTGGACTAAATTGACTTACATATTCCAGGGTTTTAAATTCCTTTATGATTTCCTAATTTACATTTTTGATAGTTAATGCAAATTCAATTTATTAAAACATATGTTATGGTGCTTACCATTGTGTCCATAGGCTGTTAACACATATGTCTCTGCAGAGAAATTCATTTTTTTTTTTTGGTGAAATATGGTAAGTTTCCTTCTTCCATTCTTCCTTGCTTCTCTTAACAGCAAATGACAGACCTACCCATAAAAAAGCAAAAACAAATAAAATACAACTACACTGAACCTTTATTGAATTGTTTAATTTTCTTTTTTCTTTAATAATTTGGCTCCTCACCTGTGAGAGCAGCAAATGAAACTTGCCTTTCATCAGTCAAATTTTGCTCCTGCCAGGCCATCGCCTTAAGAATAAGCAGCAGCGTTTTATCCGCTTGGTTGTAAAAAGCCATGTTCCCCTCCGGAATACTGATTGCTCAAACAGAATTGCTACATGCCAACACCAGCATGAATCCAGCCTGATTGGAACTGCTACAGTGAAAAGGCAGAATTCAAATGGTGCTCTGATGAGCCCTTTGTATTTTCACCAAAAAAGCCACACATTGTAAAGGTTGCAGAAATATCAACATTTCATCTGCTCAACACATTGATGAATGATTCATTTATGGTAAAAAAAAAATACCAGTAATATTATTAACACGATTATTTTATGTAGTGAACACCCTGTAGTAGACCCAAGACATGATGGAGTGATTAAATCACCCAGTTGCCTTGGGAACACCTGGAGATCCCTCATAATGAGCTTGAACCTGAAGCTTTGGAAGGAGACGGCTGGTCTGACCTGCTCAACATCATGGCACCACAGCCAAAATAAGTGACCTGAATAAGGATGGATTGTGACAATGAAAGAAACTCTTTGACTCTTTCGAAGAAAGGATTAATCAAACAGTCCTGCTGGATTTTTGTGGTTGGTGACAAATGCCCTACGGTAATTAATCATCACATGTTTCCAGGCAGAACTAAACGATTATTTAAATTGTTTTATCCATTATCGGTTTATTTTCATGTCTGATGAGGGACATGTTGTTTATGTGCCCAGGTTATGCATTGACAGGCATGACAAAGAACCGTGACAATGGAGACAGGGATCTATGTTTAAATGTAAAAGTACCAAGAAATTGCTTAAATATCCGCATCAGCCGTGAAGACGGTGAAATACTTCTTAATAATTGTAAATACTGATTGGACTTGCTAAGCACAGAGGGGGGGGCATCTTGTTATTTCATATCACCACAGATATAGTATTAAATGCAGATTCTTCTATGTGGTTGCTGAGCTCCCAGGTTCTTCTCATGCTAATGTCAATTTCAATCAAGAACTTAAGGTAGCTCATATGAGCAGATGACTTGCCCTTTGTGTGTCAGCCTCTTAAAAGAAACATGTAGAGTTTTAAATACCGTACTGTGCAAAATTCTTATGCAATCAAAGAAAGTGATGTTTAAATGATCTTCATGTTGGTGTAAAACTGACATTGTGTCTGTAATGTGTCAGTTTAGCCATTTCAAAATCTCTCAAAGTTGCCCCAGCATTTTCAGTGACCATCCAATACACCCATATATCTATTGCCTCAACCAATAGCACACCTTGTGTGACTAATCAATATCTCACTTTTGATTAATTAATTAATTGAGCTGATGGTGACATTTAACAAAGACATGGAATGGCTGAGGTGCCTCTGAGGAGAGGTTCAAGCGGTGTTCATCTAGCCATCCAACAAGATACCAGTAACTTTTTGGAGAACAGAAGGAATTCCTGTTTGTTTTTTATTGTGTTACTCTTAATTTGCATATGTTCTAATGTTAAATTGTGTTGTTTGTTCTGAGCGAATATACCCTACCTACCCAGATAAATCGCTTTAAACATTTTCTTTGGCTGCCTAATACTTTTGCACAGTACTGTATATGAAGAAAATACCCCCCCCCCCCCCCACCATGCTCTCAATGACTTTGATGCACCAGTACATTCAGTCTTTAAATTCTCAAACCTGTAACTAATAAAAACCACAATATGGCCAGCTCAACTTGTAAAGAAGTATGGTATAGATTTTCTGATCTTTATAGGAAGAAAATCAAAGGACAAATGATGGGTTTGGAAACTAATGTGGATAAAAGCAAAGGTGGGTACTCTGGGTCCAGAAAATAAAAATCTGGCCCACGGTTTTGTTTGAACCAACCGGCTGAGTACTCTGTGATTGTGACTCTTTATACTCAAATGGTTAGTTGAAACAAAATCTTGATCCGGGTTTTTACTTTCTGGACCTGAACGTTCCATCACTGGATAAAAGTAAAATATTTTTGGAGTAAGATGGTGTGCTTGGCAGAGATGTTAATTGTAGCATCAGATGCCATAGTGCTATTGTCCATTCCACCATTTGAGGGCTTAATATAGGGGTGTCAAACTCCATTCCTGGGGGGCTGGAGCCCTGTGTAGCTTAGCTCTTTCCCTGTTCCACCACAAATGATTCAGCTTAAGAGCTGTGTGAATCAGGCGTGTTACATGAGGGGAAGCCCTAAAATGTGCGGGGCTCTGGCCCTCCAGGACTGGAGTCTGACACCCCTGGCTTAGTAACTTAAAATACGGGCCAGCAAATACTCCATGAAGCTGCAGCATGTGTTACATTAGTCTAATCCAGGTCCGATATCCAGCCCAGAGCTTCCACCCTGCCCAGCAAAGCTCTCCTGCACTCTGCCTCACCTAATAATTGAAATAACCTGTTCTCAATTAATCATCATGCATAAATACACCCACTTCCACACTCTAAACCCCGTACATTGTGTATAATTATTGTCATTATTTCGCCTTTTGTTTTTCTGCTGCTATTTTTAGAATATTGTTTTGAACTCTGAGTTAAGGTATAATTCTTTCCCACCAGTATAACTATATATATATCTTTAAAATATAAAGCATAAATCTGTGATGCCCCGGATTTAAACAAAATGCAGCTAAGCATGGATGTAAATTTTTTTCAGTGTTTATTTATTTCATTTTTTTTTTATATAGTTAAAGGTGCATGTGAGGAAGCAACAAGCCATTATTATGTGCGACGTGTCCCCATTGCACCATATTCAAATTAGCAGAGATATTTGCTGCAAGAAACTGCTTTCACATACAATTATATGAGACTCACTTTGAAGCCCTGTGCTTTCTGAATGGCAGCTGAGCATTTTAATAAAAGCCTCACAAATGCTACTAGACATTTGTCATTTTACCCTCTGTGAAATCAGAATGATAAATCGGCATGCACAGGTTCCGGATACTTCTTATGAGACCACAGCCAGACAGTGGAAATCTGGATAATCCATAAATCATTGTGGATTGGGTTAAAATGCATAATGTGACGTTTAGATAACAACATTTAACAGACACTGGCTATTATCAGCTGTGTCAGTAATATCGGTAATATTTGTAATCAAAAGGCCAACATTGTTTTTGCAAGATATTCCTTTAGTTCCTTGATAGGAAGCAAGCAGGGATTTCTATTATACTAAAGCAAGAAATACTGAGATGCATTTTTATTACTGATATGAAGAGCAAACATGATGTCAAAGGCATCACCTGAGTGACAGATTCTGTGATAGTCCCACATTATAAGTTACTCTTGGGTCTCTTTTTCAGATGTTCCATATTACTAGTGATTTTCCCCAATGTAGACGCTGTCTTCTTAGATGAAAGGGTGGGAGGGGGCAAAGGAGGTCTCTTCTCATTAGCCCAGGTCTCCCCCAAGTACGCGTAGGTGTTCCAATTTATGAAACCCACACTGTTGCACAATGCACACTAATCAGCCAACCAGCAATTCACTGACAAGTCACTGAATACCCCATTACCCATCAATTCAGGAAATATAGTAAACCCCTGTCTGACTCAATTGTTCACCA
>JAODJU010000033.1:12823251-12841301 GCA_026776725.1 Gnathonemus echidnorhynchus
TGGGAGTTCCAGGCAAATCATTAGAAAACATGACAGTTTGGTGGATCTAGCAGGAAGGGTTGGTCTATTCACATGGGAAGACCTGTCAGGAGATATCACATCAAGCTTGGGGTCGGCTTATGAGAAGCTCATTTAACAACCATGGTATGAAGACAAGGCAGTGATACAACACTGCATCAGCTATATGGGTGTCACAGCAGAGTGACAGGAAGTACCAGATATGATCCCACCTGATAAGTCTTGCCAGTTGCAGAGGGGAAGTGAAAAATAATCTCTCTTGTAATGAAAGGCATGGCACTCCGAAATTAAGAAAGCTTTGAGTCATGAAGTGCATCTATGCATTTTTATTTTATTTGCCAGTTGAAATAACCTTGAGGAGGCTTTTGGATACTGAGCAGTTTAGAAAACCATAAAAACAAGAATCAGGTTTTGCAGCTGTCGAAAAGTTGGAATGTAAAGTCTTTACATTTTTTATTAAATGATTAATAAAAAGCTGATCGTGGTGGCTTGGGGGAAGGGGAGCACACTCATACTCTTATTCCGCTCTGCATTGGTGGAGCTGGAACAGTTTACCCATCTCGTAAGCGTTTCCTCCTGGTATCCAAAGACAAGAAAGTTGGCCTAACTTGGCTCTTTAAATTGCCCGTAGTGTATATATGTGCCCCGTGAAGGGCCAGTAGTCCATCCAGGGTGCTACCAGATGGATTATAGGTCTTGCCAGGATAATACACATTATTGTTCATTATAATTTATCCCAATGATAATGGTGATTTTGGCATGGATTTCGATCCCACTGCCATTGAAGACAATTAAGACCTCCTAGAATCTTACAGACTTTTATAGGGAATGATTTTTGAAAATCTATGATAATCAAATGGATCTAAGAAAAGTTTCTACATGCATCTGAGGGAATCTGATATTACCTTTATTCCAAATATTCCAGATCTTCTATAAATAGGACTACTAGATTATTAGTGTAACTAGTTCTTCATCTGAGCTATCTGAATCACATAGCTTAATCTAAAATCCCAGGTATTTTTCGTCCGACTCTAAAATTTAGCGAACTTATACAAGCTCTCTATATTCCCCAATAGCAATTCTGGGTGGGAAATAAAATCTTTATGGTGTTAATTCAGACATTCTTCGCTTTGAGTTAAAATGTGATGTACAGTATTTCTCTGGAGACATAATCAGTACGGCTTTGAGCAGTAACACTTCCTATGGATACCCAGAGGATTGATAAAAATATTGTGAGGTCTCTGTTTTTTTCTGTTCTATTTTTTGAGATAAAAACAAGATCACTGCAACATGAAGATGAGAGCCGCGACTTTGACGTCCACGCCAGCATTCTTAGATTTCACTTGTAAGAAATCATCTTTGAAAATCTCAAAGAAGGTACTGTATGATCTAAAAAAATATAATCAATCGTTCCGGGGTCTTGGTGAAGTCTCTTCCCACTCCAAGTGCCTTAAGAATATGATGAATGAACTCAGCTGCTTCCTCTCTGAGTAACCAGCGATTATATCATCTCCCAATTACTTTAATTCCCTGTAAAAACAGTTAATGAGAATTGTAACTGCACATCATTAATTAATAAAGAGTGTCCAATTGTTTAGGCAGTACATTTTAATTAATCACTGCTTTTTAAATTAAAATGAAAAAATAAGATTGAAAATAATATATATCACACATTTAGATGTACAGGCTGTCCCCGTTCAGACAGACAGGTCCTACATTGAAAAGGACGTATGTCGGAATAGGATAACTGCAGAGACTTTTAGGTGTTTGAATGTGATTGGGAGATGCGTTCGAGGCTGCAATACAGTACCGTACTGTCCCAGGGTAACTATCGTACGATGAACTAGGTAGCGTAGCGCTGCCAGGCATACTGCCACCAAAAATGTATTTTTACATGAATTTATTATTATTTTATTATTCCAGGTTTGCCCCCACTATCTGAAAGTAGAGTGAACCTTGAAACCTTTCAAGAACCGAAATGCTGTAAATCAAAGAAGCAATTACCATTAATTTATATGGGATTTTTTGAGTGTTTCCAGACCCAATCAAATCATACGACAGAATACATAAAACTACATTAACATTAACATATAGTAAAATCAGGAATTATATGATAAATAATGATCGATATTACTCTACACATGTCACTTGCATTTTTTGCCATTTAAAAAGAACTGTGACAGACATGGAGCTGTTCCAGAAAGAAGGGTCCTGCTTTCAAATAAAGCCGTCTGAAAGTCAACCAAGCGACACCCTCCTGTGCTTCTGTGAAACGGCAGGCGAGCTGAGACTCAATTAAGCACTTCGACTTGTTTATATCTGGGGCTGCATGAGCACAGCACAGAAGTCCTGAGCCATATTAATATATCAGGCCTGAGGTAAATTAGTGATGATGTCAGTGATGCCCCTCATTAAACTTCCACACATCGCAGAATGTGTAACTAAAAGAGTCTAAATAAATAAAATGTCACATTTGCTCAAATTCCATAGATGTTGTTTTCAAGTTTGGATGTGAGGATTTCATATCTGCATATGAAAATGCATCTTCGATTAAAAAAGACAATTCCCCATTGAATTCCCAGGCTGAATGCTGTCCGTACAGACCCGAAAACCGAGTTCAGCCGGGTTGTGAACTTCATGCTCCACGCTCCGCTTCCGTCTTGCTCCTGACTTCCACTGGTCTGCTCCCTTCAGCTGGCCTACCTCCAGCTACCGGCCAATATTTTAAGAGAGCAACATACCTTTTAACCTTGGCACAGCCAGGCATGGCTCATTTATCTGAACAAGCAACTAGTGTGTATTTTTTAGCCTGTTACAATTATCTAGCAAGGGTCAAGCCATCCTAAACACAATACATTAATTACAAGTAGCCATTACCGCTTTAGGAAAATAAAGGTTAGATTATCAATAACTCCACTGTTTTCTTCACAGACCTGGATGCAACCTGAATAGATACCTAAAATGGAAGGTTAAGACATTTTATTTCTGTTCTTAAGATGAGTAAGGTGATTTAAGAAGGTGGGAAGGAAACTTCAATGTAATGTGTTATCATTCTGCATGCAAAGGAGAGTCTCTTATCTACATGCATGCATATGATAGAGATTGCTAATCTCTACATGTATTTGCAGATTGTACAAACTTGGACATTATCTGTCTAATTTATCTTCTCCATTAGCTCAGGTCCATTTAGATCAGCCTGTAGAAGCACAGTGTCCCGCAAGTTCCCTAGGAGTCACCTGGCTAATGAAATGCCTGAATCCCTGGTTCCTACTTCAAATGGATGCAGCGGCACCACAGCATGCATGGCCATTGTGATGTCATTTTTTGTCATGGGGGGCTGCATACAGGGTTGCGTACCATTCGAAAATTGAAGCAACTCAGAGGTTCCGCGGTGTGATGCAATGTTGCAATCTATCTCTCTCAGGCCTGTCATGTTTCAGTTTGTCAAGGAGTTGCTGACCATCCCATTTCCTCCCCCTCATGTTCTTAACTACCTTCACCTGTTCCTTGTTATATGTGATTCGTAGTGTTCAGTGAATCGTCAACAACATGCACCTTAGGTCAACCCTCATCCTGTACTTGCCTGCCTTTGCCCGGTTCCTTAATTGGTTTTTGCCCTATGTTGGTTCCCAATTGTGGTATTATATCGGTGTAATTTGTCACAGTGTTACCCAAACCTTCCCTGTGTTCAGGTCAACCATTGTTCCTCCTGGATTCTCCTCCCTGCCTCCTGCTTTGACCCCTAACAGTCCTTTGATTTGTGTTTCTGTTTATGTGTTTGTTTCAGTAATAGAGTCCCCTTTAATTTACCTAGAACCACAGATGGACTCCTTCACTACATTCAGTCATGATGGCAAGTGAACCTTGATTGTGGCCTTTTTGGACCACTTTTGGCAGGTACTACACACTTCATACTGCAAATCTGGACCTCGATTCCAAATCCAGGCCTTATTTTCAGTTTATTCAGGTAGTGTAGTTAGTTTAAGAATTACTGATTCTGATTGGCCAGAGGCTTCACACCTGGCTCATAACAAATCAGCAGTACTTGGACATTGAGGACTGTGATTTGGATAGCCCAGGGCTATATGTAAATTAGTGATGATGTCAACAATGCTCCTCATTAAATTTCCACACATTGCGGAATTTGTAAGTAAAGGAGCATGAATAAATAAAATGTCACAATTGCTCAAATTCCATAGATATTGTTTTCAAGTTTGGATATGAGGATTTCATATCTGCATATAAAATGCATTTTCAATGCAAAAATGACAATTCCCTATTGAATTCCAAGGCTGAATGCTGCCTATACAATATTAAGTTGTGTCTGCCCAATGATAAACTCTCTCCTATGCTGTTGCACAGATATAGCATTAATGCTTTCATGCGTTTTTCATACGGCTTCATGTAACACTGTGGCAATGCAGCGGATTATGTCTATTGTAGTGTCTATTGTAAGGAAATGCCAAATTTTTTGAGGAAGGGAATGCAAAAACAACTGTGTTGGAATGTAAAAACAATTGCGAGGGAACACAAAAGTTTTGTGAGGGAACACAAAACTATTCGTAGAGATATTTTACAACCCTGTCCCTTTAAGGGCTAAATGCTTTAGGGGCTTCATACTGTCCACTGAGGTGCTACATGTTCAGTTTGTTTTCCTCATAGGGAATTTGTTTGTCTCTGTTTAATTGCTTTTCTTTCTCCTACAAAGACCCAGTTTTGATTCAGTCTTGAAATAATAATTGCAATTTAATGGTTAATTTCAGTAGTTAACAGTTAATCTTTTAATCAAAGATGATATTTAATCTTGAAAAAGCATTTGGTCATATGTTGCTTGTTCTTTTAATCACAATGACCTCTACTGATTTTTTAAAAGCCACTGAATGTGGATTTGCAGTATTTTTTGCCTTTTGTTTGTTATTTTAAAAATATCAAACAAGTGCCAACACTGGTTTGCTTGTCTGTGCAGTGGATTATGTCATGTTCTTTTGAGTGATATGGATGTAATATTGTTTTCTGCTCGTCTTTTTCTTGGCTTTTTATGATTAGACTCGGATGCTGATGGAACCTGACTTATTGAAATGAGAAAAAAATTGCCACAAACAAGATCAAGGTGATGTCATTGTAGTCGGAAAGTTTCATTTTGGATTTTAAGTGACTGACTTTTTAGTCCTGTGATGTGTGGTTGGCAGCTGGCCATATGGAAACCATCTTGAAAACATAACTGGAATGAATACTTGCACATTATCACCTCTGTCTACTCATAGTAAAATACCATTTGCTTGTACTGAGCTCAGTTTTTATGCTATAAAACCTATAGGCTAGTATGTACTGTATCTGTCTGATAACAGTAACAACTAACATATTACAAATTAACCAAAAACATCTGAAATAATTACAAATGCATCCAGAATGTCAAAATGAAACAATATAGGTGTTTTCTGGAAATAACTGCTGCACAGGTAATACATTTTAATACATTTTTATCTATGTTTTATGTCCGCTGTGACATCATTGGTAGTGTAAGCTTTTGGCTCTTTTTCATATCATTAAAAATTTTGTTTCACATTCATCCTTCATTATAGGTATGAAAATCAGGGGGATAAATCAGGTGACCTTCATTGTGCACATTAATCCATTCCACCTGTTCCTCATTTCTACTGTCTGTATAAGTTAGTGTCTTCTGCTTTTGTTTTGACTGCATCCATGGACACGAACGCTTGTCCAGCAAAGTATTCACGGTCTGGTATTAGTTTTCTCCCCATTTTCTCACCAGAACAACATAAAATGTATTTGCTCATTCAGATGTCATTCCTCACGGCTCTTTTCCTGCCCCTGAAAGGTGAATCCATAAATAAAGACCTGGTCTGTTCCAAAAGCCTTTGTGACTCATTTTCATATTCGCCAGACCCCTCAGACTTCCCATGCTTTCTTAATTTTTTTTTTTACTACACATAAAGTCACAAAGCATCCACTAAATTGGACATATCAGGATTACATGTGTGGAAGGAAGGTCCAGCTCATTATTAAGCCCACTGAAGTCTCAACGTTTATATGCATGGTTACTTCAAATTGCGTTAAAAAAACTCCTCTCTAGCTTCATGGCACCATTATTATTGTTGTAGGATTTGTGCCACTTTAAATACATACAAAAGTCACATAGTAGCTTTTAAACACTGACAAAAAGCAATTTTAGAACATAAAATCCTACACCGGTATATTTAAAAATAAGATTTCAGGAATTTCATGGTAATGGAAGCAAGGGTAGTAATTTCAGCTTCATGAAACTTCAGAAATATTTCTGAAATGAAAATGCCAAAATGTTGACTTGGCAGCTCAGTGATTACCACTGTAGGCTTACACCTCCATGACTAAAGGGTTTAGTGAGTTTCCACTGGGTACTCTGGTTTCCCCCCATAGTCAAAAATACATGACAAAGGTTTTTTTTGGGGACTATGGGAGCATGGGAGTAGCTCATTAGCATTAGCAAATTAGCAAGTAACTTGTAAATAAAGGGTAGGCAAGAGATGGGACAGTAATTGGAGAATGAGTGGTGATCAATAACTTTTAGACTCAATTTTCCTAGTCTTAGAAGGCAGTGGTCTTATCTGGATGACGCAGTGACAGATGACGTTTCGGTACGTCAAAGCAGTCGTTACTAATCTAGCCTGACTTTGCCCTCTTTTTCCTCTCCAAGTAGATGCCTCAGACATGGCCTCGGGGACAGCGCTGACCCAGGATCAGAATGTAAGAAATGGCTGTTGCTGTATCTAAGTCAGAACCTCAAATACTCATAAAGCTGCAATAAAAAAATGAGTGTGTCAGTCAGCAGGGCTGCTTTGACTTTTCGCTCATTACCTCTTGGGACACTGGTCAACATGGACGCCTCCAACCTGGCACAGGGGGTCGGGGGCTCGGATGTTTATCTTGCCACAGTAGGAGAGGATGGTTATGAATTGATGAATATCAGCAGTGCTAAAACCAGACCTTCATTTGAGGGATTTTATTTCTTTTCTTGAATATTCAACTCAAAATTAATTTTCTTGCAAGAAATTATTGTCTGTGCCTAGGATTTAATTCCTTTTTTTTCTTTGTTACTTAGTAATTTGATCACCACAGTCAGACCTCAATTTCTGTTACATTTCAAGACTCTGTCTCATTCACATCCAGCATCGCCGAGTTTAGATTTCCCTGCTTTTCTACATGCAAAGCTAAACATATACATGGTTATCATATCCCACTGGGATAAATCCATGTTTACTGAAGGCAGTAACCGTAATATAAAAGAAAAATGCAAATAATAATATAAATATACAATTCTTGCACTGGTTACCATGGAAATGCTTAGTATTGATGGTAAAAAAACACAACCAAAGGTCCTTTGTTAAAATGACAAATGTGGATTTTTCTAATAAGGATTTGCTTTGTACAGAAAAAGTTCATCCATTCATCTATCTTCCTGTCTTCTAACCTCTTATCCTCCTCAAGGTTAGGGATGGGTATTATAAAAATTTGAACAGTACTACTACACTTACCAATACTGGTTATCGGTACTATTATCAGTACTTTTTATTTAAGAGAGAAAATGAAAAAGAACCAAATTAACATTGCTTTATTTTCTTATAAGTACTGCATATAAATTAACATTCTTGAACTGCAAAAACTGCAACAACATTGCTTTGAGGTCACAGGTCACTATTATAGATTGTAATGTGATTATTAGAAATGCAAAATAATTTTTAACAGCAAAAGAAACAGCAATGTTTCAAGCCGTTCACCATTATAGACTGATTTTATGATGAAATTGTAAAACAAATGTAACAGATAATCTGAATACTGCACATTTTCTTGTTTTTACTGTGTGGTAACCTTAGATTGTTCAGATCACTAAATCCATGATCTGGAACTGAAAGTGTGAATTTCACAACGACATATGATGCTCTGACCATTTCAGATTGAATTTATAAATATACTCATAACCTTCAGCTAGCTAATGGTTACTTTGACTCGTCAATCCATAGTTGTATAATTTAGTTAACCCCGTGTCTGGGCTCCAGGCCGCTAAGCATACATAGGATAATAGGATACGTAGGGCAATGATAGGGAAAGTACGAGCTAGGCAGTCAAAAACTGTGCATTTCTCTGTATGTATGTAATGGACTTTCGCTAGACAGCTTGCTTGTGTATCCACCCTTACATGCAAAAGATTTGTTGCAATTGTGGCATCGACCCTAGCGAAATTTTCCCACACTTTTGAATGTTTAGTTCTCTCTGCCACCGTCACTGAAAGCTTGTTCTGTGTTTGTGTGTGTGTGTGTGTGTGTGTGTGTGTGCGCTGCACATGAGAGAGAGTGCGGGAAAGAGAGCGAGAGCGAGCGAGCAACCCCCTGCCCCGTCCCTCACACACAGGCTGTGGGAGAGATCTCACTCCTCTGGATTAAGAATAGCAAATATGCAATCAGAAATGGAGCTGGTGAGATGAAATGTGCAAGAAGAACTTTTATGTAGCGATAATAAATAGGAAACCCATTTTCCTCATTTCCCCAGTACCGAAAACAGAACCAGTAACGTCGGAGCTCATTGATATTACGGTCTTTAATAATTTAGCCCCGGGACCTGCTTTTGGGGCCCATCCATACTAAGGGTTGGGAGATTCTTTGCCAGTTTGCTAGACTTACATCAAAAAAGTTAGAAAGTAAAATTAAGTTTCAGCAGTAATTGCTCTGGCAGCAGTCTGGCCCATGTACTGTAACTACCTCAAAACTAGGAAGTGAATATGTGAGAGAAGACAGCAGGACCACGGCTTGCAGAGCCTGAGAGCGGTCCAGCTTCCGGAAGTGTATCTTAAAACTGCATTTGGTAGGTGGCCATATGGCATGATAATTACCATTGTATTGGCTTATGGGAAAGCAGGCATATCATTACAATAATACCCAGGTGTCAGTACATGTGAATGGGACTTGCTATGATTAAAAATGCTAATTGTGCTGGAAGGGATGGGTTTACTAGTCATACTGTAGGTGAAACACAAGGCTAAATTAAGTATTAATTTAAAGTTGAGCTATCAAGGTTGTATTATTTAGCTTGGGTAGAATTTCAAGGTAATAAATATACTCTCCCTGAATAGTACTGTTCTGAAGGCATCTGTCTGCACATCTAGGAATTATGCCACTACAGTAGTTCACATCCGCATAGATGCATGGAGACCCAGTCAAACATCTTAATAGCCCATCCAACCTCACCCCACACCACCATGGCATCCTGGGTTAGCATCATCATCAGCTCCTGCCTGGTTTCTGAAAAGTAGTGTAGAGGCACCAATGGGAAAAGAACCTCCTTCCATTTGAGTTCTGATTGTCATTCAGCACAATGACACCCTTGGAGCTCACGTCGGCTGAGCTGCCACTAGCAAACTAGGGGGAAGCCTATGCAAGAATTATTAAAATGGCTGCCGCTGTCATCATTCCGCTCTTTGACAGCCTCTGCGTTTTGCCTGCGGCGCCAGCCATGAAGAAACATGGCACCCTTTCGATTTCGCCTGGACTGCTGCCAGCCCCGCGTAGCCACACGTGGTGAATGTCGTCGAGGATACCAATATGCTGCCCTGGAACCTACGGTTTGGCTACAAATATTTCAGGTTGTTAGACCTGCTCTGTGGGTTCTGGCAGGTAGCCACAGTACCCACAGTACAGCACAAGGCCACATTTATTATAGGTCAGGAGCTATTAAAATTCACTGTTACACCTTTCAGCCTTGAATGTTCCTGTTACCAACAAGCTCCTTGTGGAAAAAGGTTAAGTCTGACTCCAGTCTCCTTGTGTGCTGTACTATGACATCCTAAAACATGCTGTGGATCTCAGCAGTGCTCTTGCTGACCCGCAGCAGGTGTTTGAAATGAATTCCGCTGTTAAATTGTGACTGGGAAAAAAAAAATTCTCACTGCTACCGTAACAGACAAACTCCCTAGGTCATGTGTTGAGTGCAGACGGCATGTCAGCTGGGAAAGATTTTGAGCCGTCTAAGAACGACCCGATTCGTTATCAGTGTGGGATACTGCTAGCTGTCTGGGGTAGGTCTCACAGGAGATTTCACTGACATCATCACCCCCGCAGAAAGATGATGTCAGGCCCTGGTAGGTGTGCCTCTGCTGTATGTCCTAAATAGACCCTTAATTCAGGACACCGACACTGTCAAAGGGGCACGGAGTCCTGTCCCATCACAGCCTGCTAGCGATTGTCAGGATGCCGTCACATTTTTCACACAAATACAACGTCAGAATGTACTATCTGCAAAAAAAAATAAAATATTTTAAATAAAACATTTGTTTCAAACCATATGGTCAGTATTTCTAGCTACACATTGAAGTTACTATGAAGTCCCAGGTGGGTAAATGTCACAATAATGTAGATGTCCTGCCCTGGTCCCACTGATCTCTGCCACTGGCAGAATTTAGTTGGCAAGAAGGAGCGACAGTATAGTCAGTGGTGGCAGCTGTCCAGGCCATTGTGACAGCAAGGCCACTGGAAGGGCATGTTACTAAGTGTTACTAAGACCCTAAAGTGTCTGTAGCAACGATAATGTTGTGGTCTCTGCCACAGAAAGCTATGATCTGAGCTCTGCAAGAAGGGGACGAGGCTGGCTTAACGGAGCGAGTGGTCATCAACGTTTTAACGGCTGCGGACTATTTCACGGGAGAATGCCAAAGGTCACCCACCCAACCACGAGGATGTTTGTACACCCCAGGATACTTCTCTAAACCACACAGCTAACGGCCTGAATTCCAAAAGACAAGGCAAGTGTATGGCATTGTGAAACTGGCTGCCCTTTTAAACGAACCTGCAAGACTGAGACAACCATCTGTCACTGCTTCTGCTGTGATGCTGGATTCATATGTGGGAGTTAAACTGCCTCACCCTTTCTGATGATTCATGTCCCATTGGTTGACCTTGTCCTCAGCATGCACCCTAACCCCTGAGCTCCAACAAACTCATTTCCTGCAGTACATAAATTAGAAGATCATATCCTATTGGCTCACTCGGGAACACTTGCAGCATAAGCGGATCTATGCCTCCCAAATTTCTGATTGCTAGTTCCGGGCATGGGAGTCAGTTTGCATTCAGCCCCCGATGCTCCTCATAGCTGGAGAGCAGCTGGAAGGGCTTTCCATGATCGGAAGGCTGCGAGAACCCACTGAGCCACCATATGTTCTCCTGGATTGATTCAGCAAGGTGGTCTTCTGGTTGCAGATGGTCAACCAAGCAATGGACAGTTGTGCTGCACACTGGGACTGTCTGGGATCGTACATAATTAGCCAAGTCTGCTGCTTTACTGCAATGAGATATTTTGCTGGGTGGTTCAATCTGCATGGTTGCATGCATAGATAGAAGGAGACTTCAGCTGCAGTCTTGCACCCACATTGTTCATTTTCCTGCTGGAGTAATTGATCAGAACTGGGCTTTTAATACACTTTCATCCAGGGCCAGCTCTGGGATTTTTTTTTTTAAGGTGGGGGCATAAGAGTGGCCATAATTCATACAGAGGGGTCAATGATATGTTTTGAAGGGGGCACTCTGGGGGCCAATCAGCTTTCAGTGCCCCTGTGGCCCCACCATTGTATATGCCATCCATTTCCCCCATAACCTCTTTCGGTCCATCAGACGACAAACACTGACACAGTAAAGACGATTTAGAGACTACAGTTTCCCTAACAGTGTGTTGTTTTGGAATGTGGGTGTAAACAAGCAGAAACATGCAAACTTTGCATATAAAGGACCACGCCAGAAGGTGACCCTCAGCCCTGAAGGTGTGAGGACACACCACCATTCACTGAACCACCACATCCACTCATGCATGTTGCATAGAACACATATACCTCCTCCTGTCTTCATTTTAACTAAGTTTTTCAGGAGAAACGTAAAAATAGAAACCTTCAAATAAAACATACTGTAATTATACATGTTCACTCCATGAAAAGGAAGAGCTGTAAATGAAAGGATATCTCACATTAGGATATTAATTCAATACACACGCTTAGGTAGAGATTTGTTTTTCTTCTTTTGAAGATTAATTTCTTGGGTAAGTAGAAAGTGACAATGCAATTACGCTTTTACGTGTTAAATTGTTTTGGAGTCAAATGCAATGAAACACACTGATTTAGGAGCGGTCTGGGTTATTGACCCTAAAGATTAGCAGCATATTTCTAATATGAATTAAAGGTGTTATGGCAGAGCATGGGGAAGGAAAAGAAGGACAATCCATGGAGTGCCTCACAACAAACAGAAAACTTTAATAAACGCAAAGAGAACACAAAGGGGGAACCATAAAAGAAAGGGACCACGAGGGGCAAAACCAAAATAGGAAAAATAAGAACTTACTAAAAGTAACCACAAAGTAACACAACTAGGGACCAGAGCAAAACTGGGAGCTCACCTGGGAAACAACAAAGTAACAACAACAATGACTGACTGAGGAACAGAACAAAGGCAGGCGCTTAAACACAGATAATAAGACTAGACGGGGAAGACATGAGAATCATAACAAATAACCAATCACAAATGACTTGGGGCAACGAGAAACAGGTGGGGAACATTTCGCAATCAACAGGCACAGAGAGGTCAATTAACAGATACGGAAAAGGCCCAAACAGTAAGGAAAACCAAAACTAGGAAAACTGAATGAACATGGAATAAAAAACAAGGAACTGTAACTGAAATGCCTCAAATGTTAAACCAGGAGAACACAAATCAACCAACATTAAATAATGATTTGTTGAGACTGGCTTCTGACCAGCCTTGAACCCACAACCCAAAGGGGAAGTAGGAACAGTGGCCAACCACTAAGCCACACAGCAGCCCAAGAAGCTATTAAACACACAAGAGACTAAGGGCTACAAGAAAGAGGAGGGAACAAGATGGCCAGTGACACCTGCTGGCCAAAAGGGGACAAGACAGATGGGGCAGGGACAGATGGGAACTGAGCCAGACAATGAGGAATAAGTTTTCCTTAATATAATTTAAACATCCCACGATTATAATGGCTTATTTCCTCAAAAGTTATTTATTCAAATTTATTGAAATTATCTCATGGTCATTGGGGATAACCCATTATTTTACAGCTTTTCAAGGATATACAGTATTTGAAATGGCGCACAGCATGGAACCGCAGTGTCTGAAGTTATTTAATTATACCGGTAAGTATGCTGTTGGTGCCCCTGAAAGAGGGATTAAATTTGATACTGAAACCACTGTTCAGCCACATGGTGATTTTAATTTCCATTCTTCCTTGAGCATATTCTGAGGCAAATTGTCAATGTTTATTAAATATTCAATCAATGGATTACCAGAGGGGATTTCTACATGCACGTAATTTAAGTGCCAGATGTATTTCTTATAGTTTTCTTTATTTTCTGGATGTATTCTCTTTATGTACTGACACATTACTACTCAGTTCACCCACAGCATTGTAGAATTACTTGAATCTCTTTCTAAAACCAGACATCTGTTGTATTCGCTCATTGGCTACTATTGGACACACTTGATGCATTTTACTGATGTTTCCATAGTGTCAAGAGGTTTGGAGTTGCAATATGTCATTTAAATGGCAATCAGCACACAGATCGTGCAATAATAGCTACTGTAATACATTTTTTGCCGTTTTCTAAGACCATGTGAAGAGATAAGTACAACAAAAGATTTATTATTATCATTTCAGAATTATTCAGCTCTTATGATTCACATTAAAATACACCTCAGCATTGTAAAATCATTTTTTTAATATACTGATCTTTAACTCTCATTGCTGGGGCAGCTTCACAACGCTGTAAACTTGCCCACTGTTAGCTGGATTTGTAATGCATCCCACGGTGCAGAGCACCATCCCATGCAATTTAGTATTTTCCATCTATATCTGCCCGGACCCTTGAGATGCAGGCGAGCGCTGAAGATTAGGACATGCCTTTGGAGCTGCTGTCCTGTGAACGAAGGTCATCGGGAAAGTTTTCAGGAAGCAAGGTTCCAACTTTCCGTTTTACCAGGCGACTCTCGCGTCACTCTGATTCAGAATAGCGCTCATCTGTAGCTGACATTTAAGGTGCCTTTTTGACAGAGGCTGACAGTTTCTGCCACATTACCAGCAACTGGTAAACAAAATAACACCAAGTAAAATGGAATGTGCCGCCATCTGATTTAAATAGCAGATTAGAAATGCCCTGAACTGGGAAATGTGCATTATTTTCATTGCACACCCATTTTCATGCTGGTCCTTCAACTTTCAATGTAAAAGCATGGAGGTGAGTGTAATTGATCTCAAATCGTACTCTTCCGAACATTTTAAGAAAAAAACGTTTTAAATATGCAAAATGCAAGCAGTTACATGGATGTGAGATGGATTAGATTTCCAGTTGTTAGACATACTTATCCACAAAACAGTTCTACCCTTAGAAATCAATTACTTATTTTCTGTTCTGGAATAGTCACTGATCTGCTCCGATAGCTGGGAATGTTGGAGCAGTTTTTCCTCTCCAGATGTAACTGTGTGGAAAAAATATTAGACCAGTTGGCCGTCCTTTTCTCTTTTTTTTTTTCTCCAAACAGAAGCTGGGCTGTACAGAGCAGATCATGGTTCAAACCCGCCCTGTCATCTGCCAATTGTTTATATAACCAGACTCACATACTGCATACGAAATCAGTTCATATTCGGGACAGTAAGATGCATGAAGGGTCCATGTGCTATTAAAAGCACCCAGATACGGGAAATCGGTAATATGACCTGATTGTTTCTCATGTCGTTGTAGTGACCTTGTTTATATTACTGTTCAAGTTATGTTGCTGTTATGAGAGTAAATTGCAGAGTATTACTGCTTATGCAACACAGTAATGCAAATTGATGTTTTAAATTACCTCCATCAGAGGCAATGGGTGTTCAAGCGTGAAAGACATGTCAAAGGGTAGGAGACGTCTGACACCTCATGATTACTCGTTAACTTCGCTCTCAGATATTTTGACCAGAATGAGCCTATTTGAAAACTAATCATGGATCTTGTTCTTGTGTTTTTTTTTGATCATATAAAGATTAAACATTAGTGATCACCAACTTCATCAAGTCAATGAAGAGCATTAACATTTTGACAATCTGAATGTGGAGCCAGATGTAAACATGTAATATGGCAAGAATTTGTCTTTCAATTAAAAGTCCATTTTCCCAACTGATGTTCTTCATCCCTATTGAAGGATTTTGCTGAAACTAGTATTTTTTCTCCCTTCGACTGCAGGATCTAGCATATCAGATGAAGTCAAACAAATATAAATTCATGGTACAATGGGAAATATTACCATGACAACATTACTTCCAAATATATATATATATATATATTACAATATTTAGCACTGGAAAACGCTTCGGTTTTCTTTCACAGACAGTTGTATTTCTGATTGACATTTTAACGACTTTAATTAATGAAGCTGAGAAAAATAATTTAGAACATCAAATCCAGCTGCACAGAATTTTTCAAAGATTGTAAGACCAAAGCACATAGGACCACTACCAAATATTTTCATTACCAAGCATTTTTGCACTTGTAAATGTAGTGCTTATATAATACAATGTGTGTAGTACAATATGTTCTATACAATCACTGTAGAATGTTAGGGTACAATGCTGCAGATGCCTTAATCTGCATGTACTGTTAAGTACAGAAATGAGGGATAATCCATGGAGCAGCTCACAACAGGATTTATTAACAAAACAGAACACAAAAGGGGAAAAGTGGACCACCGTGGGTCATGAACAAAACAGGAAAAATAAGAACTAACAAAAAACCGTAAAGTAACACAAGTAGGGAACAGAGCAAAACTCAGAACAAGATTGAGAAATGACTACACCTACAAAGAGACTGTAACAACTACAATGACTGACTAAAGACTAGAAAAAACCCAGGCACTTAAATTCACCGATAACAAGGGGCAGGTGCGGGCTATAAAGAACTAGGGGCAACGAGGAGCAGGTGAGGTCAATTAACATACAACAGGTAAAAACACCAAGGGAAACTATAACAAGGGCAACTGAACATGATACAGGGAGCAACACAATGGGCTCTAACTGGAATGCATACACATAATAACCCAAGAGTACATAAAACAACACATGTTAAACACAGAAAGAACAATTAGTTGGGCTAGCCTCAAACCCACAACAAAATGGAGTCTGGATGAAGGCCAACTGCTTAGCCCGTTAAGCCCACACAGCAGCCTGGAGAGTAGGGAAACACACTAGGGACTGCGGGGCTACAATGCAGAGGAGGGAACAGGATGGCCAGAGACACCTGCTGGCCAAATGGGGACAAGACACATGGGACAGGGCCAGATGGGCACCAATCCTGACATGTACAAACCTAGGCTGCAGCTCCTTTTGGCTCAAAAGACCCAGAACAGTGAGTAAAAAAGGCATTTATCCCATCTGGATATTGCTTTCTGTAATACTCCCTAATCAAAGCAATTTGAGATTCCTACAAGTCCACTTGTTTGAACTTTAAATCATTATTCAAGTTTTGCACACAATAAATATGTTTTTTTTAATGAAGGAATAATAAATATGCCCAAAAATATAACTAATCAAATGAAAGACACATGCTATTTTGTGAGAAAAAAATATGACAGTAAATAAATATGATACATATTTAATATTATATCTCATTTGACAGCGTAGTGATTTTAGAATCCCGGAGAAGACAGGCCAATATTTGAGTTCTAGAGGGGATTTTGTATGTTGTCCAAAATGAAGTTTGAATACAAAATCTAATATCTATTGAATAATTTATGTGTTCTGAGCTTTGGTCAGCCTTCTTCAGCTCAACCTAAGCTACAGGGAAATGTCCAAAGGCAAAAGTAAAACACTAATCTCACACATGGTCTACGCATACCCCATTCACCATAATAGTTTATATAACATTCTTCTGTTCTCACAAAAACAGTTACACAAAAACAGCTGTCACACTCACAAGTACACGAAAGCAGAAATCTACTAATATCACCCGACTCCGTAATTAATGGGACTCAATTCTAAGTGTATCTTTTCCCCCTTCACTGTCCAGATATCATGCAATTCTCCAACTCCGCAAAATAACTGAATTTATTCATACAAATGAAAATGGGAACGCAGCATTTTTCAGCAGGAGAAAAAGAAACGACTGGGCCACAACGTATGTTATGCTGAATGGCAATTTATCATCCATTCCGTGTATAGCAGGAAACTGCACACAGTATAGAAAAAACAACAAATACTGTCCCTTGATAAAACAGCACATATTTATTGTAACAGTGATGTGAAGTTAGTAAATAAATAAAACAGCCGCTGTGTGAAAAGTATTAATTCATAGTCATATTGAGCCTAGAATGTGTGATATATAGCAAGAAGTAATAGGACTTATTATTGATATTCAATCAAATAAAAGAGAAAGACAATGAACTTTCGATGAGCCAGCATATGTTATTTCTTTTAATGTGTTATCTTTGTTTTGCAGCTGCAGTGCAGTTTTCATGTTATATTGTCTTGAAACAGGCAGCCAAGAAAACTTTGTGATTTCAAGTGTTGATGAGTGCAGTTAAACTGTTTCTGGTCACAGATGAACTGCTGAATGGTTCTTGACTCGCATGCTCCTCCTGACAAATTCATATGTAAAAGCACGCATACACAGGCATATAGCTCCACTACTTAAATGTCATCTTTGACATTTGTAAAGGTCCCAACAAACATTAAATGTTTAATGAATTACACTGTGAATCCAGTAGAATATATATATATAAAAAATAATGAGGGGGCATAATAAAGAGCATTTGTGTTGTGCACATCAGATGAATTTGTGCATCCTGGCCTGCATAGTACAAATATTATATACAAATACAGTGGTACCTCGGTTCTCGAACTTTATCCGTTCCGGACTCCGGATCGAATCCTAAAAAGTTTGAGTTCTGATCGAATTTCTCCCATAAGAAATAATGGAAAACCAATTAATTGGTTCCCGGCCCCCCAAAATTACACCT
>JAODJU010000033.1:12843543-12854438 GCA_026776725.1 Gnathonemus echidnorhynchus
TATGAGACTGATTTGGTTATTCATGTAATCCCTTCAGACTCTGCTGGAGTTAGCATATCATTTGTTTATTTGCTCAGCAGCCCTGAAAACTTCTTTTTACACTGAAACATTTTTGAAAAGCGCCTGTAGTAATGGACAGTATGGCAATGTGAACCTTACCCAATGTAGCAAGCACTTGTAACTAATTATACATATTGCAATGCTCCTTCCTCTCACAGGTACCATAATTAATGAATTGTCAATTAATTGCTTCTGTAGAAATTATGTTTCAAGGCATCTGAAGTCTGGATAGCATACCAGTACTAAATGCACAGTAAGGGCAGAGTAAAGATACACAAACACTAAGGGAACTGGGACTCATAATTTTGAAGGCATGAGGCCACAGCCCTACTTAGCAAACCAGTATGTTGCCTATTACTCAGAGTACTGAAAAGTACTTCATCCAAATACAGTTTTTGTCACAATCATGTTTCTTGGAAGCTGCCGTTTTTGGTTTACTTTGAACTGCTAACTAGTACAAAAGAGAGATTAAATAAATTAAATTAGAGGATTGATTAGTTAAAATCAGCCACTTAAGTCTGTAAGAGGTATTAAAACCTGTTTATAGATCAGTCCTCCGCAAATAGCATTTGGAATCCTTGTTGTCCAACCGTAAAAATCTTATATTATGGCAACAAATGTAGTGGAAAATGAAATCAACAGTAACCATGTAGCAAGTGATCATTAGGCTACAGAATGCTACAGTGTGAAAATAATGAGTGAGAGATCGTCATTTGAGAGTGCTGCTCACACATTCTCCCAAAATTGCACATATGTTGTGTATTAGTGCTTGGATCAAGAAAGGCTTGTTTAAGTTGAATGCAGTATTGCTTAGCTTAATAACTGCAGTCTTAACATGGATTCAATCCTGTTTATCCAGTATAGTGTTATGGTGAGACTCCACAGGCCACTAGGCAGGGGATCACTCTGGATGGAATGGAAGTTACTTCCTGATATAATATCTAAAAGTATCTTTTGAACTTGTTGGAAATGTAAAGAGTTCAGAGGATCGACTGAATGCTATCTCATAAATTATCCATGAGCATTTCTTGTTTCTGCCGCATTTCATTTTTGTTAAAAAAAAAAAAAAAAAAAAACATTTTATTTCATGTCACAAGGCATTCAGTATCTCAGTGTGGAAAATCCATTCCATTATCTTAATTAATAATCTTTCTGTCATTAATTGAAATGAGTTGGACTCATAAAACCTTGCCTTTAGGCACTGCAAGTTCTCATTAATTTATCTGTACTGCCTTTTTCTGACTGAACGTGTTTTACTTTTTTGTGTTTGGTATTCTGTTTATTATCGGATTATGTTCTGACAAAGGTCACTGTATACCATCACATATTTTAAAATCATTATTATAAGTGGGCGCATAGCTTCAGGGAAAGGGACGGGTTCCATGTGTGTGGAGTTTGCATCAAGTTGTGTCAGTTTCCTCCAAGTTTCTCGCAAAACGTACACTTTAGCTATCTGGCATCTCTGGCCTGTTGTGCATGATTGTGAGTGTGTGTGTTGCCTGTGACAGAATGCCATGTGGTTCCACTTCAGCCTCAGAACCCACTTTTTTGCTTGGCCACTAAGTCGCGACCCAATTTTTAAAAATTTTGAACCATACACTAATAATCCATAAAATGTGCCAACTGGTAATATTTGCCATACTAGATGTTCCAAAAGTCCGACATGAAAATACATTTTTCTAAATTAGTCCTCAAACCACACATTCCATGACCCACTGAAAATAGTCCTGTCACCCACTTTTGGGTCACGACACACAGGCTGAGAAACACTGATCTTAGTTGTGTCCTGGCTTTGTGCCCTGAGATAGGATCCAGGCCCCTCCAGGGACCATGATAACCCTTTGAAAGATGGATGGATGGAATTTTATAACCTCAATTCTGCTAGCATTGCAGAAATTCCCTAAATCAGAGTACCTAATTGTACTTCTCATTTCTCATATATTAGTATGTCCTTTGAAATATAAGCCAATTACAAATATGCCCCACCTCGCCTTGGAATGCGGCAATGTGCTTCTGTTGGGAATTGGCAAAACTCTGCCCCCCTCCCTGTCAATCGATGTGATCTCAGTGATTTTTTTTTTATGAATCAGAAGTGTAGAATCAGAGACGAAGCTCGTGTTCCATGTCATTTGATCAGCATTGATTGCTATTATCCTAGGCAGCGTGAATTGATTTGTCTGCATGCCACCAGATGAGTGCTTCTGGACTGAAGGTGCATTCGGCTGGTATAACTCTACACACCGTCGCGGGGACTAGCCCTCAGAAAACGACCCGTATCGACTGCTCCCCACAAAAAGCGGCGATGGAATCATTTGTAAAGGAATGCTTAAGTAGCACAAGTTGCTGCCAAAATGCGCTCGTGTCCAGCACGCAGAGCGACCTTTTTGCTAAATGAACTCATCAGTGGTTCAGTGAGTCAGGCTCTTCATTTTCTGGATCCCTGCAAAGGCTCAGCATCTCTAAGTATAATACAGAGCTCCAGCAATCAATCTTACACCCTTTTTTGTCGTAATATTTCCTTTAACCCAGTGTCTCCCAATCCAGTCCTCAGGGACCTGCAGCCGGTCCGCGTTTTTCCTCCCTCTGAGCTCCCTGCCAGACAGTCCACATCTTTGGGAGCGAAAACGTGGACTGTCTGTGGGTCCCCGAGGACCTTCTATGCTCTAACCTTCTACGCAGATGTACTGGTCCAGCCTCTGGCTGAAGATAAAAGCTGTATTTTTTCTGCTTCCGTCCTCAGAGAAGGGACTAACACTGACTTATTAATTATTACAATTGTTAAACAAACTGTCATTGAACTATTTCAACACAGCCAGCAATAGCAGCATGATTAAGTGGTATTTTATAAGAAATAGTTTATGTCGCCTGTCTGTATTTATTACTACATACTCAGCGGCCACTTTATTGGGCAAATAAATAGAGAGTAGGGAGCCTTGTTGGCTCACACCTTGGATGGGAGGTCAGTCTGTTGCAGGGCAAACACTATGGATGATTTAATGATGTCATTGGACCAGTGTTTCCCAATCCTATCCTTGGGGACCGACAGTCGGTCTATACTCCCTCTGAGCTCCTTGCCAGACAGGAGTTGGGAGGGAGCAAAAATATGGACTCTTTATGGGTCCCTTAGGACCAGAATGGGGAACACTGCATCGGACAGTTGGAAGAGACCCACATGAACAAAGAGAGGATATGCAAACTCCACATACAGTGAGCTCGAGTGGGAATAAAAGCCTCAAATCTGGAGGTGCGAGGATATTGTGCTACCCATGAAGCCACTACACCCAGGCAAATGATAAATAATAATAATATAGTAATAATAATAAAAATATAACATTGCAGCTAGCCAGGTTGCTATAGCTAATGTCATGGTAAATTGGTAATCAATGGATGTTAGTAAATGGTATAAATGATAAATGTACAAGATTAAGTGGAAATCTAGACCTGTCATCTTAATTCCAGTGTTTATATTAAAAATGTTAGAAGGTCCATGAAGTTCTTAACCAAAAGCATTATTAGTGTTTATGTATCAGTGCACTGGAGGTTTTACAGTAATGTATTTATTTATAAACACTGTAATTAGGTGGAGGGAAAATGGTATACAGATTAATACATCACTGAGTCCACCAGATGTCCCTGTAAAAACAGTGGTATTGATTTTAACAATTGCACGTATTCATCTAGGTTGCAGTGCTGCTGAAATTTTCTGTGTTAGTATGATTGAAATTATATTACATTCATATACAATGATGTTTACGGTAGGAAGAAATCATGTAGTTCTATTGCACAAAGTAAGCTTTCCCTGGCTGGTGTGAAGGTATACTGTAATGTACATTTATACGACAGTAGGCAGACTGTGTATTAATTTCTGGTGAATGTATAACTGCATGAACATTGCTGTCATATATGCACAGAGATTTATATAGTGATGAGGTCTGTGAGTTATAATTTGTTATTATACTCCGCAGTCAACAATTTTATATAGACACTGAAGGTCAGTTAATTCACAGGTTTCATAAAGCTTGACTTTTTTATGCCTGATTTATGAGCAAACTTTAGAGAAGGGAAACAAAGAATAGCCTGCATTTGTAGGGATCGTAGCAGAATAGCCCATAAACAAACAAAACGTTATATGCAGCAGGCTGGGCACTGACACCCGTAGGTAAGAGCATGTGACAGTTGATTAAATGCAAATGTGAATGTAAATGCAATCCGCCTGATGAACAAAAGCAGCAGATAATGGGCTCTTATTGCAAATGCGTGTTTATGTGTCACTGCAGCACTTGTGATTGTAGAGGAGACTCGCCGACCGGCGACACGGTGAAGGAGAAGCTAACAGGCTCAGGCAAGTTATAATTGCGTCCCAGCTGCTGTCGCCATCAGCGATATGATGCCGGCGTGTGTTTTTGTAAGCACTGTCCGCACACACCCGTATGGCACCCCATTCCTGTCTGCCCTCTCGATGGCGGGCAACTGCTGGTGTCCTCAGACATTTGGGGAGTTGCCATCTGCAAGGATAGCAACAGCATATGACAGGCTGTGCCAAAATTTTAAAAATTAATAAAATAATTAAAATGACTATGTCTGTGGACTGTGGTACATTGTATTTCCAAACACGGAAGGTGCATGATTAAATTATGTTTAGATTCATATCATTGTGCCACAGGCTATGAACATTTATTCCCATCTATCCACCTACCCACAATCTCTGTTGTATAGTAGTTACAATGTCGAGCTGTTTTCATTACCTTTGCATGCGCAAAGGTAATTGATATCAGTACCATTTCGGCAGCTTTCACATTTGAGATGAGAACAATCAGAAAAGAAAAAAAAAAAGAATGTTTAAGTGAGGCAGTTTCTATTAAAAATGATACATATGAGGATGGCAGATGTGTGGAGTCAGGATTTTGGTCCAGTTCATCGTGCTTCAGTGATGCTTGCATGAATCCTTGACTGCTCCTGTTCTGGTCACTAATGAGAGCTGGCATTTCCCTAACGTGCATTTATAGAGGTTGTATGGCTAAAACGAGAGTGTCAGGCTTTGCGGGAATCCAGATCATTCAGAAATACCTTGTAATAACAGTTCCGGGTAATAAGAGCAAATTTCCTAGAAGCAATTAGGGGTGTTCTGACTTTTCAATGCAAGTACAGACATCCTTCACATTTAACCTCTTGACTGAGCAGCAGGTATGAAGAGAGAGGGCTTGACATGTAAATTTGTGTGGATTTGGCCCTTTAATTGGCATGGCTGTTGCACAATTGAATTTTTGGTACAACGGGGCCAAAAGGTCTTGGCAGAAAAAATATTATGGTTGTACATGTTAAAAGGTCCCTAATTAGCCGTTCTTTCAGTGCACATCACCAAGTCAACCACATGGGGGCAGCTTGCTGGTCTTCAAGGTCTTTAGCTTGGCATCAAGCAGACAGTGGTGATGGTGCTTGGATGAATGTGCATGCAGGTGAATTTTTATATCACTCTATTATTATGCTTATAATAATATATACTCTATTATGCTTAATTAAATTTTATAATGATCTAAATCCATTTATATCATACATTATTTTGTAGCATATTATTTAATGTATTTTAAACATTTTTGTACGATGATGATAATGATGATAATGGTGATTATGATGATTATTATCACCCTTGATACATCCATTTTCCATAACTGAATATTCAGAGTATATCTGAGGACAGACAGAGCATGAGGCAAGGAGCACTGTGGACACACATGCACACACACACACATACATGCACACGCACACGTATGCACACACTCACACATACACACACACACACATTTAGAGTCACAGATTTTCTTAAAACACATAACTGCAAGAGGGGGACATACTCCATATAAACACAAAGATATGGGGACAAGTTTCAAAACCCATGAGTGCTTAGACTTCTGACTGCGCCATCATTCAACAACAACAATAATAACATAATTATTATTATTATCATTAGTAGTAGTAGTAGTAGTATTAAGAAGAGAATGACAATCACTAAGTACCATTAATCTGTGTAAAACCCTGAGTATCAGAAGGCTCCCTTGCCATAAGAGGTTCTGCTCCTCATTTGTCTTGTACTTAGACAGGCATGCATAAAAGCTCTATTTCTGTCAAGCTCTAGTCCTGTGGGGATGACATTTTAATTAAGCCGTGCCTCCTACTGCAACTGACAGCCAGGTGGCCACCTGACAACAGCGGCCACCTTGTGTGCGTCTATTACAGCACTCAAGGTAAATCTTCCTAAATTTTCAGATGGCTCACCTTATTAGTAAATGATAAGCTCCCAGACAAAAGGTGTTTATTATGGTGCAGCTACTCAAATATCCTTTGTATCCCCTTTATATCCATCAGTGAGGTGTGCATTTTCATCTAGCCAAGAACAACCTGACAGCTTACTTGTTTTCCTTACAGTCTGGTTTTTGGCGTTGTCTGCAGTCTAAGACAAACCCTAGGAGTTTGTGTCCCAGAGGTGACAGGGCTAATGCAGATGCACTGTAAAATTGGGGAATTGTGCAGTTTGCTTTATATATATATATATATATATATATATATATATATATATATTTATATTGTGTGTGTGTGTGTGTGTCTGCCCACAGGCTAATACTCCCCTTTCATTTTGCTGATGTTTGCAGCCACACTCATGAGGTAAAACCGTGGGAATGAGAATCAAACTTTGCATATATTGGATAACAAATTCACATTCCTCTGATAATGCACTCGTATAGTCCAGGAGTGTTGACAGCTTGGGGTATAGCAATTAATAACATTTAATTATGCGAGATTATTATGCGAATTATGCTGTTTTAAAAAAATAATAGCCTTTTCAAAGTTTACATTTTTAATTAATTTAACAGATGCTTTTATCCAAAGCCGTGTACATTATTGGGAGAAAACAGTGTCAGACAGTCCTGGAGCAATTGGGGGTTAAGGATGTTGCCCAGGAGCAGAATGGTGAAATCACTCCACTGACCAGAGGATTTGAACCAGCGACCTTCCGAGCACAGGCACAGCATTCTAACCTCTAAAATCTAAGACTTCTGACAGTTGAGTAAGAGGATCACTCTGATTTCTTGACAGGTGATGGCGCCACCTTGCGTATTCCTATTTGTTAGTATTTTGAAACTTTATTTACTCACATGGGATTCAGTAGCTGTATCCATATAAAGAAGAATAATGTGGAATCAGTAGGTGAAGATTATTTCTCAAGTTTTTAGTTTAAAAAAAAAAAAAAAAAAAAAACAGCTTCCAAGCAGGCACATATCTGGGAGGTTTAAAGCCGCAGGAGTGGACAAGCGATGAACGGAGATTAGGTAAAGCTCTCTATTCTTGACAGCTATCAATCTACCAGTCTCAAACCTGTCAGGCTGCACCAAAACCTTCTGACATTGTTTTGTCCATTTTGACAATTGATGATCAATAATAATAATTAAAAAAAGAAACATCAGCTATACTTACAGATTTTGTTTTTTCTTGGTTTGCAATCTTTAGAAAGATGGCGTTTTTCTTAAGTGCTAGAGGAATTTATTCCGTTCCCTGGTACTTACTGTAGCACTCCCTATGAATTCATCTTATTCTCTAAATTTAGTCACTTACTGTATGTAACTTAGGAATATCAAAAATATATCTATTTATCTTATCTGTCCTCATTTCCCTGTCAGCATTGCTGCTCTTCTGTCTGGTAAAATTATTTACAGCATCCGTACAGTCAACTCACAAATAGTTTCTCTGAAAAAACGTACAGCAAAAACCAAGCTAAAGCCAGCCTGCTGTGCTTGTAAATACCAACTGAGATCAAATGATCTGATTTGTAAACATCACGCGTAGACCACAAGACGATTCTAACGCTCCTATACCTCAGAGACCATCCTGTGAAGGAATGACTATTTTATTCAATAATTTCAAGAGTTGATATAGTGAAGACTGCATTGATGAGTTTTCCAGCTGCAGTGATACCCAGGAAGTTCTTTTATGTTTGTAAGTAACAGTATGTGTCAGATATTTAAAAAAAAAAAAAAAAGTCAAACACCCCAATTTAAACCAACAGCTCATCGTGTTTACCTGGGGGGTATTCCATGAAAGTAGCTAAAGAAAGCCAGACTTTCCCGAAAAGGTCAGACTCAAACTAGAGCCATCTCTAAACTTAGCCTCATGTTGTTCCACTAACGCAGTTCAGCTTTAACTAATCAAGGCTCATACATGACAGACTTGCAAAGTCTCACTTAATGTGCACACCCAAGGTATTTAAGAAGCCCAAAATGAATGGATGAACGATAGATTGATCAAATGAGTCAGAAAGCGTATAAAATGAGAGCGGGGTTTTTTCCCGCCGCAGAACAAATGCTGTTGATGGAGCTCTATGAAGAATACTAAGATGTAATCACTAAAAAAAGGCAATACTGTAGCCATAAATAAAGCCAAGGAGTTGGCCTGGCAAAGAATTGCAGACAGACATGCGTAAGTTATGTAAATGTTACAATTGCCTAGTACAGTGGTTCGGTGGTACAGTGGTTTATGCTGTCGCCTTATACCGCGGAAGAGCGTGATTCGATCCCTATAGCCAACGGGGAACCTTCTGGGTTGAGTTCACGTGTCATTCTTACTGTATAATGTTATTTTGTATTATTTGATCTCTGTAAAATACTTTAAGTCGCATCCGTGTAAAATGTTCGGCACAAATACTCATATCATTGCTTTTTACTAATAAACTTTCAAAATAGACTGTGACTAAACAAAATATAAAAATATCTTCCTGTTCAAAAATATCTTCCTGTTCATATTATTTTAATGGATTGTTTTTCAATTTCAGTCATTGCATTTCATGTTTGACCTTTGTAATATGGGTATGCTGTTACTTTAATTATTTTGGAATTCTGAGATATGATTTTTATAAGCTTTATTATATTTATTACATAACATTAGTAGTGAGAGCGTGGAATATCATCTGACAGAATGATCTTTTGGGAAACTGTTCCCACACGTAGGAAGTTCTTTGAGACAATGGTTAAATAAGTGAGACAGTTAACCTGGTTCGGAGCAGACTTGTTCACTTGCCTAAGTTACCATGGTAGCTCAGCGGGGATTCATTTAAGACACTTTGATGGAACGGAACTCCCACTTAAATGAGCCAGACTTGTTGAAATAAGTCAGACTTTCCCTTAATCCTGCATCATGGAATACCCCCCTGGAAGAACTCAGAAACCATTTGAAATGGTCAGTAAAAACAAACACATCCTGTAGAATCCATATTGTTGAAGTAAATAAAATTAAAATGTGAATTTAACCATCAAAGATGAATCGTTATCTTTCAGACTTGTATCGCTGTGACTCACGGTTTTGCCTTTTCATTGAAGACAGTACAGTATTATCCTGCTTCATGAAACTACACAAACAGCCCATTTATCAGTTTCCCCAGTTGTTCACTCCAACACAAACAGTATTTCTGGATCTTTGCCCAAGGGTGAAATATATGGCTCTTCTTATACTTAAAATAACCAGCGAGTTCTCTTTAATATTTCTGCAGCTGTCACTGACAGTAATTGCAGCTTAACATAATTGGTAATTACTGTTTTCTATAGGCTAGGGTGTTACCCTTTGAACCTGTCTAAAGTTCATAATATCATCTCTGCTAATTAATGCAACATGCTTCACCTCAGGTTTGTGATTGTGAATTAAATCCAGAGTTAACACTTCAACTAATCCTGAGTTTAGTTGTTCAACAACAAAGACAAAATTTTATTCTTAATTTCCAGGGTGTGTCCAAGTCTCGTGTTCTATGCTGTACTATACAGTGCAGGTGGTATATGTGACTGTGTCAGTTTCACTTCAGTTTTTTGTTGTTTAAATCCCATAAAAAATTATTTCAGACTTTTTTTCTTTAATTTAATGGCCAATAACTATCTGAACTGTAAAATACTCTAACAGTGTAATGTACTGACTAGCCAAATAGTGTTAGCCCCCATAAAGCCCATACTAGCATATGAGTATTAGATAAATCCTAGACAGACTGTGCTGATTATGTGTTTTGACCATTTCATCTAGCTACAGTACTGTTTCTGTTTTTCTTTATCGTTAGTGTGAGAAGACTATAAATGACTCACTGTCACAGGCTGGGGGAGTAGAATTTACAAGTAATATACAGCTATGAAAATTTCTTTGAAAAGTAAAAAGTTACTTACTTAAGAACTAAAACGCATTATGCAGCACAATTTCACTGTTGTTCTTTAACAGACGTCACGTCCCCTCAGATCTACAGTATATTGCACATAAGAAGGCACACAGAATGCTGAAAGACTTAGATTTAGATTTATGGAAAATACTAAATATCAGGCCTGTCATTAACTCATGCAGAGAGAGATTTAAGCAGTTGTGAACATAATCTGGAAAGTGCCGATGTCTTTCTAATGTGCAGAAAACATATTCCAAATCCCAAAACTCACGTGGATGTCAGTATATAATTACCAAAGACAGCAGGAGGAATAGTTTTCAATATCTCTGACAAGCATGTTTGTCCTTCACCCAAGGGGCTTTCATTCTTGGTTTGATATCTTGTTTTAACTTGCAGCCCCCAGAAATCTGCCACATCAGTTTTCAAGCAATTCAATTTGCATTATATGCAAATGTAGATGAGATTCAAGCCTCGGTTGTCTGATATCTTGCATGACCCTTCAGCTGGTACCATGCTATATGAGCACCTGCCTTCTTCTACCCGTCCCAAAACAACAGCAGAAGCAACAAATAGTATTAGTATGGAGCTATATTAGGGCCAAAAGTTTTGTTAATTTGAAAAAAAAATCTGAAACTGAAAGTTCAAGTTTTGCTGT
>JAODJU010000033.1:12865766-12881215 GCA_026776725.1 Gnathonemus echidnorhynchus
GCCCGGCACCCCATACTCCCGGAGCACCCCCCACAGGACTCCCCGAGGGACACGGTCGAATGCCTTCTCCAAGTCCAAAAAACACATGTAGACTGGTTGGGCAAACTCCCATGAACCCTCCAGAATCCTGTGGAGAGTATAGAGCTGGTCCACTGTTCCACAGCCAGGGCGAAAACCACACTGCTCCTCCTGAATCCGAGGTTCGACAATGCGGCGGACCCTCCTCTCCAGAACCCCCGAATAGACTAGTAATGTTTTGCTAAAATCAAGGGCTAAATGAGTTCTAACTCATGCATTATAGAGTGTTTATGTCTGCTACCAAAAAAAATCACGCATTTTAAACAGACAAAGAGACAGATAGAAGGTGGCACTGTTATTATCTTAAATTTCCAAACCTGAAATTTTTGCTAGCCATGGTACCACTTGCCAAGATTATGAGGTAACTAACTAGCTAGCTAAGTAGAATGTAACGTTGGCCTGGATTAAAGTGTCCAATCAGATAGCACTCCCATGTGCCTTTTTGTAGAATTTTGATTTTGAATTTTGAACTCTTTTTTTGAATTTTGATTGACTGGGAAAAATTATGCTTAACTGTATGTTTTGTATTTTTCTGTACTATAATTGAGTATTGTTGTAGAACATTCAAAATATAATTTTTGTCTGTCTTTCTGACCGGGAAAAAATATTTGTGCAGTTGAAAGGCATTTTTCGGTGCTTATAACTGAATATAGAACAATAAAATGCTTGACAATGCTGCCTGAAATAATGTACATTGATGCATTAATAAGCATGTAATAAAAATATCCTTTAGTATCATGTAAGGTCGAAAATTGATTTTTTTTGTTATACTATGGTGTCAAAAGAAAATTGGATATGAGGAACTGGGACAAGGCATCATAAAATTATCAATTAATACTAATGGTCTAATGGAATACATTAGGAATTTAATCCAGGTTACTGGGGTGCCAGAAAAACTGAAGAGACCCTTATATGGAAAAAATGAAGGCAGAAGTAATTAATTAATTAGACCCAACTTGAATCAAGATTTCTATAACCTGAGTCCTTGCTTGGCTTCTCTCTTCTTGTATACAGCTTCCTACTGGAATCCAAGGCACAATATCATATTTGGTCTCATGATATTTGTAACTACAGGTAAGGCAGGGAGGACCTGAAGGAGAATGTAAGTTGGAGATGTTACTCGTGTATATAAATCCCAAGAAACCTTTGTGAATCCCACACAATCACAAGGACAGAAATCAAGTAGATGTGTCCCCCCATATTGCAGCAATATATCAGAGTAAATCAGTAACTTAAGGCAATATGCATGTAAGACGTGGTTTGTGAGAACATGCTTTCAGACTGATGCTGTCCCCCACATTGTGAGGTAATTCAGACATCAGTTCTGGCTAGTAGTCTTCACGGTTTTTGTTCAGCAGGGATGTGATCACATCGCTTTCTGCATCTACATGCATCTAACCACACCATTAATGCCCAACATGGTGTAATCAGATTTTTGTCGCCAATAGGGATCAAACTCACTGATCAACACAATAATATCTGTATAAGCCAGCAAGTTCTAGGATTCAATCCTCATAAAATGATTCAAACAATGTATCCATGTTGATTAACAAACACCTTTAAAGAATTAGCTTGATTTAAGGAGCTTGTGAAGTGATGTGAGAAATTGTTGTATTATAATTTAAAATATTATGGAATAAGTATCCTAATAGGAGTAATGTTAGGGCTAAGTGCATTCATTAATAAGGGATTTGCCATGAAATAACTTTCATCCTTTTTGTAATCTTCCATTTTATGTTTCACTTTTGCTGAGGCTGCAAAAACATCACATCTCAAAAAATATTTCTGTGTCTTATTCTACACTCCGATTCTGAATCTTAGTCCTTCATTTTTTTCTCTTCATTTTTGTTCTCGAATGCTCCGTGAGCGACAAGCATGGCGTGCAGCCTGCAGTCATGACGTCTCAATGAAAACCCTTAAATTACTGTGACAGCGTAGGACACGGAAGGTCACTCCCGCATGCAGATACGGCCCAATTCAAGCTCTCACCGAACCAGTATCACCAATTTCAGCTTTGTCTATCTGTGACTGTTTATTCACAGTTTCGTTATTTTCCCAGAACATTTGGAGTTTTTTTTTTTTTTTTAACAATTAACTGGGAAAAACACGGTGTAACATATATCACACTGGTGACAGGCAAGTTGCCTGGGCGATGGCAGAAGTGAATAATTGGTGTGATCTCTAGGGGCGACCGGAGTGTGGGATAAAGGACCACTCCTCGGAGTGCTGGTCAGCTAATGGTGCAGGCATGTTGGAAAAGTCAGGGGCAGAGTGGCCTCTTGTGATACTGTCAGCTATCGCTTTGCCAGTCTTGGTGGAGAATGGGATGGGCGGGGGGTCTTTAGATCTGTGTTGCCAAGAGAGGGACTATGCTGAAAACTGGGGCTCTTGTCAGGATGAATGCTGTGGTCCCTGCGGAAGAACTGCTGAGTGACTACCCTGGGGAAGGTTCTGGAAAGGAAGCGAAGCCGACCCAGAGGAGGATGGAGGGAAAACAAAAAACAACAACAACAAAAGAAAACAGGTGGAAAAGTAAAGAGGAAATGCAGGGACCGCAGCCGTGGATGAGGAGAGTGCTGGCTAATAGTCATATGAATGTTATATAAGCGAATATGGCCAAGAAAGCCTGCCAGCTTGGGGTGGGGGGTGGCTGCGGTTTAGCCACATAGGTACCATTCTGTATCAGAGAAAGACACCCAAAGATAATAGAGATGTAACCTGAAGCTATTTAGAAACTGGTAGCTTGTTGCCAGAGGGTAGAGGTGGCAGATTGAGTAGGTGGTATTGAAGCGGCTCCGATGAGATAAGAATGCGGCGGAATGCTAAATGATTGTTGTAGTTAGAGGAGCAGGTTGAAATCAGCGCTGGACACTTCCCGGCGTACAGCGAGACATGATAAAGAGCAAATATCTAAAGACGAATGGAGTACGTGAGGAGTGTGCCGACGGGGGGAGAGATAATTGGACCGGAATAAAGCCAGAGTGGCGGTCAGAATGATGTGTACGCTTCCCTAGCCGTACTGATGGATTTCTGCAGACAGACACCGATATCTTTGCACAGACGGCGCCACGGCTTATGAGAACGCTGCCAGAATGCTCACGCAGTTATATTAAACTCCTGTGATTAAATGTGATTTCAAATATTAATGCGGACAATTAAAGGCGAGACGCAGAGACGAGAGGAGTGTGAAAGCTTCTCATATAAACGGCGTGCGCTACAGATGAAAGAGGACTACAGATACCTCTGGTGTGAGTCAGTCACGGCGCAGTCGTGTTTCCATGGCAATTGATCACTGGCTCTGGGCCAATGACCACTTAAGGTAATAAAACCCAACTGACCCTCATTAGACAGCTGGGTTGTTCTGTTTTAAATAGGGTCACCTGGGTAGTTTTTTGGGAGTTTTTAGGCTTGATTATGGTTGTGGTACAGAGGCACGGTTTTGAAAGGCGTGTTCTGCAAGAGTGCTGTATTCTATTAGGTTTTTTTAGAGCACTGTTTTTTACTTGAAACATAAAAGGGTCTCACCCATGATTTTATCCTTTTTTTCTCTAATAAAATCTTGTTTGTTTCAATCCCGATATTTCTTACATGTCACATTCCTTTGTGGTAGACCTCTGCGCTTCAAGCTGGCACAAAGTCAAAAAAACAAAAATGTCTTAGAACATCACCCAAAAACAACCTAAATTTGGTTCACATGCATGCGAAGATGATCTGTAGGCAAAATAAACTTGTCCATTTCAATTTGTTGAAAAGACCCAGCCATGTTTTGGGATAGCTTTTTTTTCTTTTTACATTTTTCACTCACAAGACATCACTCATTTCTTAGCATTACTTTTTATCCACCCCTATAGATGTGTCATTTTTGTGTTTTGAGTCTTTGTGGACAAAATTTGTTACATTAATTATGCTAATCATCATTCGTAAGAGGTTGAAAAACTGATTAACTACTTTTTTGTTAGTGCTGTTCACTCTTAATCCATTTTTACGACCAAAAATAAAACTAAATTCTATAAATTTATTTAGCATGACCTTATTTACAGTTGATCCACGAGTGTTACTGATTTCCATGGCTCCCACTACTTAAGACCCATATATGCATGAAACGAACAGACGTGACAACAAAATGACTATGCAGGGTAATAGGAGCTTCTGCTATTGAAAACAGGTCTTTACAGTATTTTTCTGGAGTTTTGAGGGTCATGTTTGGCTCCCATTTTCAGTTATCTGACTTTAAAGTGCATCATCTGTATAGCACATTGTGTTTTGTTAAGTATTTTAATTTAAAAACCTTAATTTCTTGGCAACATCCATCCCAACATCCTTCAACAGCAGCAATTTTAATTAATAAAATAGAACACTCCGAAATGTTCTCCTCAACCTAAAATACAAGCTCAAAAAAGACCAGTCCTGTTCATAACAGATGGCGCCATCTGAAGCTCAATCAATTTGTCATCAGAACAAACATGCCACTCTCTTCACTAAAGTGCAAGCACATGGATGCTCAAGGTTTTCCTGCTATAGTTGTAAAATTATGCTGTGCACAATAAAAAAAAAAACATTAAGGACAGCATAGTACACAGTAAGCAGAACTTGACTACAAGTCATTCTATGTGTGAGTTCCTGTAACTTTCCTTGAATGTCCTCAGAGACTAGAGTTAATATGAAGTATAATATAAGCTACAATATTTTGCAGAAAGCATATCAGTTTCATTATGGTAATATACTCGAAACAAGACGGACAGCTCATATAAATGTCTCATATTTAGCTCATAAGCTGTGTTATGGTGAATTAACAGTGTAATCTAAAGGCTCAGGCTAAGATTATTCTTCAACAGTAAAAAGACAACGTGGGTGACATTTTAACTGCGAATGACGTCATTTTGACTGTCACACTTCATAGCCGACTTCTCCAGTTTCTACCCGGGCAATTTCTGTCTTGCTGCAAAGTGCCCTGGTACCTCCCTCTTGTTTCTTCTTTGGTGCGCAGTGCTATTTTAAAGACCGACCAGATTTTTCCTAGTTTCGTAAAAAGTTAACCGTGTCGCCTTTCAACGTGCAGCCTAGTCTTACGACATTCCCGCCTCACTCACTCTCTCTAATGCCTTCGCATTTCTCTCGCTGGCACATGTGCTGTGTCCTATGAGGCAGCCCACGGAAATCCTTTCCTACAGATCTCTGCTTAATCTAATTCCCCGGAGGCTCCTCACCGCTTCTCTCTCTTTTGTCTTCCAGGGAATTTTTTTTTCTCTCTCTTTTCTGGGAGTTTTCCCTGGTGACTGTTATCCTAAGCTCCTCTGCTATGTGGGAGATCTATCAGAATTTATAACTACCTGAGGCTTATTAAAATACAGAGGTGATGTGTTGGAGCACTAATGGTTAAAAGTAGTTTTGTGATTTATGTGCAAGTAGCAGTTCCCAGCTTCATATACAAGTGCTGCATTCAACCATGCATTACTTTGACTATTAAACGACAATCCAGTTTTTCATAATCATTATCCATGTCATTTTAAAGTTGCTCAGTAATTAATTTGTCAGTTTTTGATATGATTTGATATCATCAATGTATTTTTACATGCTTATGAAAGTTTTTAAACATTACGATCGTTCAGCAAGGATTTACAGTTCCTTTATTGAATTTAAGCTGTGGCATTGTTCTGTAGGATGCTTGGCTTTCCTAAAACGACACCTCTTTGTGCATTGTGAACTTTATACTGTAATATGTTAATTAATGTAGGCCTAAATAACAATTTCAATGTGGACCTCGATTGATTGAGAGTCATGCTGCTTTTTACTGCGGGTCACCGCTCTTGCTCTGTGTTTTATCTTACACTGAACTGCAATATCCTGCACATAAGAGTGTCTCGTCAAACGACCAAGAGACACGGTGCAGTGAAGCTCGACTCTGAGGGCGGGGAAAACGGAAAGTGCCATTAAAGTAAATGGAATATGACATGGATTGGGTATTAGCTAGCTTTCTCCCCTCTGCTCCATGTGAGGGTTACCTGTGTTCCAAGCTGATACGGATTGCATGTTTCCATGTTCATCATTAGTTTTTGCTGTGTTCGTGGTCACAGATGTCAGTTTGAAAACGTGCAACTATTAGGTGAACTGCCCAAGGCTGAATAGAATTATATTTATTTTACCTGTTTCACTCAACACAATTTATTAAAATACTTTAGAAAGCACCAAAATATAAAACATATACACTAATATAACCAGTTTTTTTTACTCGAGATTGTGTACAAATAATGAATGCTATGGATAGAAGCAAGGTAAATTTGCATGAACCTTTATGAGAAAATTATTTTGTATGTATTTTTTTAGTACAAACAAAATGCTTAACACTCATAACAGAACATTACCACTCTTGCATTTACCATGTTATTTAAAAAAAAAAAAAAGTAAATTGAGTTAACTTACAGGTAAACCGGGTGAGCCTTTAACAGGTGTGATTAAACCAGCCACTCTTTCGAACACCTACTGAGTGAATTAGCCGTGCTCCTCAGAGGGGGAAAAAGGCGATGGGTTATTTGCGACTAAATGTATCAAACAAAGCACGCAGCGACTGCTTTGTGGTGTAATTAGGATAGTTAAAAACACCTCAGGCGGTAAAAATTTCGCTATTGCAAAGTCACCTTGAGACCTACATCTGTTAAACCATATGCTGATTGCAATTGTTTCCTTGGAGGCAGCGTGCGAATCCAGTCTGGACTCCTCCCCCCCCCCCCCTAATTCTTTCCTGTTCTTTTTATTATACATCACTGGAGACTCGGCTTTGCCTGGAATAAGTCACCCGAACACATCTTTCCCATTATGAGAAAGCAATTGGACTGAAATATGATTACTATTATCCTCTAAACTACCTGTGAGACCTAAAAAGTCATTAAGAATCTAATGTTACTGTATTACATTAAGTGACCGACTCACAAGCGGGGGGTGGATTCATCATGGGCAAATTAGTTGGACTTTGGCAGGAGCTTGAAACAGACCAACATTTCCAAACTGTCCTGGGGTGCAGGAAAAGCCTGTGGGCATTTGTGGTTTTTTTTTTTCTCTTTTTTTTTTTAACCGCAATCCAACTCATGTGCCATTAGATAACGTTATCGCCCTTTCATGTTCTATCTTTAAATCGGTGTGTAGGGTTGGCCTGAGGATTCCAATTCCGTACCCAGTAGAGCAGGGGTGTCAAACTCCCGTCCTGGGGGGCTGGAGCCCTGCACAGTTTTTGGTTTCCCCACATTTAACACACTTGATTCGACTCCTTGTGCTAATTAGCACTTGGCTCTTGAGCTGAATCATTTGTGGTGGAACAGGGCAAGAAATAAGCTACCCATGGCTCCGGCTCCCCAGAACTAGAGTTTGACACCCCTGCAGTAGAGTAATAAAATCACTTTAGGGCACTTGAGCAGGGCCCTTAACCTCAGCTGCCTCGGGGATGCTGGCTGGCTCTACTCTCTGTCCCCAAGCTTTCTTTGATTGTATGTCGCTGGATGAAAGCATCAACTAAATAAATAAATGTAATGAAATACAAATACACCAGAATTGTTCTTACACTATATAGTTATTAGTATTACCTACAAACACATTCATACCCATTATAAACAAACATCCCCGTATCCCAAGAAGTTGGGACGCTGTATAAAATATACATAAAAACAGAATGCAATGTAGTCTTACAAATTTATATTTAACTGAAAATAGAACAAAAACAGCATAATATATGTTGAAACTGAGAAATTTTGTTTTATGACAAATATATGCTCAATTTGATCTTGATAGCAGCAACACGTTTCAAAAAAGTTGGGAGATAGGCCTGTTTACCACTGTGTTGCATCACCTCTTCTTTTAACAACACTCTGTAAACATTTGGGAGCTGAGGAGACCAGGTGCTGGAGTTTTGAAAGTGGAATGTTCTCCCGTTCTTGCCTGATATAGGATTTCAGCTGCTCAATAGTGCAGGGTCTCCTTTGTCGTATTTTTCGTTTCATCATGCGCCATATGTTTTCAGTGGGTGACAGGTCTGAACTGCAACCAGGCTAGTCTAGTACCCAGACTACAGAGCCATTCTGTTGTTCTATGCACAGAATGCAGTATGGCATTGTCTTGCTGAAATATATAAGGCCTTCTCTGAAAAAGATGTTGTCTGGTTGCCAGCATATGTTGCTCCAAAACCTATATATCATTCAGCATTAATGGTGCCTTCCCAGTTGCACAAGGTACCCAAGGCATGGGCACTAATGCACCCCCGTACCATCACAGATACTGGCTTTTCAACTGTCCAGTGATAGCAAGTTGGATGGTCCCTAGTCCATCATTTATGAAAAAAAAATTAAATTTTGATTCGTCAGACCACAGGACACTTTTCCATTTTGCCTCAGTCCATCTTAAATGAGCTCTGGACCAGAGTCATTTCTGAATCATGTTTAGATATGGTTTTTTCATGCATGGTAGAGCTTCATCCTGCATTTGTGGATGCAGCGATGAGCTGTGTTCACAGACAATGGTTTTCAGAAGTGTTCCTGAGCCCATGCAGTGATTTCCACTATAAAATAGTGTCTGCTTTTAATGCAGTGCCGCCTGAGGACCCAGTGATCACGGCTAGCCAATATTGGTTTTCGGTCTTGTCCCTGGTGTACATAGATTTCTACTACTATGTAGTGCAGATGATGAAATTCCCAAATTATTTGCAATATTAACATTTCATTCTTAAATTTTTGCAGTTTGCCCACGCAGTGTTTCACAGATTGGTGAACCTCTCCCCATCTTCACTGCACAGAGGCTCTGCCTCTCTGGGAGACCCTTTTTATACCCAATCATCATACTGAGCTGTTGCCAATTAACAAAATTAGTTGTGAGATATTCAGACATGTGTTCTGTTTTAGCATTTCAGATCTTTTCCAGTCTTATGTCGTCACTGTCCCAACTTTTTTGAAATGTGTTACTGGCATCAAATTCACACCTATGGACAGTCTGGTAATTCCACTTCACCTTAGCATGTTGTGGACTGTGGGGGGAATAATGATGAAGAGAAAACATGCCAACTCCAAACACAATGGGCTACGCCAGAGACTCGAACCCCTGTTCCAGAAGTGTGAGCCAACAGTGTTAACCACAGCACCACTATGTGGCCCTATAAATGTACATTATAATATTATTGTCATAGATGACATGTTTAACAGCACCCTGCCATAACCAAGACAGGGATAAGAAGATGGATGGGTGGATGGATGAATGGATGGATGGATGGATAGATGCTTAACAGCATAATGAAGTTTGAAAATCTTACACAAAGAAGTATGACAGAATATGAAAATAAGTGAATCAATTAATAAATCAATGTAAGTATAATTAGTAATTTATCTTCAGTATCAGAATCATGGATCCCACTGGCAAAAAAGTTTCCCATAAGGTATTATAATACTTATCTTGAGAACAACCTGCTACTCATATGGGTATTAATCTACATGAATACCGAAAGCTTGAGTACTAGGGTATGGGTATACATGCTAAGAACTGGCATACATGCTAACAGGGTTTATGTGCATTTCCTGCTCCAGCCTGCATGTATTTACAGGTGAGTTAAGCTGGTGCCTCTGACTTGCCCCATTTGCGTTTAAACACACTGAGACTACAGATGCATCTTATAAAGGAAACACCATAGTGGGCTGCTATTCTGTCTATACATTCTTTCTTAATTATATAAAACTGACAAATATGTCTGCTGACACATATGTAAATGTAAATGATACTTTTCTAAAGGTGAACACAGCATTGTGATGCCTAATGACCCAGGCAAAGGACAAAATGTTATGGAAGCAGGCCATCTGTATGCTCGCCAAGAGTCGGACAGAGCCTCATAATAATGGGGTTGCATTCTCTGTATCACGTCTATTTTTGTGTAGGTATTTCAACTGCATTTGATCGTCAGTGTGTAACTGTGCCAATCTTATAATTTAATTCTTGGTTCTTTGATCATTGATCATTCTCGTTAAGATGATGAATCCAGAGGAAGAAGAGCTGACCTCTTCAAACAAGCCAAAAGACTAATGTTATCATCTAACACATGTGCCAAAACAGATAATTTGCTGATGCTTCTATTTTATAATATGTTACAGTATACCACAGTACAGTTGAATTCTTGTGTCTGTTTGGTCAGAAGTATACTAATTAATTTTTAACTGCACACGCAATGCCAGCAGGGTGACTCACAGTAGTAAATAAACATGCGATTATAATCTTTAATTCTAATTAACATTATGTAAAATTGCAGGCATAGGATATGGTTCAAATTTAATGGAAACTAAATGGTAAAATTTTATCATTTCAGAATCATTAATCTTATTAGTTCTACTAATAAAATGTGAAAATAATGTCTTTAGGTACAAACCAGGAGTAGGCAGTTCAGGCAGAATTACTAGTTGAATTTCATCCGTCATAATTCAAATAATATTCAATTAACCCCATCCCCACAACACACTCTGAGAAACTTGTATGGACTATAGATCAAAATATGTATGTATTTCCAAAGGAAATGTGATAATACACACTGCTACAAAAGGATAATGTAAAACATTATAAAGTAGCCTGAACATTAAATATCCTGTGCCTTGGGCAATTACAGCAATTGGCAATTTTTTTATTCTTAACAACAAAATTCTAACGATACTTCTCTAGCTTATTGACTGTTCCATTCACTTATTTGCATATAAAATAAGACATTTTTGCATAAGGATAGCGTAAAACATTAAAAGTAGGGCTTGAAAGTAGGGCTGAATGATTTTCCATCCATCCATTTTCTGTAACTACTTGTCCTATTCAGGGTTACCATAGCCTATCCAAGAGGCTATGGGAACAAGACAGGGAACAACCCAGCATGGGACACCAACCCATCCCAGGACACCCCCCCACACCCTTCACTCAGACAGGCACACTTATGGGCAATTTGATAACTCCATTCAGGCTCAGCATGTTTTTATGCTGGGGGTGGAAGCTGGAGTCCCTGGATGACAACACAGGGTGAACATGCAAACTAAACACAAGGAACCCGGGCAAGGCTGAATGAAAAAAATAAGATATATTTGATATTTTTGTGATAAACTATTATGATATTTATAAAACAAAACAGGGTTTGAAAATTTTCCCAAAACAAACTATGACCAAATAAATAACAAATACTTATCTACCAAGAGTGTCTGTCTTTACTAGGAAAGGCAAGTTAGTAGTTCACACTCTGGTTAATTCTCTACTGATACTTAGTCACTCTTAAATCCTTCAACCTGTCCATCTCATTAATAACATGATGAGGACAAAAAAATCAATACTGGGACCACCTATCTCCTTGTTTGTCTACACAGATTGCCTTTTCATCCACGGTTCCAATCAATGAACTATACTTTGTTTTCCAGTCCTGGCTACATTTCAGACTCAATCAATGAGATGGTCTTGGTTTACCACACTCAGCACAGATTTAGTGAGGCTTGCCAAGGATTTAGCCCTGTGAAAGGCATGTTTAACAAAGTCGGGCTTGACGTTACTCATTACAACTCAGGTCTAATTAAAAAGAAAGAGGTAATGAAGGATTATTGAAGGTGTTTCGTGGCCTTGGTTTCCGCAGTTTGACCGATGATAAACCAGAGAAAACACGGCCCTGCCAATGGGCCAGGGGGTTGGAGATGTGAGAGGGGTATTCAGGTTTGTGCAGAGAATTGAGCCAGTGAAACATGCAGTCCAACTGCATGGTACAGCTGAGAAATGAAAAAGCAGGATGAACAGCAACATTCACAACCATCTGAATAGCCTGAGACACCTGCTGGAAGGAATCTATGATAGTCTCAGAAGAGAAACTCCAAAATCTACACTGGCAGGATAAAATGTATGTCCCCTTAAAGTGGAGAACCTGAGCATTGTGATGTTTTGATTGAAGGTCACCCGGGAGTCAGTGCCTGCTTTGAGGTTCATGACGAGCTGGGGCTCTACAGGCAGATTACAGATTTTCACACATCATCAGTTTCCTTTGCACAGTTTGGTGTGATAGCATGTCTTAACGTGGGCAGCTTGAGCTCGAATCGTCCTGGGGGACACATCAGACATGCATGCAGATATCCCCCAAAACCCCCCTGCATACCAGTATGAACAAGGAAACAGTTGCCTGCATCACAGCGATGTGAAGACTTTGTAGTGCTTCGCCACTTCATCACTTCTCACAGGCTTTAATATCACTGTAATGCAGATGACTCTGAAACACGTCCTTTTTTCTCCTGTGAGCAGGTCTCTGGGGATATCTGTATGTCTGATCTTTGACTGCCATCTGGGCCTTAGATCCATGTAGCTTCTCTTATCATTAGGAAGCAGGAACTACTAAAGATGGATCTGTCATGGGGAGTGAGGGGCAAGAGCATGACCTGCTCTCACATACATTGATCTTGCACCAGTTTAATTCATCTTTAAGAAATTATTTTTGCATCATCTTCATCATCTACCGATTGCAAAAACCTCTGCTTTTTTGTCTTTATAATCTTTAAAAAGGTACATAACATCTCTTTGTGAAATAACAGGTTACCATTTGTACAAGTACAGGCAGCTCTCAACTTACATAGACACCTAAAAGGCAACATTCGCCTGCAAGTAAAATTCACACTTTATCTCTTCTTTTATATAATGCCCTCACTGGCCACTTTATTAGGTACTCCTATTCAGCTGCTCATTGAAGCAAATATCTAATCAGCCAATCATATGTCAGTAGCACAATGTATAAAAGGGAAAGTGACCCTAGTTCCAGACAAAGCTACACGTTCAAAGTGCACTAATGGTATTTCGTTAATTTATTTTATTTCATTTATATACACTTCGTTATAGAGTATAACTGGTACTTTCTTCTAATCATACTGTTCAATGAAACATCAAAGAAAAAATATATATTAAGTAAAGAATAAACCGTATTATTAGAAAAAATTTGAGTTAATTATCAGAATTATGTATCTATGATTGGCCAATCGACACACATGGGTATTTAAACACACCAGGGTGAACTGCGAACTTCTGTTTTCCCCGTCTTCTGACACAGAGTGAATGATCTGGTGATGCCAGAAAACAAGGACACACCTGGTGATACCTCACCCCACGCCTGCTTCACGCCGGAAGACGTAGGTGGAGCAGCGGTGCTCCTGAAGATGCTGTGCTCGTGCCTTTTCACCTCAGGCAAAAACCGATCTAGTTTGCCCAACAAACGCATCATTACAATAGCAATCCGCCGTAGCTCATGCGCTGCTGCCTTTTAAAGGTCAGTTAATATGTGCTAAAATGCTGATGTCCTCACAACTGTCATTGATTTCTGCATTATCCACCTCTGATACATCGCTGTTGTCATCGAACTGTATGTTCTCATCATTTAGCAAAATTTGCACCAAATAACCTTTGAAACATTTTACACGCAGATTATCTACAACGACGTATGTAATGGTATACAATGGTTACCGACGGTATGACATCAGTCACATGACCATGCATCAAAAAAAGCAAAAGAGAAATAAGAACACACACCAAAATCATCTATGAACAGATGCACCAAAGCACGTAGCACAGGTATAATGCTGTAAAACACTGCAGTACAAATACTGGCAGTAGGGTGAAAAATTCAGCCAAAGTTAGCCTCTAAAGGTTAAAGCAGTTCTGAAAGTAAAAGGGGCTCCATCACGATACTGGCAAAGTGTACCTAATAAAGAGGCCAGTGATTGCACGGGCTCTTTAGTACATATAACCAGTTTGTTTTTGGCTTATGCATTGTTGCTGTAAGGTCTGTTGAATTTCTTTTGCAGGTACATTGGAATTCTCTCACTTATCCCATCTTGCACTCCTCTGCAGCAAACACCACTGCAGGTGAGAGTGAAGCTGAGGATCATAGCACAGGGGCTGCTATTTGTCTTGAACACCTGGAGCATTTTTCCAGGGTTAAAGGCCTTGATAAAGAGTTCAATGACAATGAAATTACTCTACTGACCACGGGAAGCAAACCCATGACCATCTGATCAGACCCACATAGCCAAACACCACCCATTATCTTGCTTGTTATGCCATGTCGTCTCGCATCCCAGTGGGGAGACTGTTTCTTCCCTTCTTATTTACCTCCATGTATTTCAGTTTGTCTCAGTCGCTTTGGTGCATTTCTCAGATCAGAACTGAAATTCTCAAAACTACTTGTCCAGCCTCCACATCACTGAGTCACTTATGCACATCATAAAAGCAATTTCTCATTCTTTTGGGAAAATTGCAAATGCTTTGGCACAGTCATGCAAATGATTACATGCAATTGTTTTCTGTTTCCTACATTATCAATTGCTTATGTTGTCTTGATCAAAATGTATTATACTCGTTCTCTGTCAAACACTCTTACGCCTCAAAACATCTAGGCATTAGTTCATTGCATAAGTCATGCAATCATTGAACCAGTTGTCATAATCTGTCAAGCACATTCTCTATATATCTCTATTACAGATCTTTTTTTTAAATAAATGTGTCCTCAGTTGATGAATTGCTCTCAGTTGAATCTTGACTTTCACCAATAGAGGAGAATGTTTGAAGCATTAGATTGACCAGTGATCAACCAGTTCTCTAAAAGAGAGGTGCATCTCCTGAACCTTTAGTTGGCAAGCATATATTTACTGAGCACAGCACAGTGTTGCACTTTAGCAGTGGAAGAACAATAAGGAAATTAATGGAGTCAAAAGCCAGTAAGTACAGTAGAAGAGGAGTAAGGCTGCATGGTGGAAGGGAAGCCAAGAACAGAGGCATGTTCCTGATAAAATAAGGGCTACAATTGTGGACCATGTTCTCAGTCATGGCTTTACAATGGCCGAGGCCGGTCAAAGGCGGCAGTCGAGTGTTGGGGAAACAACTGTTTTCAGTCATTCAAACGTTTCATAGAGACAACAGGTATGTATTCCAACAATGTGCCTTGTACTGTAATACTGTATACTTACTGCAATGATTCATATTACAGTATTCAAATTGCATTTTGTAGAATACAGTAGATACACTTTATTGCCAGACAATTCACACCTACAGTACATCAGGGACCTGACAGGCGTTTTAAAAGCCTGCTCTTGCAAACCCCAACCTCCACACTAGAGAACCTCAAGGTCTGCAGTGTGGCATGGCGAAAAAGATGTCACCACGCTGGTGTAAGTGTTCGAACTGCCCATATACTGTAGCACACACACATATGTTTGCATGCTTACAGTGTGTAAGTATATTTGCAACACTGTGTTGTGTGCTGCAAATATATGCTTGCCAACTGTCGGAGAGAGTGATCAGCCCCCCCCGGCTGCTGGCCCACAGAGTATGAGACACGCGCTGTTTTACTTGCAAGGGTAACA
>JAODJU010000033.1:12881315-12905289 GCA_026776725.1 Gnathonemus echidnorhynchus
ATGTGGAAGTGGGAGTGGAAATAGGAACAACAGAACGTACAGCAGAGGTGGGCTCGTCTGCTGCACGTGATAGAAAACTACTGTTAAGCACTTACACAGTTGCTACATAAAACAAGTTATACATTCATAAGAATACATGTGAGTGATAATATATACACAATCTCAACCCAACACCAACTGAAGGCACCTATGAGCTATCTTAGAGAACTGGTTTATCATTGGTCAATCTAACACTTCAAACTTTCCCTTCTACGGGTGAAAGTCAAGATTCAACTGAGAGAAGTTCATCATTTCAGGACACATTTATGTATAAAAAAACTGTTACAGAGATGTATAGAGAATATGCATGACAGATTATGACAGCTTGTTCAACCATTTTGCATGTAATGACAATGAGCTAGATGTTTTATGGGGTAATATTATTCAACAGAGTACAAGTACAATACATTTTGACTAACATGACATAAACGATTGATAATGTAGGAATCAGCAGATGATTGTACATAATCATTTGCATGATTGTGCCAAAAGAATGAGACTTCGCATTTATGATGTGCACAAGTGACTCGATGATGTGGAAGTTGTACAAGTACTTATGAGAATGTTTTATTCTGATCGGAGAAAAATATACCCAAAGTTTGCTAAAATTATAATAGGGCCCTGTTTTAGGACAAAAGTGTGGGTAACAAAGCTTATGCAATGTAGACTTTCCACAAATCTTTTAAATCCTTGTTTGACTCTACCATCCCCTGACTCCATACTTTAAATCTTTATGTATTCCGCCTTATACTAAGATTATACTAGCATGCTTAATCAAAATTTGCTAAGAGAGAACAGATTTCATAATTTTGTTTGATGAGGAAATTTCTTTGAGAACTACCATGGATGATCATCAATTCTCACTATGTATCAATAGCATTCAAAGTACATAAATATGCATTGTTAAAATATACTGCAGGGCTTATGTTCACGCTCCATCCTCTAGGTGAGTTTGTTGTTGCATGCATGTGTGTTGTTTTTAATTGTGTTTGGTTGGTTGACCCCTGCAGGGTGAGATCAGCATTGCGTTGCTGTACACACTTACCAGCCAATTCGCTAATCATACAGCAAAACTGAAACATATTTTGTACTAACTGGGTATTATTTACTGCATTTGCCCATGTGATTTAACTGTACTTATCTGTGTTGGATCTCCTAGTTTGCATTTAATCTCTCTCTTGCTTTTATGTTCTGCAAATGCTTCTGGTGAGTCTTGCATGTTACCAGAAGTAGAATTTATTTTCATTAGGCTTCTGGGAGGTTCCACATAGAGCTTCTTGTAGTGCAATAATATTCTTACAAGCGCCACTTTGAAATGTGTTTCTGGCCCATTTGGAGATGAACAAACATTCCTAGATTTACAAGACATCACACTCTAAAACACATAGCACATGAACAATCGAGTACTAATTGCCAAAGAAACAGCATACAGTATGTAAACAAATATGTACATGAAATATTCCAAATGAAAAAAAAACCCCAGAGACAAGTCACTTAGGAGTTACTTAGGAAATGAATGTTGCAAACGCTTTAAGTGTTTGCATTTTGTAGTTGCACATCCAGGTTATGCCTCCAGGTATTCCTTAAAGTCATTGTAGCACTAGTTGGAGATACGTAATTCCTAAACATAAGTAGTTAATGGGCAGTTCAGCTGATGAGCTGTTACATAATTTATTGCCTAGAGAAGATGCTGCTACCTTTCAGAAAGACTGTTTGCTCTGGTACCTTGTCAAGGATGTATCACGCTCTGTCTGCAGGGACTAAAGTTTGTCGATTCCTCCTCGGAATCCTCCGTGACTGCCATCCCCAGGTGCAGTTTAGTGAACACTTACACCAGCGTGGTGACATCTTTTTCGCCATGCCACACTGCAGACCTTGAGGTTCAGTAGTGTGGAGGTTGGGGTTTGCAAGAGCAGGCTTTTAAAACGCCTGTCGGGTCCCTGACGTAGGTGTGAATTGTCTGGCAATCATTTCGTTTCGCTCTCTGCTTTACCAGCTCCAGTCTACATATGATAATATTTCTGCCGATGTTTTGACTTTTTGCGTCTTTTTTCTTGTTGCTGTTGTTGTCCACTAAACCATTGCTTCCAGAGTTTTAACAGTGCACTAGACCACGGGAAAGAAATAGAGCAGATGGCCAGACTGCGCTATTTGCGTGTGCATGTGGGGGTGTAAGTATGAAAGTGTTGATTCATTTACTTCTCCTGAAACAATCTAAATGCAAATTGAACCCCTCTATCTGGAGGTTCCAGCATATAATGAGGCTGGAATTTAAATGATCTGGTTCCATCTCACCCTTTCCAAGAGCCAAATTAAAATTTAAGGCCAGAGAATACATAGAAAAACATTATTGCTGTGAAGATTCTGGAGATTTTTAGTTATTATCACCTCAGGTGCGACAGGTCAAGCAGTGTACCTGTCCATCTCCCCACTGTCTCTGTCAGGCATCTGCAATTCTGACTCTGTTTTCTAATGGTCACCATTTGCAGAATGTTATGGGTATTTACACTTGTTTCTTCTTGTGCTTCTTTTGAAGATACAATGGCACAATATTCCTGGCCATTTTAAACCTCTTAACTGAATTGATTCACTAATTGATTCAGTCTGAGGAGCCAGTCGTGAAATCCTCATCATTCCTACTGATTGGATTTCTCTAGTCTAATTTTAACAGGGCCTAAGAAAAGGGCAAGAGGACATTTTAGTTTGGTTAAGTCTTCAGTTAATTATAATTAGGTATAACATTTATATTTTGACAATTTCACATAAAACTTGACAAGGGATACAAGTGGCAGATATGTGTTTTATCAAGACCTGTAGGAATAGTTTAAAATGATTTACAAAATGTAACATTCTTTATCATTAATTAATATGTTTTCTCTCGGTGACTTTAATAAACTTTAGATAAAATGTGACCTGTATGTCCTGAAAACTGTCTCCCTATATACCCTCAAATGCCACAGCAGCTTAGCAAAAAGATGTTTAAAGGATCTAGAGGAAACTGCGTCTATTTTAGCATCAGGGTGGATATTGGCAATTCAGATTATTAATTACGCTTCTAATTGGCCTGTATTGTCAAATATTCATGTCCAGACTTTGTTATATAGCACGATATCAATGCATTATTTATAAAATAATCAATTTCACATCTGAATGCTTACATAGGGTCACCTTTTCATTTAAGACACGAATTATCATCTGTCAACTGGCTTGAGACAGAATGGTTGTAATAATTCCTGTTTACTAGGACAGCAAGCCCAGATTTTGCTATAGGATTTATGGTTTTGAGCATTAAATTATTTCTCACTTTTCTGTGGGGTAGTCAGACCTTTCTGCTATCGATATTATATTTTGCCTGTTTTTTTCCCTTTGGCACCTTTTATTATTATTGGTTTTATGTATGTAAATTTGTCAGTCTTATAAAATTGAATTTATTCCCGAATATAACGTAATACTAATTCTAATCATAAAGAATGAAAATGTTGTTACCCCAGCAGTGCAGATGAGTCTTTATGTGTGTGTGTGCGTGTGTGTGTGTGCGCAGTCCCCATAAAGATATGTTTACCTGGCGTGTGTGTGTGTGGAATCTTCTGACAGCTGTGGGACAGTTTTTTTAAGAAGCTGCCTGAGCAGGGTGGATATGCTGAATTTCTGGAACCCTGCATGCGTGGCCTTAGCTAGTTGTTGTCTGCCCCATGACCCTTGAACTTTTGTCAAAATATGAATATGTCTTCATTAGACTATTGTTGCCCCAAGAATGAAACATGAAACACAGTGTCTGCATTACTCTTTCATCTTCGTTGCCCTCATTCATTTTTTGACTAATTGACTGTTTTTTGCACTGCCCCAAATCCAGAAATCTTATAAATGTTTAATGCTTGTTCCTGTATTTTTTAAGACAATACCAAAATACTTGGTTTACTTGACACTACGTTCAGACTTTAAACCCTTCACTTTGTTTTGCCACCTCTCCATCTAGTTGCAGTTTGTAATGTGATATTTTAGACGCTTTGTCCACCTAATAGGTGCATGTTTTTCATTCTCAGGTATTGTTGTGCCGTAATCTTCCCATTCAGTGAAATCACTCCAAATCCACCATCAGTATTACCTCTTTGTGATTCAGCAGACTTGTGTGTATGATATTCCCCTTTGCCTTCCAACCTGCGTCCCACAATAATATTTTGCTGATATAAAGTCTTATACTGTCCTACTGCTGTAACCAGAACAGCACATCTTCACATCATGAGCATGGCATCATGAATTTTCCATCTATCCACCGTCACCGACGTCTTCCCTTATATTCTGAACACCGTAGGGCTTTTGAAATTGTTCTGTTGGTCTTTTGATAGATTAGGCTGATTGTTCACAGCGATCTGAAGTCATAATAGTCTTTGGATGGCAGAAATCAGTGTTATATCTTTGTACTGTATCTTTGATTTTATTCCCAACTGACATATAAACGATTGAGACTACAATGTTTTTCAAATGTCAGTTATAGTAAGCGTAACATAAAAAGACAATATTTCCCAGAGAAATTTTTGTGAATAACCCCTTCATCCTTAGCCGGGATGATCATTTACAAACCCACAGCACCTGCATCTGTCATTCCAATATGTTAGGCTTAGGCAGTAGGCAGCTGATTCCTTTAACATTAAGGCAGATAAAGAAACTTATTTCTGAACATTTCTTAAGTTGCTGCTCTTCCCATCATAGGACAAGACAGTGTAGGTAAAATCATCCTTAATGTAATTCCTAATCTATCCCACAATAATCAACATCAAACTTTGTTTCATTTAGTTCTAAGTTATGTATTGTCTTTAATGCATTTCTCATTTATTTATATTTGATTAAAGCGTTTCATTATGGTGTTCGATGAAATCATCTATAACTTGGCATGATTCATTCTTAAATCCCACAGGCTAACATTTGTTTTTTTCACTCCCTGCAGAGCATACAAAATCAACACGCAAACAGATTGTGTGGGTAACGACTGAATGGGAAATGTAATCTCCTGGAAATGGAAGTTCGATGGATGATGATAATGTGTGTGTGTGTGTGTATTAGGTTTATATTACATTGTGAGGACCAAATGTTCCCCACAATGTGATAAAAACTTGTTATTTTGATGTTGTGGAGTCCATTTTTCAGTTCCCCACAAAGGTCTGTGAATCCAATCAAAAAAGTAAAAATGCCAAAAGTCTCATATTTTGTTTGGTTACTTATGGTTAAGGTTATGGCTGGGTAGGGGTTAAGGTCGTTATTGTTAGCATTAGAGATTTTCCAGTAGAAATGAATGGATGGTCCCTACCAAAGTATGAATAGAAACGTGTGTGTGTATGTGTCTTTATTTTGTCATTTTCTCTATCCATTTGGTAGGCTGGCAGTAATAATTTATGCATGCCTTATGCTAAACTTTTTTACTGAAGTATCTTGTTTGTGAAACAGGATTAAAAATGATTCATAGAAAAGAGATTTGATTGTTTTATCATTTGTGTGCTGATTCTTGACACTTCTTCCTCAGTATTCTGTCCATCCATCCAGAACCATTTGTTCAAGTCCCATGCAACATGAGGAGAACAAGCTCTACATCCACACCACCTTTGCTCTGTGAGGCCACCATTTTGCCCTATGCTATCTATCATTGAAACATCCATTTAAAAGTATTAGTATGAAATTAATAATTTCTGAGAAGGAAAACCTAACAGCCAGTCAGTATATTGTTCATACTGCTTGCTGTGTCCCCTTTTGCTTGAACATCTCCAAGATAAATAGTTATCAGGCTCTATTTCCTATTAATACAGCAGACCTGTGGCTTGTTGTCAGACACCCGGAAGGGAAGGAGCCTTGGTAGTGAGCCAGTTACGGCTTGGCTCACCCTTGGTAAATGTATGTCATCTCTCACCTGGCACCGCTCACTCCTGCCTTTTTTAGTGCGCCCATCTAGGCATATTTCAGCAGCAAAGTCAGAACGACCTGTAGACGTCCTTTTCCTACTGTCCAGCAGGTACTGCGCCGGCAAAAAATGCGGGCAGGACAGGCAGCCAGCTCCGTGCCAAAGGAGGCCTTTTCCTGACACTTCTCAGCTCTGTTGTACTGACTGATATTAACTTTTGGCATAAAGGAGTGAAGGATAATCAAGGCTGTAGATAAGATGAGAAATGGCAAGGTTAGGGATTAAGTAGGTAACATTTAGCCTGTTTTGAAAAGGTTGAAAACTATTACAGTCTGTTTTACTGTTGTGTTCAGTGCTTCAGCACTTTTAATATAAAAATAACTGAATACATTTTGGCAAAGCAACACTTCACAAATGCCACTGCCAGGTTTACTGTGTGCATCATTCAAAACACTAGAATTCTATCCAGTGTCTCTGGGCAATCCCAGTATTTCCACTTTATGATCCAGTATTTACTTGACACTTTTTTCCAAAGTGACTTACAGTGACTTACAGTGAAGGAGTGTCGCAGTTCGATCTGTACAGCCTACCCAATCCGTTCCTGCAGGATCAGGGTCATCTATAGTGTACATGTAGGCACTCATGTTTTGCTACCCGTTTTAGACCACACCTGTGCAGAGAGAGACGCATGCATACACTGAATATCTTAAGACTGTTAGTAAACAATAATAATAGTGTTTGCGACCGCTGACCAGATTTTTACATTGAGTGAGAAATTTTGTTTGTTGCGCTATCAGGTATTGGGGATCTATACAATTACTGTGTTGTATTTTTCAGACCTTTAGTTCTTTGGAAAAGGTTGAAGCCCCTCTATGGACAAAAGTATCGGGACACCTGGCCATTACACCTACAGGAAATTTTATGATGTCCCACTCTAAATCCATAGGCGTCAATATGGAGTCGGTCCCCCCTTTGCAGCTATAACATCTGCCACTCTTCTTGGAAGGCTTTCTACAAGATTTTGGAGTGTGTCTGGGAATTTCTACCCATTCTATCAGAAGAGCATTTGTGAGGTCAGGCACTGATTTTGGATTTGAAGGCCTGGCTCGACCATCTCCGTTCCAGTTCATCCCAAAGGTGTTTGATGGTGTTCAGATCAGGGCTATATGCGGGCCAGTCAAGTTCTTCCACACCAAACTCACCCAAGCATGGACTTTTACGGACCTTGCTTTGTGCACTGTTTCCACAAAGTTGAAAGCATAGAATTGTACAAAATGTCTTGGTATGCTAAAGAATAAAGAGATCCATTCACTGGAACTAAAGGGCTTAGCCCGACCTTTGAAAAACAACTCCATAGCATTATCCCTCCTCCACCAATCATTACAGCTGGCACAAGTCAGTCAGACAGGTAATGTTCTCCTGGCATCTGCCGATCCCAGACTCATTCATCAGACTTCCAAACAGAGAACCGTGATTCGTCACTCCACAGAACATACTTCCACGCATCCAGAATCCAGTGGCAGCGTGCTTCACACCACTCCATCCAACGCTTGGCATTTGGTGATATGAGGCTTGCATGCAGCTGCTCGGCCATGGAAGCCCATTCCATGAAGCTCCCGGTGCAAAGTGTTTGTGCTGGGGTTAATGCCAGAGGAAGTTTGGAACTCAGCAGTTATTTACTCAACTGAGTGCTGATTACTTTTACACACTATGCACCTCAGTGCTTAGCAACCCCATCATTTTATGTTATCTGCTATGTCTGCTATGAGTTTCTGTTGTTCCTAAATGTTTCCTCTTTGCAATCACACCACTTACAGTTAACCATGGGATATCTTGCAGGGAAGAAATTTCATGAGCTGACTAATTGCAAAGGGATCCTCTGACAATACCATGCTTGAATTCACTGAGCTCTTCATAACGATCCATTCTTTCACAAGTGTTTGTAAACCTGACTGCAAGGCTACATGTTTGATTTTTTCTTATACATCTGTGGCGGCAATGGGTGTGTATAAAACACTTGAATTGAATGATTAAGAGGTGTGTCCCAATACTTATGTCCATATATATATGTATATATTTCCATCCATACATCCATTTTCTGCTGCTCATAGAAAGTCAGGTAGTGGGGGCAGCAGTCTAAGCAGGGATGCCCAGACCTCCTTCTCACCAGCCACCTCCTCCAGCTCCTCCTGGGGGATACCAAGGCGTTCCCAGGCCAGCCGAGAGATATAATCTCTCCAGTGTGTCCTGGGTCTGCCCTGGGGCCTCCTCCCAGTTGGACATGCTTCAGGAGGCATCCTAGATAGATGCCTGAACCAACTCAACTGGTGCCTTTCGATGCAGAGGAACAAGTTCTGCTTTTCATATTTATTAGTGATATTATCTGATATTATTTTATTATTTATTATGCTTTAGTTGTTGGCAGTGTGCGCTGATTATTTTTGCTGTTATACTGTAACACCCGAATTTCCCCACTGGGGATCAATAAAGTCTTATATCGTATAAAAATAATCATTAGATTTTTAATTGAATAATATATAGTAATTATAATGATGAATGATTAGTTATTATTCATACTATACTTTTAGTGTAGACGCATTTTCACGCATGGGTCATCATCGGAGGCTGCCGTAAATTGGGCTTCCAGTAAAATCGGGCAGACACATGCATACTAAGGCTGTGTCTGAATTCAGGGGCTGCATCCTTTGAAGGGTGCATTTGAAGACTGAATACATCACAGGGGTGCGACAACGCTGTCCCATTTCGAAGGCTCCTTCAAATTCAGTCTAGAAATGCGTCCTTCTTTTTCCATTACTTGAAGAATGTGGTCAATGGATCCTTCACAGCCCAAGAATCTCAAGATTCATTGCGCAGAGGTAAGGTGGGTGTGTCCCGGCTAGACGATAGGAGCGGTGCTTCATGACTCAAGGGTTAGGGCGGGAACAGCTGGTGACGCAAATAGGAAATTATCCGTAGGCCTGACAGTCCCATTTGACAATACTTTCTGTTTGACCTTTGAAGAACGCAGCCTACAAAAGCAACACCTTCGTAGACGGTGTCCTTCGAAGAATGAAGCCCATGCATTTGGACACAGCCTATGTCTGCTGTCTGGGATTTCGACCCATGACCTTTGCATTGCCAGCACACCGCTCTACTTATTGAGGTACAGGAACTACTATTGCAAGACCTAATGTTGTGTGTGTGTGCTTGGCCTCAGTGTGATATAGAGTATTCTCAGTATCTAGCAATAATCTATTGGTTGTGAGATTCGTCAAGCGCTCTCAGGATAGCACTCCATACATAGCAGCTGCTCTATACATTGTAATTTCGTTTCTGGTCTTTGCTTAATAAAACAGCAGCCAGTATGCTGAGTATGCTGCTCAGGGTGCCTCCCATGAAGCAAATGAAATGGGAGAAATTGCTTAGAAAGAGCAGGAAGCTCAAAGTAATAATGTTCCCACTGTCAGTATAGGAAACTCCAGATTTACCCTGAGTTTTAATACACTTCTCAAAAGCAGACATTTTCAATTGAACAAATAAAACACAGGGATGCCAGTATTAGGGTCCAGTATTAGGATACTAATTACTTAATACAAATATGCTCTTCATCTTTTCTTCCTATAAATTCTTTCAATCAAAAAGAATGTCGGTGGGGCCAAAAGATATGCTGCTGGATTAAAAACATGGACAGGTGTATGGCATTCTGCACAAAGCACAGAACCTAAAAGGGCCATTAACTAGAATTTTCGCCTAAAAAATGGGCCCCATGATCCTGTCACATCAAAGGATCTAGGTTGAACTTGTGCTATTGAGTGCATCAGGGGGGGCATCATTTTCACAATCGATTTAGGGACGTGTCAGTCAGTTCTCTCCCCCGTACACTTAAGGGCAGAAAAAGGTGAAACTAGTTGGGAAAGAAATTGATCTGCAGACATTAGCCATACATTTTTTTCCCCAATTTAATAACAAATACTTAAGATTAAATCAGCTGCAGTCTGTATATAGGATTCAATATAAGTGGTTCTATAGTAGCTCATAAAACATTTTTGCCTGCAATAAAATGGAGCTGATCATTAAATTACATTGGCTTCACTTTAGTGCAGTAAAAAGGTATATTTCTAGAATGTCTCTTCAGTTTTATAGTTAAGAGAACATTCTGCATTGATATCTATTATTATTATTATGATGATGATGATGATGATGATGATGATGATGATGATGATGATTGTTGTTGGTGTTGTTTGTTGTTGTGGGGGTTTGAATCCCCTCTACCTGTAGAGTGTGTGTGTTCTCCCTGTGTTTTACGAGTTTCCTCTTCCAGTCTGAAGACACACAAAGATGCTAATTGGTGTCTCTAAATTACTCATAGAATATAAACTGTATGCATGTGTGTGCCCTGTGATGGACTGGCATCCCATCCAGGGTGTACTGAGCCTTGTGCCCTATGCTGCCTGACAGAAGCCCCAGGCCCTGCACTGGTTAAGCAGTTCAAAGATGATTTTAAGTTGACGTTGATGTCCTTGTGCTTTTTAGTAGCGAGGACAGTAACGCAACCTCTGGTGACCTGTGCAAGGGTGCATGATGCAAGACAGCACCTCTATGTGTACCTCTGTGTTAAGGGGGAGAGAGAAAGCTGAATGCCCTACTTCATGTGGAGGATTACCCAGCATAATCTGGTAACCAGTCTTGTTTGGTCTCGAGCACCATATCATAGTGACACCTTGAAGTGTGGAGTTTGTGATCCACTTCCCTGGGCAAACTGCACCTTCCCAGCCTCAGTTCACATCCCGTGTTTCCCAAGGGGTTCGAACCTGCGTCATAGACAATGGCCAATCTGGTTCACCCACAGAAGGAGAAAAGGACCATCACCGTACATGATCGATCTATCTATCTATCTATCTACCTACCTACCTACCTACCTACCTACCTACCCGCATTGTGGTAGTATATGCATATCGCATTAGTACATAGTACAGGATTTTGTTTTGTGCACACTCAGAAGTCATTATCTAGCATTCCTAATTTTATTTTGTGGTATTTAGCTTGATTGTAAAATAAGCCATTTCATTTTGTTCGATTGCTGCTGAAGGTCACCTGTTATGAAATAACTCAGAACTTTAAAAAACAATAACGTGTGACTGAAGGACCTGACATTTTTTTGTATGTGTTGTATGATGTAACTAGTCTCAGAAATATAGAAACTATCAAAGTTTTTTTGTATTGTTATTCATTGTTATGAATTATATTTGAAGGTTCTTTAAAAGACAGTACTCAAACAAACCAACATTTATCTTACAGCTCAATGCAAATACATATAATTAATCAATGAAATGTGCTGAATCCTAAGAAAAAAAATGCTGAAGAAAACTATCTGGACACCTTTCATCCATCCATCCATCCTCTGAACCCACTTGTCCTATTCAGGGTTGAGGTGGGGGGTGGGATCTGGAGCCCATTCCAGAGGCTACAGGCACAACCCAGGATGGCACAGCAACCCATTGCAGGGTACATACACTATTTGGTGTCTCCACTCAGCATGTTTTTGGACTGTGGGGGGGGGGGGGGGGGGTGAGCCAGAGTACCCAGTGTTTCACTTCCTTTGGAGTTTACCGTAACTACAGCAAAACGTATTCTCACAATGGCCTAAAGTGAGCAGTAGAGTGTCTCAGTGAGTAGCTCCATAGGTGTCGGTCTGACTGCAGAGTGTGGGGGGTTGTGCAATACTGAACGGGAGATGTTGTGGAAGAATAACTTGAAACTGTACAGCCACACTGTCACTTATTAATTTAAAGAGTTATATGAAAATATGTGTTTTGTTGTTTGGATTAGTGCTTCTAGAACAGCAGTTGCCAACCCGTCGGTCACAATCAACAGGTCAATCTTTCAGACATCCCTAGTCGATCTCAACAATCAGACGCTACTGCATCACTTAGCATGCTTCACTCTGCATCGTTAGGTTACTAACTAACTTTATGAACACAGAGAGGTTGCATTTGTGTTTTTTAAGTTTTTTTTTTTTTTTTTGACTGCATTCGACACCGAAAAACAATTTGAATTCCGGGCATCTCCCATAGCCCTGACTCCCGAAAATGAGGCGCAATGTCCCAGAAAGATGTCGTTCTGCTATTCAGTAGCAGCAAAATTAGCCGGAAAGAAAGTGCCGCGACCCCCCCCACCCCACCCATTCAGCCAGCAGATACCATCACACCATCTAGACATTATACCCACATTTTTGCTCCTTCCGGTAGGGAGCTGGGAGGGAGCAAAAACTGTGGGTCCCTGAGGACCAGATCGGGAAATACTGCTCTAATGCATTCAGTGAAGATGGATTCCATCATGTATCTGTTCAGTGCAAGATCAGCTGGTATATGATCTGGGCCTTCCTTCAGTGTCCCAGAAAATAAAGACATTACTGTGCCATTGTTGCCATTGTGTGCTGTTCTCATGCAAGGTTGTCTGTGACAGTGACTCCTAGGAACCAATCATCTCCACAGCTTCCTCCTGAGGTAGATGGGACCATTGAGAGCCCCCTGCTTCCAGAAATTGGTGCGCAGCTCCTTGATCTTGTAGCCATTCAGAAAGAAGTTATCATGGCACCATTCTGTCAAAAACTCATCATTGGTGGTGATCAGGTCCACCGCAGCAGTATCGTTGGTAGACAATGGAATTGTAGCTTAGGTGAATAGGACATGCAGAAAGGATCGTAGTGGGATAACTTTGGTTGGTAAAACTTTCTATTAGTGCCATGTCTATAAGAACCTCTGAACACATTCATAGCACATTATAATGCGTTCATAAAGCATTATAAGCATGTCTATAAATATTCATCAAAAGGCATAACACATTACAGCCATTGTAGCCATGTTTATTATGCATTATGGATGTTTTTTGAAACTCCCATCTATAATGCACTAAAGGTATCTACAGTATAGTACATTATAGATGAGAGCTTCATTGGAGCTTATGAGGTATTATAATCAACATTATAATACTTAATGACTGCAAATAGATGATGCTGTAATGCTTAATTCTTATGCTGACCATTATTAATGCATTAAGAAGATATTCATAATAGATGACAGCTTTCAAGTAAAGTGTTGCTGTTTGGTTTCCCACATATACTGCTGAGGTCTGCCAGTGAGAATGTCCCAAATCTAATTGCATATGGAGGTGGTAAGTTGCAGAAAAACTTAAGATGACAGCTGTGCTGAAATTACCTGGTGGGTTACTGGGCAACCCTGCTGCCTTCCAGCTCCAGGTTTATGGATTTAAAACCATCCATGTCTTTGCTCTGGCATTGTTTACCATGCATCTCTGTGTGTGTGTGTGTGTTCTTTCTCAATCCACAGACACCCTGTGCAGGTAAGTTGATTCCTTAACATTAGGGTTCAAACATCCTGTCTGAAAAAGAGCATTTGCTAAAAATGGACAGAAACACATTGAGGCAATTTTAGGCAATTTATATTCACATTTTTCTAATTAGGGAGCACAGGATATTTTCCTCTTCCATATCACTGTTTATGCTAATAACTGGAAGCACATTTTTGGCATTGTAATTGGCATTACACAACAGGTCCCAGTGAAGTAAATCCTCGACTACTGCAGATATTTTGCTTTGGTGTGAAATTAATGGCAGAAGAACTGGCCCCAGGATGCAATTACACCTAAGTGGGTTGCATGTAATATTTCTTTTTTATACTGCACTCTAATTATCTGGGGGCAAGTTATGACATGTACTCAACTCCGTAATAAATTATGGAAGCCAAAACATTAACGTCAAAATGAGCAAAATTTAGAGCAAAATGACAAAAATAACATCACCCAAATTTAAACATTCAGCACTGGAAATATTTTCAATGAATAATTAATTAATTTAAGGAGTGACTGACAGTTGTTGCCCCTTATATAAGTAGCTGCTGCACAATAAGTGCTTATGAAGTAATAAATATTGTGTTTATGGAATCTGGAATTGCTTATAATTGCTTAATTTTATGACAGCAACCTTTATTCTTAAATACTGCAAAAAAATGTAAATTCTTGCTTAAACACCAGCTACAAACAACAGTTACTTATTCATAAAATTCTGCACACTGACGTTTTTCTTTATTCTTTCGCAGAACAAAGTAAGGCTGGTTCAGTGGGTTACACAGTTGCATCAAACCTCTGAACCCTGCTTCTGCTCTATTTGGAGTTTTTTCCCCGATTTCCCTGTGTCACCCATGTTTCCTCCAAGGACTCTGGGTTCCCCTGCAGACCAATGAAATGGCATTAGGCTAAAAGGCGTATCATGCTGTGTGCATGTACAGTATGGGCCCCATGATGGACTGGCCTCCTGTGCTGCCTGGGACAAACTCTATCCAGACTGATGTGGAAAATGAATTGCTACTTTAGGAGTACTTCACAGTACTTTAACAAAAAAAAAACTAGTGTAATATTACATTTGATTTCATGACGTCAGTTCGACGTCAGATGTTACTGGGTTTGATCCCGAATCCTTTCTCTGTGGAGTTTGCACGTTTTCGCCGGGGGCTCCGGTTTCATCCCACGGTCCAAAAGCGTGCAAGGTAGGTTGATTGGTGAATCTAAATTGGCCCTGTGAGTGTGTCCACCCTGCAGTGTGTTACTGACTGCCCAGGGTTGGTTCCTGTCTGCACTCATTGTTCCCGTGATAGGCTCCGGTCCCCCCCGCGACCCCAGTTGGGATTAAGCGGTTTCAGAAAAAGGATACACTGCCCAATCCTAAGCCGGCAGTGTGGTAGCATTTTAGCTTTCCGGTAATCACAAATGAAAACGGCGACAAAAGCACAGACAAGACAAAAACTGCGTGCAAACATTGTAAAAGACTGATAACATACACAAATAGCACAACGAACATGCTTCAGCATGTCCACCGGCACCACAGAGAGATGAGAGAAGATTATTAAAATGGCAAACCATGCTAAAAAGCTGCACATGCAAGCCTTAGTTTATTTGAAGATTTTTTTTTTTATTTACTTATTTTGATTTGGGATTTTTAAACAGTATTTTATTCAATTTCAGTTGCACTGTTAAGAAGAGGACACATTTTGCACAGTTTATAAAGATAAAGGAATATTTTTGAATAAATTTGTCTGCAGCTCATTCTGCAAAAAATCGTGAGAAAATCGTATAGTGAACTCAGAATCGTGGATCGAATCATGAGTTGAGTGTATCGTTACATCCCTAGTAATGATACATATTGCAGAGGAATTGAAGGAGTTAAATGTTATTCATTTATATTATGGAAGATCTCCAATGGGTGCACATATTATTCTTTGAAAATTGCATCTGTTGTTACCCTTCTCTTTTTGTAAGACAGGCAGGACAGGCAGGAGATGTGCAAGAAAATGACCATAAAATGAAAAATTTAATTAAGCATTTGATACTGTATTTGCAGTTGAATGAGTATGAACTAGATTTAAAAAAAACAGGATAAACTATTTAAATGTGCAGTAAAATGTTTTACACTAATAGTGTTCAGAGAAAAGTTTTAAATTTAATCTACTTTGATATGAATTTTTACCATTTACCTCTTAACTCTTTACCAATAATTAATAGACATAGGATTCTCAGACACTTCGATGAGTTGGGGCCCAATCCTGGGCTATCCCCTGATATGGGCCCGTATTCGGGATAGCCTGCGGAAGAGCCTCCAAGATTGACTCCGTGACCCTGGACAGGACAAGCGCTTATAGAAAATGGATGGATTTTTCTCTTTTATTACATGATTGATCATTTAGATAGATAGATAGATAGATAGATAGATAGATAGATAGATAGATAGATAGATAGATAGATAGATAGATGGATGAATGAATATATTTATATCGGGTTTTTAATTTTTATAACTCTCTATAGAACTATAGATAAATATCTTCATATATTATATTCTTTTTATGGTATGAAACAAAAGGACACCAAACACAAAAGGGCAGCAACAGAGTGGCCCATTGGGTAACACTTAACTCCCTGCTCCTGAATCACATCCCTATTGTATATTACGTTTGCACATTCTTCCTGTGCTTCACGGATTTCCTCCCATAATCCGAAGGCATTTAATTTCGCAAACTGCCAATTGCATATGCCCTGGAATGGACTGGCATCCTGCCCAGGCATTCCCTTACTCTGTGCTCTGTGCTGCCTGGGAAAGAATTCAGACACCCCCCCCCCCCCCTTTGGCCCTGTACTGGATGAGCAGTTGTGTATTATGTTCATTGAGTTATATTCTGCTACATTTAAAAAAATGCAATGATTATGACTTTTTGGAACCCAACTCAGGGGCTGAGGTTAAGCCAGAACAATTGGTTTGATTGTGAAAATGATGCATCACGGCTTAGACAGAACATGAACCAGGTTTCTCTGTCTCTGTCTAGGAGCGTCTCTTTACAGAGGACCATGCCACACAGAGACAGATAATAACTACACCTTCTGACAGCCAGTCCCATATCCAGACAGGTGCTCTTACTTTCGCCAACAATGAGTACGCACTTTAATTAGGGTCTTCTTACCCTTATGAATCTGTTCCTTTAAAAAAACTAAAAAAAAAAACCTCCTTCTTCCCAAGAAATGATTTGTATTCAGTCATCGTAATAGCATATGGTCTATTTTACAGTCTGTCGGGGCAGATCACAAGCAGATCACAAGCAAATCCATACTCACAGGCCAAAATTAATTAATTTCCAGAAGGGAGAAGAAGGGAAGCGCTTGCCATTTTCTGAAGATGTATGGGTGAGTGGGACAGCAAATACGATGGCGGCAAGGTGACGTGGTGACAGAGAGAAGACTCGACCTTAATGGGACTTTCTAAAGGTCAGCTTCTAGAATTGGAAATGCAAGACATATATGAGCCAGAGAAGCCTCTCCTGTATATCCGCAGAGATTAAGTTCATGGAGCCTGTTTAGCCTTGTTTGTCTTCTGATACTTAACATCCATATCCAGACTAAATGCTCTGATTCCACCGCAATGATCCACACAGTTTTTTTCAGCAGTTGCTATTAAAAAAAAAAAACAACAAATATATACTAATAATATAATAATATGAAGTGCATATTAAAGCAAATCACAGCATCGTGTCTTGACTGACCTGAGCAAAATAACAGAAGCACATTTAATCCCCATCCTTGTCTTGTCCACAAAGCAATTATGGTGCACATATCATCTAAGTGGATTATATAAAACCTCTTTATGCTGGTGGCTTTTCAGTTAATACCTCGAGTCTCAGCAAAAGACTGCTGATGGCTCACATAATGAAATAAGCAACTAGAAGCAGTGCATAAAGCTACAGTAATCCAATTCTTTTTCGGTTGGATTCACTCATAATGAATCTGTTGGTCAAAATTTTCCACCACTAGAAAGTTACTGTGTGTGTGTATTTGTGTGTGTGTGTATATATATATATATATATATATATATATATATATATGATGCAATGCTGTGTAACAAAATGCCATTTTTGCTTGTCAGTCATATTTTCTGGGTTTTATATAAATGTTATATGTGACAGACTGTTGCTTTCACATCAAAGAGCATTTGCTGATTTAGAGGAAATGGTTCAAGAAAGGATTGTCCTTGGTATACCATTCAGCAAAAGAACAGGGTTTGTGAGGTAGGGGACATCAAACTAAAGAACACAATATTAAGAAATGCAAAAAGTACAAAAGCATAATAGACAGGACGCTCACAGCAGGGACTGATAAAAGCCATCCACCAATCCAGCCATCCTCCAGTAGGGGGTTGTCCCGGGCAGCACGGGGAATAAGGCACAGCACACAAAAACCACAGAATAAATATTGGCTACTATTCCATGCCATTATCCATATATCTATGTATGACATAAACAAATTTTATAAATCTTTCAGTCAAAGTAAAATTATATCACAAATGCATGAATTAGCAATGTTACTCAACAAAAATGCCACAAGAATGTGTACAATTTGAATTTAATTGTTCTGGTCAGAAAATTACATGAAAACCATGGAGTAGCTACTTATTTGACGAAGCTGTGAATGCGTATGTAAACCAAAGACATCTTTCATAGTAAAGTTCCTGGTCTAGTTAAACCCAGCAGTCCTGCCTTATAATTGACATCAGTCCCACCATAGCCATTACACAACCACCAAAATAAACAAATCTACTGACTGGATAGAATCACAATGGGACCTGAAGCCTATTCCAGCAAAGCAGGGCATTAGACTGGGGTATGCTGTGGGCTGGTTGCTATTCTAATGCTGAGACACTAATTAGCGTAACTGCATGCCGTTGAGACTTAATATCTGTTAAAAAAAATAAAGTTATGAGACAATTACTGATACTCTCAGAAGACTACAAGCATTTCTTTGTATATGTTATGAATAATGCATTGTTTTGAAGTATGTTATTTTAATGTGAAGTTACTCTCTTTTATGTATGTTTGATATGCACATCTCAGTTTTCAGTGTAGCTAACAATGCTCAGTATTACTTTGAATCAACTTTTTGACGACATGGGCAAGTTAAACAAAACCATTTAAATACTTTATCTACTGTCTCTGCTATAAGAACAAGACATAATTGCTGGAAAATACCCATAAGAAATCACTAAGGGTTGTAAATCTGCAGCAGTTTGGATTGTAGCATAAATTCAATTTTGTTCTATGTATCAGTGAAAAGAGTTCAAGTGCTGCATCCTTGTATCCTTCACCTAACCATATTCCTGGGTTACAAAAGGCCTGAACAGTAACTGTATCAAATGAGCCCTGGCATATGAGAAATTTATGGCAACACTTACTTTAACTGACATCAATAATGCATTATTGACACCTTCATAATGCATTATAATGGTCAGTATAAGGCATTACAGCATCTTCTATTGACTGTCAATAATCCTGTCTTTTGCAATGAATATTGCTTGGTCTGGACAAACATACATAAGGTTTTGGCAAAATTCCATCCACCAAACAGAAAATGTACATAAACACCTGTAGTTTCAATGTAATAAAAATGCTGAAGTGATGTTCTTAAGGAAATATTTATGTACTTGTAAGATGTTGTCGTCTCCAGTCCTCCTCTTTCATATTTCACATGTGGAAATTCCAGTGTACATCATTAGCATCATCCTTGCTGACTAGATATAATTAATTATCAAATTAATCATCCAGACAGTAAGTTGGTTGATTTGACCTGATACACAAATTCTCCATCTGATTAGGCAGCAGAGTGACAGGTATCTGACAGAGGTACATAAATCTTAACTTAAAGGCTAATTTTCCAAGTAATGACTTAATATGTTTAATAAATCAGCTCATATTGTAATGAGTAGTATTTGATAAAATAATCTAATAAGAAATGCCCAAAAATGCAGAACTTCCATGTTTTGTGCGATTTACTTTAATTGCACTTAGAAGTTTTCGAATTCTGCCAGTGAGAAGAGTGTTAAACAAATATCGACAATTGTCTTTATTAATAATGCCTGTGAACATAATGATGTAGTTTCCTCCTTTCACTTCTTAAATGAGAGACTTTATTTGACAAACTAGAAGAAGGCTTAGCAGAACAAATCTAAAATATCGATCAGTCTAAGCCTCCAGCAAAGAACCTGCTCATTGCATATAGATTTTTTTTCCTTTAATAAACTGTTCTCTTCAAATTAGTTTATGTTAGAGAAAATGTGGCAGATGGATCCATTTTGAAAGATGTGTCTTAAGCAAAAGTTACTTAATACCTCATCTTACTGTTACTGTTTACTATTTTAAGTTCCATTAACATTTAAAATCATTATTTGGCTTGTTTCAAAAATTTGCAACTGGACAATCTGTTTGTGATAAACATTCGAAGCACTGAATTCCTTGGAACAAAGTCATCATGAAAGATTTAATGTATATCTATATCTATCCCAAAAATATGTCCTCCAGTGAAGAAATCCTAAACATGAATACACAGGTCTTCTTATCTGCTGTGGGTAGAACATTTATCCGTATGTGTGGCTGCCCATTTCCCCACCCACACCTCAACTGTTGTCAAGCATGCCAAAAAGCTTCATAATTTACACCAAAAACCCAAGCACAGTTACTGCTCTGAACCCATGCCTCAACCCCACCTTCCTGCATGCTCAGAGGCTTCTGTAAAGTGAAGAGGCAAAGCCTTATGCCTGCCAAAGGTGTGCTTTTGTCTACTCTGGGTGTGTGAGTGAGTCGCTGTCAAATCAGGAGCCTGCATTAGCTGAAAAACACTCGAAAGCTGGACTAAATGCCACAGACACACAAACAGCAGAACTCCTCCTATATATGACGACTGATAAGAAATGCCCCAAACTGCAGAAATGCCGTGTTCCGTGCGATGTACTTTAAATGCCCTTTTGAATTCTGCTGGTGAGAAGAAACAAATATTGACAATTGTCTTTAATCATAATGCGATACATTTTATGCGTGTGAGCTTAAATTGGGGCTGATGAGTAAAATGATTAGGCATTTGTTAACTTTTGCCGTTAACATTATTCAAATTGGGCTCCAAAGAAAAATTTACACTATGCAGTAAGAGTCTCTGATTTGCTTAAGGGCAGGTGCATAAAATACACAGGTGTATGTTTTTAGCCCACTTTCCTGTGCTGCCTGGGCTGCACCCTCCCTTTTAAGTCCCCAGCATACCCATTTTTTCTCCAGAAGTCATTATCACTGCAGACCTGAACGTTGCAGCTGCTCTCAGTAAATTGTTTTCATTAAGAATGATCTAAAGCATATGCTTAAGTCATAGCCTTGACGGAAGATAGCCTTGGGTTTATCTTTTGAAGTCATGTCGAAGGAGAGAACACTGTGCAGTCACAGTTGAAGCCTTTCTGCATTATAATAAATTATATTGCATATTTGAGAGTCTGTAATAAATGAGGGTTACACATGAATACGTTGGCACTGTAGATCAAAATCAATCATTCTGATATGGACTTTGATTCGCTGACTGGAGCTCCAGTTATTTTGCAAAGGTATATTGGATCACACAGTATATTCACAAGAAAGTAATGTGTATTTTTTTTCCAAATACATACAGTGTTTTAAGATACTGTTTTAAATCAAAAAGGTGGTGTAGGTTTGTTTGCATTTTTTGAGTTTATATATAATATATATTATTTATATATAGACATTTACTTTAACTTTTCATGCTTTCAGTACTTTTCATTTAGTCATTGTGATGTCATGAAGGTAACATCAAATGTGATGGTTTTGAAATTTAAATGTATATTAAAATCATGGACATAAAAGAGGCCTTAGTGTCAGTACGGACAACGTGTGACATCTACATCTCATACCCATTGCTTTAGAGATAGTGGACTGGCTTGAAATTTCAGGCAAAAAATGAGATAAAGGAGAACAGAAACAGGTGAAGTGTAGAACATAGTAATAATTGTAGAATACGGGACAAAACATCAAAACAAACTGAAAATGCATACAAGATGCATAACTGTCGGAAAATAAACAAAGGTTAGCTGGGTTTGAAAGTAGTCAAGGGTCCTACTCATATCACTTCATATATTCAAGCAAACCTTTTGAATTATTTTAGTGATTGAATTGGTTTTGTGCGAATAAAATACTTAATTAAACTGATGTAGGTAATATTCAGACAGTCTAAATAACAGTCTATTTGCATCCAAAGTGTCCCATAGCTTGTGGGATGTACTTTGCGAAATAGACTCCAGCCTCACCGTGATTCTGTGATGCATTGTTTCCCGATCCAGTCTTCAGGGACCCACGGTCCATGTTTTTGCTCCCTCCAAACTCTTTGCCAGACAGTCCACATTTCTGCTCCCTACCAGTAGGGAGCTGGGAGGGAGCAAAAATGTGGACTATCTGTGGGTCCCCGAGGACTGGATTGGGAAACACTGCAGTGCAGTGGATAAGTGTTATGGAAGCCGGATGGATGGATATATGAGCAAGATGAGGCATTTTTCTATTATGAGTCCAGCTCTTCAGAAAACTCCATCTTGGGATTCACTCGCGCAACTCGCTTTGCATTCTGCAGGCAGGGGCACCAGGTGGTGAACATGGCCATTTGAATGCATCCTCATGCAAGTCAGAATTCACATCACTAAGTTTTACCCGGCACCTCACAATCTACAAACAGTCCGGGATGATTTTTATTTTTTTTTTTTGGTGTTTTTTTCATCTGTTTCTTAAATTCCATCTAAACGTAAGAGAGAAGCCTAGCACCGTTGGTCATCGAACTACAGAAATGTTTCCCCAGAGTACTGTACAGCCCTCATTAGGATTAGATTTATTTGCTTGTTTGTCCTTTTTTTCATTCGCTTCAGGCAATCTTAGGTTGAGAGCCCAGAGTCCCAATTGTGTAAAAATGATAAAGGCATACAGTGTGGAAAATGAAGGAGCTGTGGTGATTTATTACGCCTTACATTACTAGCTATGCTCTGCAGTTAATATTACTTTGATGAATGTTTGTCATCCTTTGTCCCAATAAATAAATACCAATGCGTACATTTTCATCATTTCTACACATTATAAACCTGTGCCTGGTGCTGTGATTAACACTCATCCTAAAATATGGCACTCTGCAGAAAATGAACAAATCAATTGTACCACATAAGCTGACCACAGAGTTAATCTTTAAAGGAGAAGATGAAGGGCAGATTCATGAATAGACTGGTGACTTTATCTGAAATATATTCTGTATCTCAATTCAATGTCTCAGTGGGTAGTGCGGATGCCTCATACCTGGGTTGTGGGTTTGATTCCTGCCCTTGCCCATCTGTGTGGAATTTACTCATGTTTGCCTGAGTATCCTACTAGTACTCTCCTGTGCCCAACCAGGAGGACATGGTTCAGGTTAATCAGTATAATTGCTCATAGTGTGTGTGGGCAATGGTGTTCAGATATTGGGGGGAAGACTGATTTTGCCACCAGGGATGGGGTGTGATGTATATTGTGACATCATAATGGGCACGCATGTAATAGGATGTGATGTAATAATAAAGATTTCATCATTTGAAAATGCTAACACTGTTTAGGATACAGTTTCACAACTAGACATAACTAAAAAATAACTTAATATCTAAAATGAGTTTGATACGGGACTACAATCTTTGTTAGGTATATGTCTGATACAGGACTGCAGTCTTTGTTAGGTGTGTTTGTCTGATATAGATAAACAATCTTTGTTAGGTATATGATTGTCTGATACAGGACTACAGTCGTTGTTAAGTGTATATTTGATATAGGGATACAATCTTTGTTAGGTGTATGTTTGTCTGATATAGGGATACAATCTTTGTTTGGAATATGTTTTGTCCTTGCACTCTGCCTGCACAGCGAATTGGCCTCAGTAACGCACGGATCCATAATAAAAGATAAGGAATGCACTCTTATTTGTTTGATTATTTGTTTGTTTGTTTATTGGGAAGGGGGGGGTCCCGATGCCCCTCTGTAAAGTATTCATTTGGATTACACAGGTATGCTTCTTCAGGACTGTTTTAATAAAGTTGTGCAGTTTTGACTCCTTTAGAATTTTTCAAAATGCAGCAGCTAATATGTTTTAAAATACTTGCTTATCAGTCGTTTTATTTAGGGGGCATTTTGAAATGTTTCTGCACGCCATGACCCCCATTTTTCTTGTCCTCTTCCCTAATTAATAACTGTACCCATTCAGAAACACAGGAAAGCTTTTTTTCCATGAAAGTTTGACATTTGAAACTCTAGGCTTCTGTCACATAAACCAGAAGAGCAATATTTTTCAGGCCATTCATTACTGAATATATTTGTTGTATATAGCATGCTTTGAAATTAAGTTCCCTTCTCTTGCTTTCAAATTGGATTTGCTACATCTGAATATCTTTCCCAATGATACATTTTGATTTTAAGTAGACCAGTCTTCTAAAATCTTAAGCGCTCTCCATGGTACCCTTGCGATCTTGAGTTTTGGTCTGTTGATTTAAATGTGAAACTATATCCATCCATCCATCCATCCATTTTCTAACCCGCTTATCCTACTGGGTCGCGGGGGGTCCGGAGCCTATCCCGGAAGCAACGGGCACGAGGCAGGGAACAACCC
>JAODJU010000033.1:12905389-12929152 GCA_026776725.1 Gnathonemus echidnorhynchus
AGAAAACTTTATTAATCCCGGAGGAAATTGCTCATGTTACTACAAACGGTCACACAGAGACACAGGACAAGAACATACAATTGTGCAATTGTAGGACAGTGAAGAATTGCAGTTATCATTTCATATATATTTTACATGTTAAAAGTACAAATTTTTTCGCTATGAAATTTAGCCTTTTTTGAGGCCACTTGCATAGTCTGGAAAACGCTGAAATGTTTTGTCGACGCTACAATAAACTACAGTAACTACTGGAATTAAACTAACATGATATCGCTATTGAATTTTTTATGCTAGCATTTACACTGTTACATTTAACACACACTTGTAATGAAAAATGGATCATGCGCAACGCAAACTTAAAAGCCGAGCAGGAGCTATTACAGGCGAGCCTGTGCTGACATCACCACGCAGAGCAGCGGGAGGCCAGCCAGCTGCTGGCAGATGCCGGCAAACTGCAGGGGTTGTGCTATAGATCCAAAGGAAGAGGTTTTCTTTGAGGCTGTCAGTGGTACCACATAAACTACAGCGTGCATGAAAAAAAGCCTCAGAGCTCTCCCTATGCCCCTCCACTGTCTCTCCAGTCAGAAATGGGCCAGGCCTCGCTGAAAATAAGATAAGGGATGTAAAGCCTCCTGGGGGACTTCATCTCTTACCTCCTATTACAGCTGCAAATATTCAGTTTTCACTCTGTCTGTGGCCTGGGTCATTGTGTCATCACAATTCTCCGGATACCAGATGGTTCACTTGAGTGTTATTTGTATGCTTTCTAAAGGCTCAGCCTTTTATAGAAAAATAGGTATTGACTCTCTGTGTTGTTTACTCCGGGTGAGAAGCCGAGTTTGCTAAATTTTCGGTAAGTTACTACAATACAAAAAAGCACTAATAAATACAGTGATAAATGGCAAGACCATATTCAAGTAAGGAAAGATGATGCTTCATTGTAAATGAGCCAAAGGACTATAAAACCAACAAATTTTATAAGCTTGAAATATAAATGAACCTCAGCCAGCAACAAGCTTCTGCTGATCTATAATTAATGGCTCCAGCAATTTGCAAAAGCAGACATTACATTGTCTGGAGAACTTGGAGGAACTTTACAAAACTTGCTTATCTTACAACTTACATGAATGAGTACCTAATTGGAGAGATGCTATCTTAGAAGACTGTTTTCCACATGATAAATATTCGGGAATATTTATGCTGCTCTTGACAAGGGGTGTCCCATGACTGTCAGACGGTGGGTCAAAGTTTCAAAAGCATGACGGGGGGGTGCCGTTGTGAGCAGACGAATTATATTTTGATGATTACAAGGCCAAAGGTTATCCTTGCATGTAAGTCATGAACCCTTCAAATGCAGTATATGGAATAATGTTTTCTATTGAAGGATATGGTTCTGAAAATGTTTAAACAAGCGCATTTTGTGGAGCAGCTCGAAGCTAACATTCGGCTAACTGCTAAGGCACCCCTGCATGGAGCATGTGAGTGGCCCCTGGTTTGTCACCTTGTTATAAATCAGGCTTGCTGTGAAAAGGTGAGATTTACAGAGTTAACTGGATACTCTTCATTTTGGCAGGCTTACTTGTCAAATACCCAATATGATTTATCGTACACTGCAATGCACTGATTAAACTCAATTATTGCTTAGGAACAATATGAAGGTTATTACAGGTTATGTTTATTAGTTTTAGTTAGCACATACAGTAGTTTATAGACAATGCCTTTGGTAACTAAGGCAAGTAATTGGCAATTTTAGGCTCTTAATATTTAATGGCGCAATGATGACAGTGTTACAGTAGTTAGCACTGTAGACTCACTCCTCTGGGACCTAGGCTCGAGTCTCCACTGAGGTTCCATGTTTGTGGAGTTTGCATGTTCTCCCAGTTTCATTGTGGGGTTTTCTCTGGGTGCTCCGATTCCCCCCCACAGTCCAAAAATATGCTGAGGTCAATGGGAGCTACATAATTGCCCATAGGTTTGCATGTGTGGGTGAATGGTGTGTGTGTGTGTGTGTGCTCTGCGATAGGTTGGAGGCCCATCCTGGGTTGTTCCCTGCCTTGTGCCCATAGGCTCTGTACTCCCTGAAACCCTGAATAGGATAAGAGGTTACAGAAAATGGATGGATGGATTAATCGAAATATAATTTCCTGCATTTTACTGTTATATTTTTAATGGAAGCAAAATAATTATTGTCCTAAAAATTGTCTATAAACCAATCATTTAAACAAATCTCTTTTGCTTGAATTTAGCAGTAAAATAATATTATTTCTATGAGTACATGAATGTCATCTGTTTGTGATTTCTCGTGAATTTATTATATTAATGCTGGAAGGGTTTTTGACGAGTGTGGTAATTGTGATATAAAGAAAAATTATGCTAATATTTTAATTGTATTACAATCTAATTTTAGTTTCGAAACTAGCTTTTGTTTTTAAGTTATATTTAATAGCTAGGCTTCTGTATTTATAAATGTGTTTACAGCACAATATGTTCCTTATCTCCATACAAACCAAATATTTAACGATTAATGAGCTTTATATTCACCCACAAGATGCAAGACTCCATTACATTTTACCAAAACACTGATCTGAGATAATGGCTCATGGATTATGGAGGGGAAAAAATGGGGAAAGAATAGTAAAATGCTTGGAAAGACTTGGGAGAGATGAGGCAGGATGCAGCCTTCACCTTCACAGAGACCCATTCCATGTTAACCACTCAGAGGTGCACAACCATGGGCTGTTGCTGTTATGTGCAGAGGCAATTATGGTATGGAAATTGCTCTATGAAGATAACTTGAGGTGCACGTAGTCAGTGCTCAAGGATGGTGCTCTCAAGGTCCTTATTTGAAATGAAATGAGGGCAAACAGCATATCCCATGTGAGAATGAATGGGTGAGAATTATTTGAACTCGTACTCAGAAACTTTGATAAACAGAAAATGGTTCACACCCTCCTAACTCGTATATCTCACTGCTATCCATAGCAATACACTTGAGACAGCCAGTCAGTGTTTAGCAGTGATTGCTGTGGTTATTTGCTATATGAGACCAGCAGCTAACCCACTTTCCAAGCTCTGCTGTTCTGTTCAAAGTCCCCCTTCTTTCCCTTTTTCTGATTATTGTCTGTTTATCACTTTTGATAAATTTCTAACAAGCCAAGATTCTGGATAAACCGACTCCTGACTGCTTATTCCAGATGGATTCGGGGGGGGGGACGACAACATGGGGCACAAGTAAGGGGCACTCTGGACGGAATGCCTGTCCATCACAGGCAAACACACACATTCATACAAATAACAGGCAATTTCGAAACATATTTAGCCCAACCGCCTGTATTTCGACTGTAGGTTTTATATAAACCAGGTCAATTTTGCAAAGACGGAAATGAAAAATCTTTACATCCATTTCTGGGGCAACTCTGGGCACAAGGCAAGGGGACGCCAGTCCATCACCGGACACACACACATATGATGGGTAATTTAGGGGGACCAACTCACCTGCCCACATGTTTTTGGACAGTGTGAGAAAACAAGAGTTACCAGAGGAAACATGTAACCCCCCCCCCCCCCCCCCCACACACACACACACACACGTCAGAGGTGGGATTTAAGTCCTCAGCTCTGGATGGGTGAGATAACTGCTGCCCAGTGTGCTACAAAGTGCTTGATAATTTCCTAAACAAATATATTTTAGTCATTTTAATTCATTTCTTCAAAAGAAATCATTGTATATAAACAGCACAATAAAATTTAAAAAATACAAATGCTAGAAGTGATTTTATATGCAGACTACTATCTTGTAATACCTTTATGTAGGTAAAATAATAAATTATTGAATAAATGCAAGGTGGAATGCGAAAATTTGAATAGAAAAAATATTATCAAGAAAAGAAACACCATAAATTAGGTACAGAATGTAGTCAATAGTTATTCATACAATGGGGTCTTACATTATGCAATCAATGTTCAATCTGTAGCTAAGGTTACATATCACATAATTATAAGGAGCAGGAAGGCTTGTACTAGCTGAGGGAAATGTAGAGCAGGGACCAGACTTTGACAATAGAGAAGTGTATAGAAAGACTCTGAGATGGCTGATCCCTGCTTTAAATTACCAGCGGCATCAGCAAACTACAACAGGAAGAACATATCGAGTGAAAGCCCAAAGGAGTTGTAGAAATTCAATTTCCCGGACCCAACTGTGAAGGCGCCGGATGGTTCTGGCAGCCAGCTTCATGCAATGCTGGTCCCGTCAGCTGTCTGGTGCATCTCATATCGTGCTTCTGCGGCTTCTGGGGTGAGTGTTGCTCAGGGTGAATAAAATCCAGCCCCCACAACATACATTACATGTGTTCCTTGGCCTTTTCGTTATAAAGTTCGAGAAGAGCCTTTGGGGGGGGAGGGGGGTTGGTGGGGCAGACATCCCTTACTATAGATTAACAATACCAGGTGCTGAGTTTATAAGGAACAACATTCAACACACATTTCTATCAGTTTGAATCAATATTTTAAGTTTGCTACCAATTCCTCACAAAATATCTCATCTGTAGGCTAATAATTTATATTTATTTTTACTATATTTGTCTCATTCTATAATTATCTCATGATTGTAGAGGTTTTAAAACTTTTTGGGGTGCTGCTTATATTTCACATTAAATGAAACTAAATTGAAATCAGTTTTTTCCCTTTTGTTTTGTTTCTGCCATGTTTAATTGAGCCCCTGGAGCTGGAACCCAATTTGTCAGTTATGATGTTTCACTGCTGACTTTAAATTTTTATTACAAAATATATTATTCATTATATACAATCTTTGAGAAGATTATCTGGCTTCATAAGAGGTTATGTGATAATACTTATGAGAGCAATAGCAGCTTAAAAGAAATATATTTCAGAATAACATCTGTCTTTCAAAATGCATGCAAGCACAGCAAAGTCCGTTAGCAATTGCGTACTGGGCCCGGATGCAAAATATAGTCATTAATTTTGCTGTATCCAGGTCAAATTACATCACGATTTGCTCAAATTCTGTGTAACAAAGAGACTTCCCACTAGCTTAATCATTCACATAATTCATGCCAAATCTGTTTGCTGGGTATTCCATCATACGCTACTATTCTGCTGTATGAAGACAGGCAGATTCTAGGAGATATAGCACTGAGAATTTGGCACGTATCTAGAGCATGCATTTGAAATCACATCTAAATGCTGTATGTTGTGCAGAGTGTGGAACAGTGTAAGCAGTAAATTGCATTTTCTGTTGGGTCTGGACATCCAGAGCGAGGATTCTTTCCTGTGGTGTATAGGCCCCTCGTAGCTATTTCTCTCCAAGGTCCACACATTTATTTAAACTGCTTTATTCTATTTTGCACATTAAATGGATCTCAGGAGTGTAAAAACATATAGAATTAACATCCCAGCTGTGGATTTCTCCCTCTTCCACCTTTTACTATTTTAAAGATTAATACACTTTCATTTCAGAATGTTCAGCCAGAATGTAACTTGTAAATGTTAAATGGAAACACTTCCTTGATATAAAGGTTCAAATTCTTTTAAATAAATGGTAAAACCTGAAAATGAAAACTGACTTTTCTATTTGGTCCTACATTCGCATAAAAAGAAAAAAAAACACTGTACATCCAGTTTCTCATTGACCTTGTTGAATAGGTGAGAGAAAGGGAATGATATTTTTTCCACAATAGGAAATATTTATTATTTCCTTAAAAAAAAATCTAAATCCTTTGTATTTAGATAATCCATACCATCGTCTGTAGAGCTTTTAGAAATGTTGATGTTTGTTGGCATTTGAAAGCACACATGCTTTAGCGTGAACAGCTTATTCCCTATTGTCTGCTCCAGGTGGGAATTGGATGGGGAAAACACACATTCCTTTCCAGTCCATTCTCTCTACAGTGTGCTTAGATACATTTAAGGCATCTCACCTTAAAAATGCCACTTACTGTTAACGTAAACCAATTTAACACATCAAGACAAAGTTACTTGTTTGTGTCACAGAACCTGTGCTTGTTGCATATAAACATAGTAACAACACAGAGATGTGTTTATGAAGTGTTATGACGCTGACCCAATAACTCCTACTCTTTGTTTTTTGCGAATCTTACGACCTGAGGATAGAACTGATAAAGTATTGCAAAGATGTTGATTGATAAATGATCAAATCAGACCAAACAATGTCCAAGTGGACCAGGAACTACTGGAAGCACTGTCTCTCAGAATAGACTCTGCACTGCAGATATGTCATTCTAGACAGCTCTCTGTCGATAGCTACATATCAGATAGTGTTAGCCTCCGATATGCTGCTGTCTGATTGCACTGCTGGCCAGTACCTGCAACACCGAATACATGATTATATAAGCAGGACGGCTTGCTAGAAATTCTGCATTTAAATTGAATGATAACAGTTTGTGCACCAACCTGGCTAATCGTATTGAAGGGGTTTCATTCATTCTGCACTTATAAGGACATGCTAAAAATACTCATTTGCGATCCCAGTACTAGGAATAACAGAGACTTTATTGCTTTCTGAAGATAACTTGTGGAGTACTTACTGTATTCAATGCTCAGGGAGAGTCAGCATTTTTTGTCTTGCCTTTTGCTTTGTGGTCATTTGTTACAGTAGGTACCACTTTGGAAAATAGGTAGTAATGATATGAATTTGAACAAATTTGAAAAGAACCTTATAAAGTCGGTTTAATCTGTTTTTAAAACCAGCACTGCTGTTCAAGTTTCATATTTTATCAGTTCAGCATAGCTGACAAATGCTCTTTACAGCCCACTAATTTCTGCCTAGACTGATTTAAAGACTTTGAATGTGCATATCCACTTACTGGTTATGAATTACTGCTTACCATCCAATCTGAACACTGCAATTTTGGTCTGTGGAAATTTCTTTTTTCGGTTGCAAAGATAAAAGGTATGCTCTACCCAAATGCAATTAATAATTTGCCATTCTATACATACTTTAAAAATGAAACAAAAAATATCAGTGCAGGAATATAATTAACTCTATTAAGATTCCTGTTGATTTAGGCCAATTCCACCTCTTTGGAATGGTTGTATTTTAATATAATGATGTACTGAAAATAAGCAACAGTGGAGGCCATTTCTACAACACGGAGACGCCTCTAAGTGGCATTCAGTAGGCTGGTCACCGATAAACAAGAATCAGTAATAAATGCCCTGCGTTCCTCTCATCCGTCCTGGTTCTGTACAATCTCAGACATCCTTTGTAAGCCTTTCTTTTCGCAAAGGCTACAGACATTGATTGAGGCAGGTTTGCCGGTGACTGTGGTCACGTTGACTAGCCGGCTTGAGTGTGCAGTCCGTGATGTTTGCATGAACGACCACTCACTGCAGCTGCTGCTCTCTGGATGGTGAGTCACTGGTGCACAGCAAGTCTCTCTGATGCACCTCTAATTATGGGATCGGGGGAAAGGCTGGAGCACGGTCTGACAAGAAGGGAACATTAAGTTTAATAATAGGATGAGTTGCACAATAGCAGCTGATTTATGAGTAAGGGCTTTAGCCTGTGGAGGAAATGGCCAGCTTTGCCAGATGGCAACAATTATGTACGCTAATATTCTACTAGAGTATAACGAAGTGTCCAGGTAAGCAGGTTTATCACATGCCTGGTGCTGAACCCAGCTTAATAACCCAACAGTTCAACTTCTACTCACTTATTGTGGTCAAGGTCCCAGGGGGTCTGGTTAACCCATTTTGCAAAGCTGATGATTTTTCTATTGGGCCACGTTGGGCCATGTGACACAAGGAATGACATTTTTAAAAGCCTGAGAATTGGTGTTCGGTGTGTGTCAATCGGGGTAGTTCTGCTTTTCCCCTTTTTTGTTTTTTAGCTGTTCATGTAGTGAAAAATGTTACCATGATAATGGTGTCTGTGAACTGAATGTGAGCTGCCAAATGCCTTATTAATTGATTGTAAATATTTTCAAGTCTTTTTTAAGGTGGTAAAATCAAAGCAATAAAGAAGGATTAAACAGTTGTTGTCCTCTTGTTTCAGAACGTAAGAAGAAAACAATGCAAATCAAGCCAGAGTGCCTGTTAAAGAAAACTGCTATGTCAATAGTGACGTGTTACGCAGGGAAACAAGTTGTGCCTTCAGGAGATCAATCTTAACTATAATTCAAAACTACGCATCAATCTCTCTGTCAAAGAATACAACAGGCGGCTATGAAATCAGGGCCATTTTTTGTCAGTATGAAATAACAGTGGCCAAAAAGATAATATGTAGACGATAATATCACAATTTGCCACAAAGGCCTAACTAGCATACTTATAAGAAGTGATGCGCTGACAGGCAGTCATTCAGCTACCTGTTGAGTTCTGGCTCCGACTAAGAGCACAGATGTGTTCCCTTTCCATTTTTTTTTTTTTGCTTTCGTTTTTTTTATTATTTATTTTTCCTTTTGTCATTCAAGTCATGTATCATCACTTCCCCAATCATAACGTTTTAGCTTTAAACTGTTCACATGTATCATAAAAAGACTATTCATGAGGAGATCTCCCGTTAGCACTTCCGATAGCATGAAAAGTGATCTACAACCCGTTGACGTTTTATTTTGCTCCAAGAATCAAAGACTCGACTTCCCTCCACCTGGTTCAGAGACATGAAAGCTGGTTCTCCTTAAAGTTTGATTTTGGGAATCTATGTCATTCTTCTTGCCTACGTGTGCAATTGTTTCATGTACGACAAAATCTCAAATGTCACAAAAAAACAGTTGCTAATTGTGATCCTTTCCAGACTTTTATTTTTTCTAATTTTGTTGCCTGATTGGGACATGACGTCCTGTCTTTGTGACCACGATGTTATGTTGAATTTTCCTGAATGAATGTGCAGCTACAATCCAATTTATTAAATTTTTTTCCCTACATGTTTCAGCTTGATATCTCCATACCTTGACATCTTATGAATATGCATTTTAATTTATTGATAATTTTGAAGCAAGTGACCAGCCTTTATTATCTTCTGCAGCAGCGTATTTTCAGGAAATAGCTTCAGGCTAGACACAATGACCTACAGCCTTCCTTCTTTCCGTAGTCTCTATACTCTCTGCCGCCACATCATACCGTCTTCAGTTCACCACATTGAAATGGAACCAAAATAACCATGGACATTATTTCACCTGTGCAATGCAAGAGAGGTTGGAAAGAATAACAAGGGTGATATTAGACCTCAAATACAGTTGTATTTTCATCCTCATTGTATGATAGACTTCAATCTTTTCTTATATAGAATAAATCATAAATTTATTTCATGAGATACAAATCGGTTACCTGCCATTGCTCAGTCTATATCCAAAAATCTGTTAATATCTAAATGACATGCTGCTCCTAAGCAGTTTATTGCTGATATTTTACCCTCAAACAGTATAAATTATTCAAATAGTAGTCGAGACGGTGAACCATAAAGTGGGGTGGAATATATCGACCAACCTCATAGCTAACAAGAAGTAAAACTTTTTTGTTTGCCTTGCAAATATGAATGTCATCATTTCATTATTCAAAACCTTCCAGCAAACTGAGGAACACCTGTAGCATTTTCCTGGTATTATCATATTTTTTTCACAAATTATTTTTTAAGAATTTTAGAAAGATTTCCCCATTGAGTAATGAGAACTGAATGGAAATCCTCTACAAATTATTATTGTAAGTCTTCTTGGAATTACAGTATTTATATCTTGGTGAACTTCTTCCCCAGGCTGAATCTATACGCTGTAATGGATTCACAGGCTAATTCGTCCTATCAGGGATTTCCATTTGGGAATGTGTGAAGCTGGAAGAAGCACACCAGCAAGGACAGGAAAGGATAGATTACTGGGGATCGGCCAAGCAAAGCACAATGGTATATGAATCCACAGCCTTGTTGATAAACAGTGCCTTATTTTTTTATGTGCAAGATTTACTATAAGGTATGCATCAGCAGTATGCTTACATTCACCCCCCATAGCAAATTCTGTGCATAATTCATAAAGCGACTATAGAAAAATATAATGAGTAAGCAACACAAACCATATGGTGGCCGCATTCTCCGCAAGCCGCAAAGTGAATCGCTGTCCTCTCCAGCTCAGACACTCCTCCTCTCAAAGGCAAACCGGGCTCCTCTGCAGTCCGCAGTCCTCCGTGAGTTACAGCTTCCCTGAAACATCACTGTCAGCTGAAGTACTGAAGTTAAAAAGCCTGGTCATTTCAAAAGTTAAGGCTTACTATCTTGGCTAACTGAGAAACAGCCAAATCTTTTAAATTGAGCAAATAATTCCTGCTATAAAACTAGAAATAAAAAACTACTGTAACTTCATAATACTAGTTACTCTTTTGAGTTTACTTAAATGAGAAGTTTAGATTCGCTTTTTAATCAGTGTGCAACTTTAAAAGGACTACTATCCATTTATTTAAACAAAGGAGCACAGTGTAACAGTAAAATATACATATATAGGCTTAGAATTTTCAAATGATCTTCAATCCGTATATGTATACATAAATGGATATAAATGTGTTACATAGTTATAGCTATTCTAAATGTACCTCATGTTACATAAGTGTAATATGCCCCATTTTAAGAATCTATTTCCAGGGCATCTCAGACTGAAAGGACAGATAAATCAATAGAGCTCTAAACAAGGACATCTATTAAAATGCCGCTTTGCCATAACATACCTTACTTAAAACATCCCTTTCATTGTCACTGCAGTATCCGCCTCTTAGTGAGGGAGAAAATGTCAACAGATTTGTATTATTCTTTTTTCCACTGGGTTATAACCTTTTTTGCTTACCTCCTACGACTTCCATCTTTCATTTTTGCCAGGCAAACTGAACTTGTCAGACTATTCTTCAGCATTCCCCGACCGTCAAACTGTAAAAAGCTGCGCTCAGATAATCTGTCACTTTCTATATAACAGCAACATGCATCTTCTTAAACACCAGCATCCTTCTCCTAACACATTCACCAGTCGCCGGCTGGTCATGACTGATGCATAGCTTGTGTCAAACTTCGGGGCGCAGGTTTATAGCGATTTAAATGCTTACCCATTTTTTCTGTATCAAACACGTGCTTTTTTGAATCGAAAAGCTTTATGAAAGGCCATTATCAAGATCAAAAGAACCTGTGTAAAAACTATTTTAGGTTCTTTATACCTTGAAAAATGTAATGAAACCTTGAGGATTCTTTTGCTTACAAAGAAAGACGCTCATTGCTGAGGTGCTATTGAGATATAATCCCCTCCCAGTCTGACTAAAATGCAAGTTACTGAAGGAGCAGGACATTCTATGCAGAAGAACACGAACAATGTCCTGTTCCCATCTCTTCAGGCACAACCAGAGTCATTCATAGATTCATTATAATGCATTCATAAAGCATTATTAACATGGCTATAAATATTTATAAAAAACATACATTATAACCATGTTTATTATGCATTATGAATGCTTGATGAAGCTCTCATCTATAATGCACTATAGATACCTTCATAATGTAGTACAAACCATCCTTCATTTTTATAATAACCATTTTAATGCATTTTAAAGGTATCAACAGTGCATTATAGCTGAGAGCTTCGTTGCAGCTTATGAAATATTATAATAAACATTATATTGCCTTACGGTTGTCAATAGAAGATGCTGTAATGCTTTATTAATTCTTAAACCAACATTAAAATGCATTATGAAGGTATATGTAATATATTATAGATGACAGTTTTAAGTAAAATGTCACCAATTTGCTTATAGAGCTACAATGAAGTGCTGCCTGGATGCATGTCCTCTTGTTCTGTTTTTTAAATTACTTTTGCCATTCATTGCTTTGTGAATGTATGACTCACCATTTGGCTCATGCTAAGGTGAGGATGGAGCCCTTACTCCTTTAATAAAATGCAAGGTACATCATGAGCCCAGCTTACAGGTGTCTCAGTGTGGGGCACGTGTCCCAAAAGCATAGTTGCTAACAGCATTAGCAACTTGCATAGTTGCTAACAGCATTAGCAACTTGCATAGTTGCTAACAGCATTAGCAACTTATATGGTTGTAACCATGCAACTAAGTTTCTAACAGGAGCTTTGGGGAAGTATACCCATGTTTGATGTTTGGGGTCTAGAAGAATATTGTGAAGATAGATGTACTACAAACCCTGTGTGCTTTTTCTAACAATGAATATTACACTGTATTTAACAGCTGTGTCTAAAATTTGTAGTGTTTTTCTATGGTCCTTTGGTCTAAGTCTTTACTGGACATACTGTACTTCATTGTTTCTTCTTTCGTATATATCTGTTTAGTGTTGTTTTTGCTGTATGTCTGTTCTGTGCAAGTACTTGGAGAGGAACAAAAAATTGGAGACAAACATACTTGGCCAATAAAGCTGATTTTAATTATTCTGGTAAAATGCCTATGTCTTAATAACTGTAATATGTAACTGTGCTTTGTAAATGCCTCATCCATCCATTCATCCATCAATCCATCCATCTGTTCTCTGTAACTGCTTATCCAGAACAGAGTTACACTTAGTCTGGAGCCTAACCCAAGAAACTTAGGACAGAAGGTAGGGCACACCCTAGGTGGGATACAATCACTGAACATACATGCAGTCACACACTGGGGACAATGGAGATGCCAGGTAACCTAACTGGAACGGAGTGGAATGAGTAGCGATGAATAGCTGCAATTCTTCCTTTCAAAGTCATAATTTGGACACAGGCAGAATGATATTGATACAGGTGATTAGCAAGGCATTGATTCTGTCATGAAGCTTTGATTTTCCATCGGGGGTTAGGATACCCTGGAATGGCCCACATGTCCAATGGACTTGATATTCTGACATTCTGTTTATTTTCATTTCAGATGAAAATGCAGCTCAGTTAAACCTTCTCTTGCAAAATATGCTCCAGGGATCGCTGCACTGCATTGAGTCAGGCATGCATAAGGACTGTTCTGAAGTGACAAGCAAATATTAGGGTCGCGATACCTGTCCAGCCAGGTTGAAACCCTTCTGCCACGAGGGGACCTCATGCTTCAGAGGGCATTTTGAGGTATCAGAGGGGGTGCATTACCTTGTGACAGGCAGTAAATCACGAAGAAGCCAAGGGATTGTCTCATACCACAGAATTTATAACTTAAACTGCCAGCTTAGGGTTGATATTGTACATCTGGAAGAAAGTGTAGAATCAGGGAAGAAAAGTAACTCAGAACTTTCAGAATTAAAAAAAAAAAAGCTTTGACAGGTAATCCTGCCTTCAAACGCTGAAGTTTTATAAGTGGTCCACAGACAAGTCCAATTGTAAATCTGCTGCACTCCAGAAGGCACAAGAAACTTGATGTTTAATCTGTTTCGACTTCTCATGCAAACGACAGCCGAAGCAGAGATGAAATGCCTCAAATCAGAGTTAAAGAGGATGTCATGTACAATCAATCATCATGTTACTCAGCTTGAGGGTTGTTTGGAGTGTCAGGTTAGACAGTGTTGAGGAGGGAAGACGTCAGATGCCAATGGATTTCCTATTGTTATTGGCTGAGGAAGCACAATTTGCACTCTTGGCTACTATTAATGATAATACAGATTTGCAATGGTTTTCTGTATTCTATATTTCCATATTTCTATACTTCCTATGATAATCCTGCAATGATATATTATTAATATAAATCCAGCCCCCCCAACCCCAAGCCATAATATGCCAGAGAGCTCCTCATCTTTGCACTTATAATTGCACATATACCAATAATTTATTTTTATTGATGTTTATTTTTATTAGTTACCATTCTTTTTAGAATGTTCTGCTTGCATGCTGTGTACTTTTTAAAGCTTGTTACACTATGTGTACTGTCTTTGCACATCTTTGTACTTGCACATGTTTTGTACTGTGTATTTGTCTGCTGTAAGCACCAGAACCTTAACCATAACCCCCTGGGATCAATAAAATTCTTATTTTATTGTATTTCAGACCTGGGTATGTATGTTGAAAGAATAGGGATGGATAATTAACATAACTGTGCAATAGGAAAATTATGTAATTGTTTTGATATCTATGTATAGTTTATAAGAAGTGGACCATTGGGGAAAACCGAGTGGAAAGCAGAAGTTAAATGCATGAATGTTCCTCAAAAGATGTTCCTCAGCCTCTGTTACGGGTTCGTCTGGTCCCATGACTCAATGAGACCACAGCAGCCCCCGTCACGTTGTGACGGATGACGTGTCGAGGTGTTTCTGCCAGCATCAATCGATCAGCGAGATCCTGGATTAGGAGAAGCGTCATCCTGTGCGGAAATGAAATGCAGGCTGCACATCCTCCCGAAGATTCTTTAGCAAGCTGAGCCCATGATAGTACAGTGATTCTCAACTGGGGGGTCGTGACACAAAAGTGAGTCGTGGGACCAGTTTCAGTGGGTCACACAGTGTGTGAATTAAAAAAAAAAAAGCTGCTTTCACCGTTGCCACCCCCCCCCCATCTTTTTGTCATCACTTGATAACAAAGGGAAAAGCCTTTAGAAGAGTGAATTAACTGTCATGGAGGCAACACTGTGCTTATGTGAGAAGCAGTGCTGCCTCCCACCTCCAGTGTAGAGTGTTCGAATTGCACCTCTGGTGTGTGTGCGTGAGTGTGTGTGCTTGTGTGTGCGTGTGTCTGTGTGCATGCGTGTGGTCAAAAATTCCCGTAAACACACTCCTAAACCTTGTGGACAGCCTTCCCAGAAGAGTTGAAGCTGTTATAGCTGCAAAGGGTGGGCCAACTCCATATTAAAGCCTGTGTATTAAGAATGGAATATCATTAAAATTCATCTGTGTAAACGCTGGTGTCTCAATACTTTTGGCAATATAGTGTATTTTCCTGAAAAATGGTGTGCAATTTTGTATTTTACTCATTTGAATGTTGCCAATTATTATCCATTTGAAATTCATTTGGGATTTCAGAATAACTAATTTACCACAGTTTAGAGTTTGACCTATTTTAGTCTTGTGCATGTTTATTAAATCAAGTTTAAATATTGCTCAATGGCACCACAACAGAGGTTCCCTCTTAGGGAACGAAACGTAAAAAAAAAAATCACAAGACTGTTAGCTGTATCTGACTTTCATCCACTTCGAAGGCTGAGTTTCGCCCCTGAAGCATGGCACTGTAATGTATAGCCATAAAAGATTGAAAGAAATTAGATTTTAGTGGCTTCCAATATTGAGGCATTTGTTGTTTTCTTGTCGTGTGACACCGGAAAGCCCTTGAGAACAGAAATAAATCCCAGAGCAAAAACTGAATTGAAAAATATTCAAAATACTTTGCAAAACCAATTCACATTTTAACGCGGAAGTGAATAAGATTCTGACAACTAAAATATATATTATTTCATGCATAATACAGCCTGCTGCTGTTGGATAAATGGTACCCAAAGAAATACAAATTAGACAAACAAATTTACATATTTAGTGTATATTTGTTTTTTATTATTCATTTTTTTTCATATTAAAGTAATGAAAGAAAAAGCATGATGTAATCTTGAGCAACGGACTCTGGGAATTCTGATGACATTGTTCAGTGTAAGGTTTTGCCTACTGTTAATGTGTATTCAATGAAGATTAAATATTTTTATATATTTTATGTGAATTAAGGTTGTAAAACCATATATTATTAATTGTACTTTTAGAGTTGTGATTAAGATTTACATTCTTAAAATTAAAGTTTCATTTTGAAATCTGGTTGAGGTCACCCGTCTTATGTCACATTGTAATATTACATAATATTCATTGTAGTCCAGACAAGGGCATCACTGTGTCTTCAGTATTAGAGGGGACAGGGACAGAACCTGGTTCTCAAATTTTTTATCCAAGGACCCCCTGTGTCCAAGAAAACATTTTTCCCCCCCACACACACACACACAAATTATTATATTGTCTCACTTGTATGCCTTCTACAATGATGACAAAAATATTTTAATTTGGTCACGCTGCTAGACAATATAATTTCTTTTGAGCGTGACTCATTCCACTATGTCCACCAGCACTCTTTTTTTCCCCTCAGTTTATGATATTGCTCTCAAAACAGAAGGTGAATGTTTATGAACAAAATCTAAAACCTATTTGGCAAATGGCTCTAAAATCAGAAGCTTGACAACCATTAAACGTGCGTTTAATGACTAAAAAGACCCTCCGTTTCAGTTATTAGCCTTCAGCAAAATAAAACACATATTGCAAATTATGTTATTTTTTACAATGTTTTAAAACAACATGAACCAAATAACAATGACTCCTCCCCTTTCTGCCCCATCAGCTTCCCCGTGAGATACCACTAACTGAAGGGTTTGTTTTTAGCTGTGCATTCTGGGATTCTGTGTTAACGTCATGACCAAAGCTCCTGTGCTATTTACAATCAGAAAGGAATATCTTAGTTTCTATGGAAATCTTTAATAAAGGCCTAACTTTAAAGCACAATTAAGGTGTGTCGATATGTCTTGATTGGAAAAAAACATTGATATACCATAAAAATTCAACACAGGCTACTGCCCAGCCCTAGGTTTACCAATGTCATTTTTTTCCCCAATTTCTCAAATAAATTGTGTGGCCCCACTCGGCTCTCACTGAGGCCCCCCTAGTGGGCTGTGGCCCCCCAGTTGAGAACAACTGCATTAAGTGACTGAGTCAAATCCGTCTTCTTGCATTTCCTGTTTGACCTGGTGTATTGTAACTATGTATATGCTACCTGTCCATTTCAATATTTATTGTATACGTTCATTAATACGTATGAGTCATATGCAACTGAAATCATTGGTTAAAAGTCTTTTTCCCATCAGTCAGTGGGTTAGATGAGAACTGAATTCTCCATACACATTTATTCATATATTTAAAAAAATAAATCCTGGAAAACATTGTGTGGGACCAACACCACTGTAAGTATACCTATGAGTCCGAGTCACTTTCAAGTAAATCCCAGTGAGTACGGTCAGAGTACCTCTCTAATCTGTCTTCTTGTTGGAAGCTCAATGCCTTAACTACTAAAACCACTCCCCTATTCGCAGACACTGTCATCAGAGACACATAAGCGAGGGGTGGATAGAGGAATGGCCCTCTGATGACAATGTGTCTTACCCTGCGGTGGTGTTTGAACGTTAAGCTGGTTCCAGGCACAGAAAGAAGGATAAGCAGTGTCCCTACAAGCCCCCTAAGGCACGACCTTCAATAAGCCAATATCAGCCTGCTACTGACTGAAAATGATGGATGGCAGGTACTCACAAAGCAATCAGTTTTACAAGTGTATCTGGAAATGCATGCAAGAATGCACATTTGTTTTGTCACAGCTAGAGAGGGTCATGTATTTAAGCTATTTTTTTTTTCTGGAATGAGAACCTGCCTGATTTTTCTCCCCCAAAAGTCATTATTGGCTCAAACTTTTCCTTGTCGTTAAAGTGCTCAGGATCATTATTGTTCAGCTTTGATTCATCACCTTGCATCCGAAGCTGTCTGGGAAAGACACTCCTGCAATTTGTCAGGACGTGACCTTCATGCCGCCCCGTGTAATAATTCCCCACGCAGGTTGGCGGATAATTAAGTCACTCTTGCGGTGGGGGATGGTTATGGGTGGACGTTAGCAGTTACACATTGCATTTTAAGACATGGACTGAAAGCGGCCCCTTGAGATTGACTGGGGCACTCATTTTTGACTTGTTTCACTATGGACAGCCCACTATGTACAAAGCATATCATCTGTTACCAGGAGCTTCTAAATTAAACTATTATTCTAGTCGATTATTCAATCAAACTTGACTTTTTGATAATGCACACATTGCCACATAAAGGTGCTTGATCGTTAAACCACTTCAGACCAAGCCTGCATTTTTTTTATGATAGAACATTCTCTAAGCAAAATACATCAGTCAAGTAAAGAAAATGTACATTAAAACACAGAAAAAAATCTATATTAAAATATCTGTGAATTGGCCTTTCTTTAGTTTAATGATGAAATGCTTTTGAAAACGTCGTCTCAGTTTTTTGCTGCAGTTTCACTGCTTAGGTAGGCATTAATCTTTAAATTTACCACAGGAAAAGCGACTATACATTCCAGTTTCCTCTTCCCACCCTTGGATCTGTGAGGAAAGTTTTAAGCGTGGCCCAGTGGGTGTCCACTTTTCGCTCGCCGTGGTTAAGCCGGGCATTCAGGGAATCGGCAGTGTGAACTCCACTTCCTCTATGTGTGCATATTTTCTTAGACGCCCAAGAGAGTCAGACGCCTGCGTGAGTCACCTTATCAAAGGCATTCAATATTTTTAAAAACAAGAGGGTGGAAATGCATCAAGCTTGGAATTAGAGATTTTATGACCTTTAGTCTATAGTGGAAATATGGATACGGTCATGCATCAGTGGTGTGTTATGAACTTTTTATAACTTTTTCATGTAAAATATTCCCAGTTTGTTTATAGCCTTTATAATGCATCATAATCATTTGCAGGTCTTTCGTCTATTTTCGTCTATTTTCGTCTATTTATCTTCTATGTTTCGTCCTGATTATAACAGCATAGATGGAGCAGCTGTTGCTGGTGGATAATCTTTAACGACAGATTTGTTAAACCATTTTTGTGTCAGTCAATGTTAAATCCAGTCGGTTTGATTTGTAAGTCCGGGAATCACATGACATAACACAGCTGATGAATCTTTGGGGGTGGGGGATCACAGGGATACCCCTGCAGTGACATCGAGGTTCATAAAGCCAGTCATGTCTGATGACTCCAGCAGCGTTTGACTTTTAAACAGAAGCTGTGTTTCTTTCCCTCTGGGCAGAAACTGCAGCAAACTAACGCTTGTTCCTGAAAACCGCATGCTCTCCTGTCCCCGCAGGTTCTCCTGTCCCCGCAGGTTCTCCTGTCTGCTCCTTTGCCTCCTTTGCTCCCAGCGACAAGTAAGAGCACGGTAAGAGGCGAGGGACTGCCAGAAGAGGCACCAGCTGACACAGTATATTAAAAAAAACACAGCAACTGAGGAAGCATTAAGTATGACGGGTGCAAATAAACTCAGCAGAATTTTCCTCCGTGTTTCAGCTACATGGCTCTCATTTTATAGCTGTCTGGGTATAGAGTATGCATGGAATAGTCCATTATGGCTCGTGCAGGTTTTGGAATAAACCATTGAAAGCTTTTGATGTTGTTGATGAACAGGTCCTCATCCTCCATCATTGTTCTGTTCAATTCTACAAAAACATATCTTTAAAAACGCTTAACATTATAGCAAATTGCACATGCAACCAAGGTTTTCAATAGATTTCCATGCTTGATAAATGATTCAAAAGCAGGCTTTTCCCTAATTTATGCAGCCACACATTTCACTGGAGAATTTAGATTAAGTGCCTCACTCAAGGCTATTATAGCAAAGCCTCACTTGGGACTTGAACCAGCAACCTTCATGTCCTTTACCACTACACTAAATTACATGCTATGCTGTAGTACCTAGTATATATGCACCCACCAATACAAACATGTTTCTAGGCAACCAGGTCACCCAAAGTAGCACTACAGGCTAAGTTGTTTTTAAAAAAAGATTAAATGGAAATTGTGAATGTATTGATGAAACATAACCTGTATGTTTCTGCTTAGGGTGTCTCCTGCTTTCAATGCCATGAACTCCCTCCTTTACTTTAAATATCCTAGGAAAATATTCTTTATCATGTCTCAGTTTAGAGCCAAGGTAGTGGAACATGGAAATTATGTAAATATTTCCCATTCTGTAGCTGACTGATACAGCACTGATATAACTCTGTCCTTTCACTATAGTTTTCAAGCCATAGATGAATTATTTTTATTATTTTAAATTTCTTCTATTGTTTATTTATAGCCCCAATAAATTTACAGGAAACTTCTTAAAAGGGTGAATGAAAATAACACTTTACTTAAAGCAGTCATCATAATGCATTATAGACACCTTCATAATGCATTATAATGTATTCATAAAGTATTATAAACACAGCTACAACTATTTATAAAATGGCATAAGGCATTGTAGCCATGTTTATCATTTATTATGAATGCTCTATGAATGTCATCTATAATGTATTATAATGATCAGTATACGCCATTATAATGCATTATGAAGGTATCTATAATGCATTATGTACATGTGCTTTAAGTAAAGCATGGCATATTAAGGAAATGTGCAGAAAAAGAAAAATGTTTTTTATTTATTAACAGAAACTGTGATTCAAAGCAACATACCTTTTTTGAGAGAAAGCAGGGTCAGATTAAGTGCCTCTCTCCAGGCTATTAAGGTAAAGCCTAAAGTAATTGGGGTTAAGGGCCTTGTTCAGGGGTCCAGCAATAAAATCACTCTGCCAACCCTGAGAATCGAGCTAGCAGCCCCCCCGATCTGAGGCACAGCATCCCAACCCGCTGTGCTGCATACTTTCCACTTTTTAAATTGCATCAGGAAAAAAATGTATGATCTTGTTTTTTTAAGAAAAAAACACATGTATCCTACATCTCAAAATGGCTCACTGGCTAATGGAAAAGAACAGTGGTTTAGCATCTCATAAAATCAGCAGCCCCTTTTTGGAATGATCAACCCACCAGCCTCCCCATTTTTGTATTTAAATCCTGTATACAGATAGGATGTAAGTCTGAAGCATGCTGTGGTTATACAGCTGACCAGTAAGACTTTCCTTAGAGTGCTGTGTACAACCCTTCAAGAAGCCATTTCAGCATTTACATTTGCATTTATTCAAATCACCCTCAGTCCACCTGTTCAGCTGGGTGTTTTACTGGAGTAATCCAGGTGTAGCAGCTTGCCCAAGGGCACGACTGGAGGCCTCTTACTGGGATTTGAAACCAGTAAATCTCAAGCAGTAAGTATTTAACCACCGCGCTAGAAGCTTCCACCCTCGTGTGTCTGAATGATAGCGATGCCGCTGGCGGCTGCGGGCTTTCAAATTATTCGGACAACCGAGATAAAGTGAATGTGTGAAGCAGAGGCGCTGTGTAGCTCTGTGGGGCAAATATGGCCCCCGTTGACTTTATTGCATCATTTCTTGAAGAGATAGATCCTTCCGGAAAAATGTTGCAAAAAAAAAAGCACTTGTAACAGATCCAAAAGTTTTAAACTTTCACCGCCTCCTGAGCAGTTTATGGCTGTGGTGATTTTTTTTTTTCTTCTAAAAAACTAAACTAAAAAAAACTAATTCTCTGGTAAGAAAGACTGAAAGATTGCATATGTTACACTGGTGTGGCAAATAAAATGCCCAGTTAGAAAAAAAATACATATACCTATATATTTATCATTTATTTCAGCAATTACCACAGAGTGCACTCTTGGGCAGCTCTTCTCACTGCAGGTTTAACAGAATCGCTGGACCAAATCTTTTTGAGGACCCCATAGATGCCCTGGGTGACTAGATCCCGGTGAAAATGACAACAAAAACAGGGCCTAACAAATAAAATAAAACACCCCAAAACAACAAAAACCAACATTTACAGTGAGTGGGGGTGGTGGTGGGGGGAGATATCCTGTTATCTCCCTAAAGCCCACAAGTGGTCTCACACGCAGTAAATCTATTTTCTTTAAGGCACAACTTTCAGAAAAAATCTCATCGCATTTCATGTAAGTTATCTTAAAAAAGCCACATGACTTTTTTTCAGAAGACTATTTATTTAGGGTCTTTTTACAGTCAATACAATTAATTCTATTTAATACAAACAGGGATTTGTCATGTATCTTTATGATTCTTCATCTTTGCCCTGCTTCACTCTATTCATGTTTCTAGGCGCAGTGTCAGTCATCTGGCCACCAAAAGCACTCCAATACAGCATCATAAACAGCTTGGAGCCCATCCCAGAAAGCACAGGGCATAAGACAGGATACCAGTCAATAAATTTACACTTACAGAAAAGAGATAATCAAAGACTGGAACCATTATCCTTCAATAAAAATTTCCCTGTTACCAACCATGTTGACAAACCCAAAGAGAGTTGCATTAGTTATTTGACAATGTGAGTCAATTAAGCATTACTGTGATGTACATTGTACATTATTCATTTGTGAGGATCTGTTTGTCTGAAATCCATTCACCATACAATGCTAATTTACTTCTGTATAATTATGGAGAATATAAACTAGCCCCTAAAGTGAGAAAATCTAGTGAGCAAGCTTTTGGTGCATTGAAGATTTTATTTTTATATGGAATTTGAGCACTGCACATGTAACATTGTACATTAAAATAAAGTTAATTGAATTCTACTATAATACATAATTATGACCCATTATAAATTTGGAATTGAAATAACCTGTGTGCAAATAATGTATGCATTCATATCACGAGAAAACACCTATTCACACATACTCCTTTGAGAGCTAGTCTTACTGCTCTGACTTATTAGTTGGTTGTGTAAACAAATAGAATGGTTTGCTAAGAGTTTATAGAAATGATTCCGGAATTTTTTCCCCAGAAAGGTGTAGAAGACAGGGTTAATGCAGAAGTAGAGGTAACTGATATTTCGAGTAATATAGAGTGCATAGTCAAGATGTTGGCTACATTCATCGGCATCCTCAATCAGGAGAGCTCTTAGCAGTACAACTACATTGTAAGGTGTCCAGCAGGCAAAAAACATTATTATTGTCACAAAAATAATTTTTACTGTCCTATACTTTGTTTTCAACCTTGTCTGCATGATCCTCATGATTATTCGAGCATAACAGTAAAGAATGACGGCAAGGGGAAGCAGGAAAAACAGCACAAAATTTTGGTAGTCACCTAAGACTTTCCATGTGGCAAAGAACTCTATTGAAGGCTCGGTTTCTTCACAAAGCAACCCAAAATCTTCACTATCAATTACATCTAGCACAACAAACTCCTTCACATTGGCAAGGATGCTGACACACCATACAACTGCAGAACATATCAAAGCATATGCATTCTTCCTCTGCTTACTGGTACTGACAGGGTGAACCACAGTCAGGTATCTGTCGATGGTCATCAGCATCAAGAACAGTATTGAGCTGTAGAACCCCACAAAGAAGACAGCACCCACCAGCTTACACAGAGCGCTCCCGAAGACCCAGCTGGAGAAATGGTATGTAGCCCAAAATGGCAGACTTGAAGAAAACACCAAATTGGAGACCACCAAGTTGATAAGGAAAATGTTGGTCACGGTGTTGAGCTTCTCATACTTGTACATGGTATATAGAACCAGTCCGTTCCCAAGCAGGCTGAACAGGAATATGGTGTAGTATGAGGCAGGTATGAACTGTGAACCAAAGTGGTTGACCTCCACTTTGTCACACAGAACCACATATTCAGTGCTGGCGGTTTCTTCAAACCCCTTAGTAACACCCTCAGACTCTTCGGAATCCATCGCTGTACATAAAGCTACAGCCTGTCAAAAGAAAAAAATGCATTCCGCTTGTTATATGAAACATTAATTTACATTAGAAATATCGTTACGGAGATCCCAACATAATGAACTTACCAATGCTGATTCAGAAGCTGTGAGGTTTTACAGTGAGCTGAGCTGTTTAGCTCTGTCTTGACGGGTCTCAAGTTAGATGAAGCATCTGTAGAACAACACAGCTGGTGCTCGTTCCGTAGATATGTGAGTCAACCAGCGATTGCTCAACTTCTCATATCTTCTCATATCGTATCTACACACACACACACACACACACACTGTGTATCCGTTTTCTTTTATTACTCTTTCACAGTGTTGGGTGTAACGCATTACTAAGTAACGCGTTACTGTAATTAAATTACTTTTCCACTGAAAAAGTAGAGTAACTGATTACTGTTCATTTTT
>JAODJU010000033.1:12940643-12975255 GCA_026776725.1 Gnathonemus echidnorhynchus
CGGGTACTCCGGTTTCCCCCCACAGTCCAAAGACATGCTGAGGCTGATTGGAGTTCCTAAATTGCCTGTAGGTGTGCGTGTGTGCATGAATGGTGTGTGAGTGTGCCCTGCGATAGGCTGGCCCCCTGGCCAGGGTTGTTCCCTGCCTCGTTCCCGTTGCTTCCGGGATAGGCTCCGGACCACCCGCGACCCAGTAGGATAAGCGGCTTGGTAAATGGATGGATGGATGGTTGGGTGAAACAAAATCTTGGCCTGAATTTATACTTTCAGGACCTGAACTTTCCACCTAATAATATAATAAAACATGTAACAGATCCTACTGGAAAAAAAAAAATAATAAAAGATATTATTTACTCATTTTACAAATATCTAGAAAATAATTTGGAAACTGCAGTGATACAAGGAAAAATGTTTTAATTTATGAACAGTGTAAGCTTTTTATTTTGTTCATAACTGTGCAGGCCCTCAAGAGGTTGTGTGGATATCGTTTATAAGTGGGTGTCGATCTAGTTTTCATTCCAGCCCTACCTTAATCAGGCTCAGATGGTCCTTAATAGGCTAATAATGAATGTGGCAGGTTGAAAGCAGTGTGGGGTGGAATGAAAACATGGCAGAGATCGTCCATGAAAAGGATTGAGAACCATAGGTTTCGAAGCATAACAAAATACCAGGCCACCTACAGGAGGTCCTTTTGGTCCCATCTGTCCCTTCAGCCCAGGCAAGCCCTGTTCCCCCTGTTACGAAGGACGCACAGATACTGATTAAATCTGCACCCTAACTCCAGATGAATACCAGAAACTTGCTGTTTTTTTCATTCACATTTACATTGATATTCTTTCATTTATCGGCCTCTTACAGAGTATCTGGAGATACACACTTGTCAAAGGTTGAATAAATGTCAAATCCAAGGATGCATCGAGTACAAATGCATGATCAGCAAACAGTGGGAGATTTGTGGCAGACAATTGACACAATGGAGAGATACAGGATGAAAAACTTACCCGGGGCCCCACTGGACCTGCATCTCCAGGAATGCCCTGTAGCCCCTGTAACGATGGATCACAAAAGCATCAAATGCAGCCTCTAAAGCAGCAGCAGTATTTTCCACCAATTAAACCACACATTTGTGTAGGGCCCCCAAGGTTTGGGGTCACAAAGTCACTACACTATGGGGGGCCCAAAACAACTTTTCGATGGGGCCCCAGAAATAACAATCCTGCCTCTGGTCACGAGCTAAAAACTTCTGGGTGAGGCTTTCCAACTAACAGAGAAAGCTGGAAATAAACTTCCATAATTCCCCACTATATTTGATTTTTTTTTCAGTTCATATTTATTTAGTGCCTTTCTCAACACAGTTGCCCAAAGGCATTTAACAAGTATGTGGCAATGAACACAGGAAAAAATGAAAGATGGAAAAAACACCAGAAGACAGTTGTTCTCTACAATTGCTCCTATCAAAATGGTTCATAATTTAAATTATTTTTATCTTAACTATAAAGTTCTGAAAAATAACTTGAATACATAAATACAGGGCATGCATTTAAAATAATGTCACATTTTTTGACCACTCCTAAATATTATAACAGCTGCTTTCAGCTCTGATATTATTTATACAGGACCGGAATATGCTTTCCAGCAAACACCTTGCATGCCACCTGTAAAAGCAGATTCTCATTTGTTGAACAGCTGCTCACATGTAATGTTGAAGATCATTCTGGCAGCTCAGGCTGAAACCCCCTTCAAGTCCGGCTTCTTTAGTTAGATATGAACAGGACACGCTTTAATTAGACTGAAGGACACAAGTCCCTTAAAGGTACTGAGGTAAGATTCCTCCCGGGTTTTGAGCCAGCAATTTTCAGGATACCAGTCTCCATCTAACTTGCTACCTCTTGTCCCTCTGAAGCTGTTTCCTCCAAAGGAATATCAGTTTCATAAGATCATCTCTTATTCTCAATTCATTCCCTTCCAATTTAAATCTGAAACCTAAATTCAGTATTTCAGAAGGAGACTTACATTATCCTGCTAGCACTGCAGTGTGTCAGTGGGCCTTTCTTACATAAAGCATTTAAATAGACCATATGGTATATCATTAACCAATATGTACATTTTAAAAATACACTGCCATGTTAAGTTGGCACAGGATACATGGGAAGTAGTAGCAGCAGAGACTCAAAGTAAAGACTAGCCATAAGCTAATTGCCGTTCAGGACAATTTGCCCTTTAAAAAGTGTACCGAACCAGTTCATTGTTGTTATAATGAGTCTTCCTTCCATTTTTAAGTAAGGCAGGGATATGTGATGAAATCTTTTCAGTTCTGAGGGTGGGGTATGACCCAGTGGGGTGGGATTCCATACTTGTGATCAGAAGGTTGCCGGTTTGAATCTCCAGGCCAGCAGAGTGATATTGCTGTTGGGCCCTTGAGCTGGGTCCCTAACCTGAAATTGTTGCATTCCGGCTGACCGTGTGTAGGGTCCCCCAAACTTGCCTGTGTGCCTCTTGGAGAGCAAAATGGGGGAGGTGAAAAGAGAATTTCCCCACAAGGATGAATAAGGTATCTGTGTTATTTTGGCCAGTCATATTAGTAAAAAAAATTAACCTCGAGTCCCCAGAGAGTTTTGCACAATCGTGTGGGAGGACTACAACAAAAAAGGATGGGCTGATATGCCTGCACTAGTCACGGTGTGATTGTGTTCTGGAAAATTTCACATATCTTCCCAGACAGCCAGCCTGAGAATGAACAACTTCATCAGCATTAGTCAGGACACACTCTGGTTTATTCCAAAGTTGATAGCTGCCTGTTTTTGTTTCTGGTAACTAAAACGGAACAAAAGGTGCAGCTGTGCCCTCCTCGGAGTATCAATGAACCGGCAAGAAGATAAAAAAAGGAGCGAATGGCGGATGACACAAAGAACGATATCCCTCTTGTGTCCAGTGAAGATTGTTTTCAGAGATGATCCCTGCCGCCAGCAGCCAATCTTTCTATACATGCAGCAGCACACACCGGCTCAGGGCTGCAAAGCGGCTTCTGCTGATGGCCGTAACAACAGATGGAGGGCTTATCCATCAAGAACGTGACTGTAAACAGCCTCACATCCAGCCCCTGTTGATCATGCTCCAAGCACAGCTCACATCCTTACTAAAAACAGATTATGTCTCTGATGAGTTTAACAGGGTAATCAAGGGATACTGAGACTGCAGAGGGCAGAAGAGGCGGGACAGGAGGTCACCTCTTTGATCTGCATGTCAAGAAGGAGTTCCCCTTTCGAAGATCCCGGTGATAGAACCCTCGATCAGTTTCCGTCGGTTCTGAACGCATGCACGTAGCCGACGTTCCCCTCAAACTGAAATGTTCAGTCTGCATGCTTATTGATGCAGGACTTCCCCCAGCAATCGGATAATGACATCTCTCTGGGAAAAATGTTCTGCTCTGAGCTTGACCCAGACGTTGTTTTTAATGTGATGCATGAGGGTGTTTTAAACTGATGCTCAAATGATTAGAAAAGCAGGAAAAAAGAGTGTTAGCTACAACTCCTTTACCAAATTATAGCAGTGTGAAGGATAGCTATATTTTAGATAATATGCATTTATATGAGATATTTTGTATTTTAGAAACATTTAAATTCCGAGGGAGCCTAGAATCTCTCAATCTAATAACGTGACCTGTATCAAGTTGGTGCAGGGTAAGCACTTTCTCTTAGTTAAAACAGAACCACATACTGTAAAACCAAATTAGTTAACATAATTTAATGAATAACTAAAAGACTCAGGACTGATTAAGAATACTATAATTAGTGCGATTTAATCTCATCAACAGATTGTTAAGGGTTTATGCATTTTGGAATACGTCTAATGTGCCGATGGTTTTCATGTTAATCAGTGTTTTTATAAATTGCCTTTTGCCCAACAATGTGTCGAAAACACACGCACTGTGTTGTTTGTCATCTTCCTAATCTGATTATTTCCTGCCTTATCAGTCAAGCTTTATCAAGAACATTCTTTTATCGGGATGCTTAGCTTGAGGGCTTAGGACCTTCACCGGACTTCAGTTGAGTCAGCAGTCTATAATTCCCAGATTTGGGTCCTTAACTACTCCACTACCAGCTGTTTTAAGCAGTTTGGGGAAACTGAACACTTATTTTGTGCCATGCCATCTTGTAGCACAGACGTCCTTCATCCCACATCTACGTCATCTTGGATTTACAAATATCGGTTGTAACCACTGGAGTAAAAAGGGATGGATGAGGTCCAAACCCTTGTGACGTTACTGACATCTGTTTGAGGAGGAAAAAAAAATTATTTGAAATCTGTTGCTCCAAATAAGTCCTGTATGATCTACTTCCCTGTCATAATGAGCTTTGTAGACCAGCCCTAACCTAGAAACATGTACTATTAATAGAATAATAGTAATAATACTAATAGAATAAAAGGTCAAAACATTGACAGAATGGGGAATGATTTATTCAGTAGCCATAATACTTTGGTGTTTTGTCTTGTGCTACCATGCAGTCCCAGTGTGTTTAAATGTGCACGCACACACACACACACGTACACGTGTGCACAGTTCATGTATTCATATCTCTCCATTCATTTCTATGAACATAACCCAATCCCCAACTATGACGACCTTAAGCTTAACCATAAGTAACCAATCAAAATACAAGACTTTGGCATTTTTAGTTTTTTGACTGCACATTTTTTTTGATTTTCACAGATTCTTATTAAGCTGAGATTATCCCTGTGGTGGCCGAAAAAATGTCTCCACAAGGTAAAAAGTTACAGGTTTTTATCACGCTGTGGGGAAACTGGGTCCCCACGATGTTACAATTACAAACATGCACACACACACACAGACATCCACACGTGTATGCCTGCCTTTTGGCTGCACCCGTGGAAGGGAGCAGGACTGAGGGCTAGTCTGGATGCATACTGTATCTGAAGCTGGCTGGTAAACAGCAGCACCGTTTGAGGTTCACATTTGGAGAAACACCACCACCATGTGGATGCACTATTTTCAGTTAAAAGGTCCCTCTTCCTCTCATGTGGCTTTATAACAACGTTAAAATAAACAAATGCAACCTATGGATTTTACAGCTTTCTCATTATACGGGGGAAAAAACAACAGGAAAGCAATAAGCTGTTATTTTCTCATAATGACTGAAAGCCTGATTTCTGCGGATGCCTTCAACCAACACAGTAGGCTACCATTCGTCATAGTTCTATAGATGGTTCTATGTAACATACAGTAAAGCTCATTTGCATGAAAAGATTTATAAATGATTTCTTGTGAGTAAACAGCCCCATAAATCAAATCAAATATAACCAGATGGTAAGTTTTTTCTTTAATTGCCCCAAATGTAAATGACAAACATTAAAGTAATAAGTTTATGGCCAGCTTTATGCAATTGTTTCTCAAAAACCGTGATTAATTTGAAAAAAAGAGATACTTAGAAGTAAGATAGTATATAAACCTATACAAACTATATTGAATTGTTAAATATAAAACAAATTGTGTTATTTGGTGAATATTCCTCAAAGAACATAATGGAATTCATGCAGGGCAAGTATATGACAGATCTATTTGGTATGTGCTACATACCGCAAGCGCACGGGTCATGTTTTGTTTATATAAATAAGGGTAGAATGAATACCAGGAATAGGGCATCTGTGACAGGTGTAGAACCAATAGGGGCTCAAAACCACATTCTCTTTGAAACCCATCCATCCATCCATTTTCTGAATCCATCTATCCGCCATTCAGGGTTGCAGGGGGTGTGAAGCCCATCCCAGAGAGTACAGGTGCAAGACAGGGAACAACCCAGAACAGGGCGCCAACCCGTCACAGGGCACAGTCAAACACCAGTCACTCACACATGCACACCTACAGCCAATTTGGATCAGATTATAATATAGATTAGCCTCAGCATGTTTTTCGACTGTGGGGGGAAACCATTGAATCCAGAAGAAACCTCACAACAACACGGGGAGAACATGCGCACACACATGGAACCACGGTGGAGACTCGAACCTGAGTCCGAGAGGTGTGAGGCAACAGCTGCCAATGCCAACAAGAGATAGAGGATCATCACTAACATTTAATTAATGCAATTTTAAAAGGGACCTTTATTGCAAAGGCAGGAAGCTTCTGGATGCGGACTCACCGAAATTCCTCTTGGTCCCTCTGCCCCCGGAAACCCAAGATTTCCTTTCTCACCCTGAAAAATGAAAATATCAATATCAGAGATGAATCCCATCCAAAAACAGAACTGCAAATGCAAAGTTTGAATAGCAGTTTGACATTCTGGGATTTAGGAAACTCTTTAAAGCTATATGCGTACGTTTCCCTATAAATGAACCCTAATCCATACAAACACTCCAGGAGGTTATTGTAATTATTTTCTACTCTAAAGGCATGAGCATAATTACATGTAAAACTGTCACCAAGCAAGTATTAAACTGCAGAGGTCCAGTCAACACTTACCAATTCATGTTCAACATATTCATATACCTGTTGTGCTATTTATTACCTCTAACCTTAACAGTACGACAGTGGCCCCCTAATTCTGTCACACGTTCAACTCATATTGGATCTACTCATGCATATTTCATTATTTAAAAAATTAAGAATAAAAATTTAAAAATATACTATTCTACAGTGCCTTAAGTAAATATGAGCACCAGCATTAGTGTTTGTCAGTCATGGGGCCTGGTGAGTATACAGGCTTCAATTCTACACAAGCACATACTGTAATTGCTGTGCATATATCCCCAGATTTAAGCTATCTCTCTCTCTCTCTCTCTCTCTTTCTCTCTCTCTCTCTCAAACGATGGTTGCTAGCAGTTAAATGAGCAATGGAAATCCATACACTGGACTTGACAGAGCAATCATTAACCTCTCATAAACAAGACGTTCCTTGAAGGACATAAAATGTTAGTCTTTTAAATAAAAGTACTGCAGAACATCTTCAAGTTACAGACTGAAAACCTGAATGAATGGATTTAAATGGAATTCTCCTTTTCTAACACATATTCACGTTTGGTTTCTTTATAAATCATGTGTCAGTGGTACAATAAAGGAACTCAATTAGGCTTTACCGCAAGTTCCTTTGACACGCTCAGCTTTCCAAACACATTAATAAAGATGCAAGCAGAAGCCTGTGAAATCATGAAAAGAATACACCCTGATTAACCTATAAAAAGCATTCATAAATCTTTAATGGTTGCGGACATTACAATCTGACAAGTATCTGTTTTCATTCTGTCCAATATTCAATTGCACAGAGAACAAGTTGCTTTGTTTTGACCGTATTTGTTGCAGTGTAATTCGCTCACTTTGTATCATGCTAATTTGTTTGTTTTTAGCTCAGATGGTAAGATGACAACTGGCCATGATTTGCTGAAACAATATTACAGAAAATTATTGACATTTTCCATTAGCATATCAAAAGCATGAAGAACTAATGTCAAATATGTGCATAATGAAACTGTGAAAATATATCGTAACATTTTTCTTAAAGCAGTCATCATAATGTATTATAGATACCTTCATAATGCATTATAATAGTCAGTATAAGCCATTATAATGCACTATGGGGTATTTATAATAAATTATAGATGAGAGCTTCATAGAGCATTCATAATGCATAACAATCATGGTTATATGTGTTGTCTCTTTTATGAATGGTTATAGCCATGTTTATAATGCTTTAGGAATGCATTATAATGCATTATGAAGGTATCTATAATGCATTACACACGGGTGCTTTAAGTAAAGTGCTACCATATATACTTATATATTGTACAGCTGGCTAATAGAACTTTAAATTGAAAAATCCCACTACAATGAAAGACACAATAGTACTTCTTGGAACCTTATTGCTTGAACAGTAATACGACTTCTTGGAACATCATTATTACAATAATTCATGTGAATAATTTTCCTTCTGTTCACATTCACATTCGTTGCTCAGACATGATCTGGATAGAATACCCAGCAGATATAATTACTCAGAAATATTTAAGTTAATTTAGATTAATTCTTATGGGATATTTTAATCTGGGAGTATTATATATACATGATTACTTACAACTTAACCATTGTACTGGACTCAATGTCTGTCCTTTGAGTAAAATATAAAAGCCATAAAGCTTATGCGCCAGAAATCACTGCAGGTATATGTGGAGTACAATGACCATACCTAGTGTGACTGACCATAACCGACGTAATCCATGTGCAGAAAATCAAGTAATTTACTCAGTGGTGATCAGGTGAGGTGCAGTGGGATTGACAGACCTTGCTTTTGAAGCTGAGTTACACTGCTCTGTATCATTGAAGTTCTGGTTATTGCATAATCAGCAGAAGTTATACAATTGCCTTAACATATTTCCCATCTCAAACAAATGCATATAATTTCAGAAATACAGCAACAATGTCACTTGCACAGGATAGGTAAACTTTAGGCATACATAAAATAAACTGAAAGTGTGATATTGTTTCTAATTACATAGTACTGTAGAGTGCGATATAGCAAAGGAAAATAGGGAAGCAACAGGGCAGCTGCTACAATCTGAAATTTCTTGTTAGTTTTTTCTATAAGAAGCACTGTGCAAATAATTAGAGTAAATTTTCTTCCCTTTTACAGAACAGTCCAGATTTGGAACGAGACAATGATGGTTTCATGAAGGACCATACCTTGCATAGAGTCTTTGAAGGCTTTTCATATCAGACATATTTACAGTATATGTCAAGTTAATATCTCAATAAGTGGCTACATAAGATTCAGATTTTTTGTTTGATCATCTCACATTTAATTCTAGACTTTATGTTACTTAGTTGCAGTGAAAGGTCCTTCTGTGTTGGAGAATTTGTTTATCTTTCCCAAGATGCTTTCTTCTCATGTTCTTTGGTTGCTATAAAAGGAAAGTTGTTTTCTCATTATCAGACAGCCACTTGTCCTTGGGTAAAAATATTGGTTTTGGGAAAGAAATGGAGTTTCGCGATCACATTACAGTTCCATTACACACATTGACGGTGTATAAAGGGTCTTTTTCAAATGCTGTCCCAGCTTTTGGATTCTGGTCTTATTTGCCATTTATTCCTGTCCAAGTTCAACGTTGGGCATGTTGCACTTAGAACGGACAACCCCACAAACGGCAAAAATACTTTTCGTCATCGCAGCCACTGAGCACAAGTTTCCTTTTATGTCTGAACAAAGGTGAGCCACTATTTTCACACACCCATTTGGGTAGGCCAGAGCTTAGACTGACAACCCCTTGATGATTTCTATAAACACAAACATTCTGCACAGGATATGCTGTAACTGCTGCTAAAAAAAAGAGTCAATGGCAGTTGTAAACCCAAATAAACAGATTACTAGACACAGCACTTTAAATGGTCAACTGGAAGGTAACTGAGGAGGAAAGGGGTCTCAAACAGGTATATTCCACCCAAAATTCAAAATCCATTACTCGACTGTAGCTCCTTTACTTTTTCTAAAAAAAATTCTCCCATCCATATACAGAAGTTATGAATATCAATTGTGCAAGTTACCGAAGTTACTAGTACAGTGGTAAACTTTGATTTTAGGTACTGGACGTGTGTCTTTGACTTTTACATCTGAAGTTACCATTCTAAATAGGCCCATTTCAACATGAACCATATCGGGCCCTGTACGGTTAATATATTTTTTAAAGTACACAACATTTACACTAGTCAGTTTAAAAGGTATTTCTGCTCAGCAGCTTAAAGCAATGTCAGTAAGCAGGAAATGCTAGTAATCTCTTATATATACTGGAAAACCTTTAAGTTGTGCTTATCCTAACTAAATTAAATGATAGGGCATTAACTTTGATATTACGTGCAAATACTAGTATAAAACTAAGATTAAGCTTGTTTAACCCACTGTAGAAAGCTCTACTAGGCCAATAGCTTGCCAAAGCACACACCACTGGGTTTAAATATGAAGCATAACTGGCATTTTCAGGAATGTACACTGCAATCATGACTAAACCAAAAATATGGTCTCGTTAGCTATGCGGACTGGACAATGCAGTGGACTCTAAGCGTGTTTCTGAGCAGAAGGGTTTAAACAAATAAAAGCTTTATTCCTGGAAAGAACTTGAAATGAGCTCAAGGCTCCTTTAAGGTGTGTGAGTGTGTTTCCTTTAATATGCAGTTTTAAGGCCTCATATGGGAAAACAATTTCTAGAATGTAAGGCTGAAAGACTCAAAAGTTAACCTGATTTAAATAACTCCTGCTGGGAGGCTCTAAGTAGGTGGATTATGCCTGAAGTGTATGCCATTATCTGCTCTCGGTCAGGCGTCAGGCTCATCGGTCATGTTGTAAGTGTGGGCGATGGAAGCTGAGGTTGCAGTTAAAAGAACCCGGGGGCCAAGTGGGTGGGGCAGAGCCTCCCCCCTCTGCCCCCTACACACATGCTTCACACAGGCACAGAATGAAGACTTCAGCAGACCCACAGGCACACAAAAACATATGCAAGCATAAAAGGCACCCGTAAAAAACAGAAGTGCATCTCCCCATAGCTTCCCGCCATTAAATTCAATGAGGGGACTGCATTCTCGTTTCTGGCCTAGCATACGAGTTGTTGACTTTAAGACCTCACAGCAGAAATAATGCTACAATTGATTTTATTTTAATAAAGCTTTATTACATTATACCAGCTGGATTAGCTTTTAATACGAGTTCTTTGTACAGCCAGCATGTTTCATTTACATTTTACAGTCAATTGTGTGTAACTTCAGACCGCTTGATTGCATGTTGTCTAGAGAAACACAGTGCTCACAGCTGAATCCACTGCTGTGCTTTTGTGTGTGAATTTTAGAGCACTTGGCATCGACATCCAGCACCAAAACGCCTCCCCTATAAAACTGCTCCCATCTCGTTGGCCACATCAAATCTTGCACTGGTTAATTATTCACCCAGTTTGGGCACTGCTCCAGGCAAACAGTTCAGCCTGAAAATGGAGCTGACCTGTACATTCTCTGTGGTTGTATCCAATCGGATCCTGAATTACGAATTATGTTGATATCGATCAATTTAATTATCATGAAGGATGACATGTCAGGAACATTGTTGCATCACACCTCCTTGGTTGGGGGTTTAAATCATGCTTCTACTCTGTGTGTGTTTTCTGTGGGTTTCTTCTTGCAGTCCAAGGACATGCAGTAAGCCTAATGTGTCTTTAAATGTGTGTTTGCCTTGTGATGACCAGGCATCCCATGCGGGGTATATTCCTGCCCTGTCCTGCTTGGGATTGGATTCACCCTCCCCTTTCCCCATCTAGGATAAATATTTGGAAGATTAATTAACATTTTTTTTTCCACAAGCAATGCATTTTATGAACTTATTGCCTAATTCCAGAGTTAAGCTAACAAATAATGTCCAATTTAACTATTATGCCATTAACTAGTGAACTAAATACAGTTTAATATGGTTCCTGTATAGTCGCCTGTTTTTCCCTACCACACAGGATGTGGATGAAGCTCTCGTATAAACAGGAGAGATGCCAAGGACTGTGCCAATAGGAGCCAGCTGTGTGGAGATGTGGCACACCGGGCAGAGGAGGACCAGATAGGCTCCGCTCACCTGATGGTGACAGAGCTAAGAGAAGCATGATGAGCAGCTCTGGGAAGAAGATCACCATGCAGAGAACGCTGGTTCAGCACAAAATGAGGAAATAAGCCCACATGTTTGGGTTTTCCTTTGCTACTCTGTCTAAGCAGGAGAATGTTCTGGAATCCATATCAGAAATACAAGTGACGATACAACACAAGCAGACCTCAGAAAGTCTGCTCAAGTGTGAAATATTGGGATACTAGACATAAAGGCTTATTTGAACAAGTGTCATTCGTCCTACTATATATCCATCCATCAGTTCGTTTTCCATAACCACTTATCCATGCAAAACAACATAATTCAGTTAGCTAACGTGCGGCCTGTAATTCCCTGAACGACAGTGCCATTATGAGATGCACGTTTTTCGTAAACAGTGTGCTACCGCTGATTCAGTCTAATTGCCCTTCTGATTAGGTTTGATAGCGAAGTGCCTGATGAGAGCTGGATGCTGTCATGGCTACTGCTAACGATAATATCCACACTAACAAGTAACGCACGGCCTCGGCGAGTCTGCAAGATAAACACTGTGTGAAGGTTTAATCCTGATATATTAATAAGGTGCGTATTGTGACCCACAATTAGCTTGGCGGAATGGGAAATTAATGAATGCAAACAGGGAATGCAAAGAAGCACGAAGATGATTAGCAGAGAATGTAATGTATGCTATCATATAATGCATATGGTGTAATACTGACCAAAAACTCTTTGCAAATATGGGCATGTGGAAGCCTTCGGGGCAGGAATTACAGTCTGTTAATTTTCCAAAGCACCATCTTTCAGAAAACGTTGCAATTAATCAAGTATAATCGGTGTTTCCGCAATGTCAATGACTAAAAGCAAAGTAAACATTTTTAACAGGCACTTAATAATAAACAAGTGCTATACAAAAATAAATATTCAGCTACCCACTTAAAAACTACTGATTAAGAGGCATTACCTCCTGGGAGACCCAGAATCGCCTACAAAGGTCTCTCTACACTGTTCCGGAAATTAATTCAATTTATTTTGTTTAAGGCTGCCTTTATAATACTGTACATTTTTCACTGTCAGACGTGCAGCTACAATTCATTTTAAATAGCTAAGAACTACACAAACTTATTTTTATTGAAACAGCAACTGAATCACAGTTCATATGGGAAGTCCATATTGTTTTTTAAGCATATCCATCCATCTTCTAACCACGTATGCTGGTCAGCATGATGGGCCTTTGGAGCTTATCCCAGACAGCACAGTGCACAAGGCTGGGGTCAGGGCCAACTCTAGCTATAGGCAGAATAGGTTGTTGTCTAGGGCCCCCAAATGACCTGACTTGCAGAGGAAGTGAAGTCAACTTCCATTTTCTTGGTAGGGAGGCCTCCCAAGTAAGCTCTGCCTAGGTCCCCAGCAAAGGCAGAGTCAGCCCCAGCAGGGGTACACCCTGGATGGGATGCCAGTCTGTCCCATCGCACAGACACACACACACACAATCAGGCAGTACTTAGAGACGCCAACTGCATGGCTTTGGAAAATTACACAACAGAGGGAGAACATGGAAACTCCACACGCTCAGAGAGCAGCCACCAGACACACCACAGGACCTCTCACACACACTTTACCATGTGATACAGAACAGGGGCTGACCTACAAATTCTGACAAAATGTCACCTTGGGTCCCCCACTTGGGTCGCCACTGTCAAACTTAAGAAATAAAAGTCCCCCAATGGTAGAATTTGCACAGTGGTGGAATAATATTCTCCACGCATATTATATTTTTCATATATATATTCAGAAGCCCCTAGAAAGTGGACCCCGTGAATCTGCCAGGGTGTCCTTGCCCCTATGATGCCCCTGGTGCTGAACATATGTTTGAATTCATGCTGCTCAGGGTACCTTTACTCACCTCTAAACATAAAGAAAAGAGTAGAGGCTCTGTTCTCTCTGATCATGGGCTGTAATATGTGGTTCACTGTATGGCAGGGGTGCCCAATCTTATCCGCAAAGGGCCGGTGTGTGTGCAGGTTTTTGGGATAACCTGTAGGTCAGCTGTTCAAACCCAGGTGTGAGGACTCTTCAGCCAACCAGTCCTCTAATTAGTAATCTGCAGCGAAAATCCAGACAAGAACGGCCCTATCTGGATAAGATTGGCCATCCCTGCTGTATGGCATATTCAGGTAACATGGATAAATGACTTGCTATGGAAAGAAAACTAAAAATTAAAGGGACTGGTATGATAAGAACTGAGAAGGAGCATGCAGGAAAATGTGGGCTGACATGAAAATATTTCGCTTTTTAAACTGGGTAGTGAACTTCCAAGGAGACTGTTTTGCATATTACTCCTATAGCAGTGCCACCGTGCAGCTGATGCAAGCAGAGTCTGCTTGACACATGTTTTCTTCTTTGGAGAAACTTACTCTTTGATAGTGATAACTTAATTTATTAACCTTTGATATTTCCTTTGTCCTTCATTCCCAATATGCACATATGTGCACCTATTGCACTGAGCCCAATGCCCACATGTGTGATATAACATACCAACTTAACACATCTAACACAACATGGTTAACAGAAAGGTTCAAATCCCTGCTCTCCTCCACTCCAATAATGAACAACTATGAACAGGTAATTGACCCTTTACGCCACCCAAGTGACATGTCATGTGATCCACAAACATGGCTCCTACAGATATATACAATACTGTGCAAGAGTCTTAGGCAGTCAAACGATCTTCATGTTTGTGTAAAACTATGACATTATGCCTGTAAAAATTTGTTGGCTTAACCATTTCAAAACCTCTCCTAAAGTCACCCCAGTATTTACAATAATCATCCAATACACCCTGCTGACTTCACCACTAGATCACCTCATATGGCTAATCAATACCTCTCTGACTTATTGGAGAACAGAAGAAATTCCAGTGAGTATTAATTGTATTTTTTTTCATATGTTCTAATGTTAAAATGTGTTTTGTGTTCTGAGCAAATACACTCTTCCAACCCAGATAAATAGCTTTAAACCTTTCCTTTGACTGCCCAAGACTTTTGCAGAGTACTTATATATACGGTATGCAGTAAAAGATGAGCACCGACCTAAGCGACTGGAATATCAGACAGTCGTTTATTACTGACTTTCTGCTTAATTAATACAGCTACTCACCATGAACGAATCAATCAGTATAATAGCACCACTGTCCTACACTAATGCTTTTTAAAGCTACCAGAATTCTTGTGTTAGCTAGATACTCACTGGGGGAAATAATAAGGAATGATCAGACAGTGGGGTGACATTGTGGGTCACTGGTATTTCTCTTGCACAGTTAGCAGCAAGAATTCATGAGCAACGGCTGTAAGATGCCATTGGCAGCAGTACCTGCCTTCCAGCAAGCTGAAACATCCTGGAGCTGGGAATTAACTTAATACTAAATGACACACCACTCCACCAAATCACTCCAAGCAAGTTTAAAAAGGTTTAAGGTTTTTGACTTAAGGTATTTCCGTTCTCTTAAAACAGGGGTGTCAAACTCCAGTGCTGGGGGGCCAGAGCCCTGCACATTTTTGGGTTTCCCCTCATTTAACACACCTGATTCAACTCCTTGTGCTAATTACCACACAGCTCTTGAGCCGAATCATTTGTGGGGGAACAGGGAAAGAACTAAGCTACACAGGTCTCTGGCCCCCCACGACAGGAGTTTGACATCCCTGTCTTAAAACAAACAATTAAGTCTGTACCATTCAACATCATTTTTCTATGACATTAAAATGTAATTAATTGATAAATTAGATTAAAACAACCCATTGGTTAATTTTAGAAAGGACAAATTCAATTTATTCTCTGCTCATCATTTAATGTAATTCATAGATAAGCAAATCCATGTTAGCCCATTTAATTATTATGGCTTAAAACTTTGTGGAAGTATAAAACAAAACAAATATTAAGTTTGTGTACAGGAGCAGTAGGATCTGGAATGGATTTCAATGTACTTTTGATTTGATTGGTACAGACAAATTTTCATTGTTGGGTGACTTACTGAAACATACAAATTCAACCCTGATGTATTATTATGACATTCCTGTCTGTATACAAATGCTCTGACAATTTAGAGAATAGAAAATCATTCTTCCGGTTTCAGGTCCTGTTTTCTGTAAGAGGAGTGAAATCACTCACCTTCTGTCCTAGCGGCCCTGTCAGCCCGTCTCTACCTGGGGCCCCAAGCTCCCCCTGCAAAGAAAAATAAACCTTTTCAGGGAAAAAATGGGCTCCTGCACTACTTAAAGCTAAACTCTTCCCCTAGCCAGCCAAAACAAGCACAATTATAATAATTAAGCCCCCAACTCCTGCCTACACTGAAGCCTGGAGGGTAGAGAATGAATAAAACAGTCCAGCTGAGCTCTGGAGGATCACGCGTGAGTGGAGGAGCGACAGAGGACCAGCATCTCCGGATGAGCGTAACAGGACTTTTCCATGTGCTGATTAGCCACAGCCACCTGATCCGTGACATGTTTCACACCGCTGCTAAGCACAGCAGATGCTATCATACTCCATTTCCCGACATCACTTGTCAACAAACCCTTTGCGGGGCTTTTTCAATCCAGTGTGAATGGGAGGCCTTCAGAGGGAGCTGCATGGTCAACTGCTCAGCTGACCACCCAGGAAATGAATATACCATAAAGGAGAAGAGTAATTCACACAAAACCCAGTCACTCTGGGCTGCCCCAAGGGGCGTCGGTGGGGCACAGATACCCTGACAGATTCAGGGGGCTCAGCATTACATGAGCCCATGAATAAGCCAAATAATAAGTTATATACTTGTGGAAAATTCTACAATAAACGTGAAAATTTTACCATTGGGGTCTCCACCCCCAACTCAGCAAATTTTATTGTTGGGGAGTGGCCTCCCAGATTTCTCCAGAAAGTGGCAACCCTAGCTGGGCAACCAAGCCCAGAATTTCTATCTACCCCCCCTTGACTGTCCCATCTGCAGAATGCTTGCAAACACACCAGGTTACAATGTCTATTGGAGAACTGGAGTATGTTAAGCAGTTACTTTACTGATTACTATGAAGTGCAGAATACTAGGAGAATTCCTTTCTGCTTAATGGTATAATATAGAGAAATAGTATGTCAGTAGTTAATTATAAAATCATAAATTGAACATTTTCAAGAGAGAGATTTCCTAATGACATAAATCATGTAACTGGCAGTTTTGCATTTTACCATTTCTAAGTGAAATCAGCTCCACAAATGACCTTGGTCCTGAAATTCAAAAAGTTTAATTTCAGCTCTTCTGGCCCATTTGACCAGCCTGTTATTATTATTGTTTGTTTATAGTACGCACACCCAAAAAATATTACCCAGAATATTTTACTCAAAATGTCCAGCATAAACTTTATAATAACAAAAAATGTTATTAAGTGTTATTCTGAACATTGGATGATTTTTGGGGGATTGTTCAAAACATTTATTAGATATTACACTGCTGAATTTCACACTCAGCAAACAATATCAACAGACAAAGAAAAGCTACTCCACAGATCCGCTGTATATTCATGCTACATTTAAAATACATGAAGTAAACTACCCGCACTGCTGTGATTATTCCAGCACAGCATAACTGAGCCTTTTCATCCTTCATGCCTCATTTTTCTTAATTTTTCCGCATTTCTTATTATATGCCAGCTGTTAATGAAACAAATAGATGCCAGGCAAGATAAATAAATTGTTCAAGAAGGATGATTCATGTTTTCCATCCTTTACAGGATAAATTACGAGCTACTTATATCAGTGATTCTTTTCCTATGTGATGAAAGCCCAGGCAATACAATGAAAGGTATCAAGTAGCAGAACAACTCCGACGACACAAAACAGGAAGCCAGGAAACAGCAGAAGTATCATCACGAGTTAAACACCACAACATAGATATCATTCATACCTTCCGTCCTGGCTGACCTGGTGAACCTGGGTGTCCTCTAATTCCTTGGCTTCCCTAAAAAAATGAATTAGTTTTATGTTATGATAAGTGCATTACGTAAGCAGTACAGTCGATCAAACTAGGGCTGATTATGGAAATCACATTGTACTGTGATTGCTCAGGTTATTTTTGTTTTTTTACTGGCAACTTAGTTGTATTCCTAATTCAAATTCTTCTTGTTCTGAAAAGTTCAAAGCATCAATCTTCCAACCACATGTCCATTAACGGATTTTGGAGTTCCAGAGATTCAGATTAAATTTATTTGTTGTAATTGAAGTCATTCCAGTGGTCTTAATAACATGCTTTAGGTCCATCCAACCATCCGTTCATCCATCTATTTTCCAAAACCATTTTTCCAGTGCAGGGTCATGGTGCACGTTTTGTTTATTCCTACCTTTTCTCCTGGTTTTCCCACAGTGCCTGAAAGTAACTGTGAACCAGCTGGGCCCTTCAGTTGAAAGGAAACATTTCGTAAATATGGACATTAAAAATCCACAAGATTTCTTTTGATTTGACCTGCTATTCTCTTTCGATTATTGATCTCAGATCTGCAAATATCGGTTTCGATCAAGAACCCTTGCAGAATTCATGGACGTAAGATAATCCAAGTAACTCACTGCATTACTCTAACTCAGAGAAATGAGAGAGGGGAGCTGGGGAGGCTTTACCACCGGTCCTGGAGCTCCAGGGCTTCCCGGTAAGCCTGGTGTTCCTTTGTCGCCCTGCGTAAAAAACAATATGAAAGAAATCACATGACACACTTCAAGATAAACAAGCACTGTAGAATCCTGGGAGATTCAAAGTTCTGCTTTCTGATTGGGTATTGAGCTCCCTTAAATTTCATCTCTTTCTACGCTATATTCAAAAAGTATAACACCTTACTTTGTCACCTTTCAGGCCGGGGTGTCCTCTAGACCCAGGCAATCCTGCACCACCCTACAAAGGAGTTGAAAACAATATTTGTTTGTTTATTAGAACATTCAAAGAGGGAAAGTACAGCAAATGATTTCACATTGTCACGCAGGACAAAACATACTGTAGGTTATGGGTTCTATACCTTCAGCCCTGGCATCCCAGGGTTTCCCGGCAGACCCTGTTCACCACGACTGCCCTGCATAAGCACATTGAACAAATTATGATCCAATATGAAGATTACCAATAGATCAGGGCTGGATTTGGTCACTTTTCATTGTCATTGACCGTTAGTCTAGTGCTGGCAGATTTATAAAATCCAGCTAGCTCACACTGGAAGAATGGATTGGGTGGATTTTAAAACGGATCAGCTGGGAGGATAAGCGAGGAAGCATGGAGGCAGGCTTTTTATTTATTTATAGATTTATTTGTATATGTTTGTTTTTAGAGTTCAGGGTTTTTGTCTTTCTTTTCATACTGGTTTTGGCTTTTCCTGAATGAGCAAGTTCTGTTCCTTAAGCGGTACAGTTTTTAAGAATAAGGCCGAGCCTGACAGCACATTTTCGGTTTTACTTAATTTACATCTAGAAGATAAAACTGTTTTGAAACGGATATATCTGTCAAAAGATCACATCAAAAGACAGGTAAGTGCCAGCGGAAAGGAAGCCAGGTGTTGTGTGATACTGCAGGAAGGAATTTGTTTGCCTGTTTGTTTAGATTTCACTGAAAGGTTTCTGACACTATATGACTGAAATGCGCACCAGTTAATACATAATTATTTACGTAAACATTTCAAACTATGTCAGAATTAATTTCTGATGATGAATTATATAGAGATTCCGTAACGAAATGCAATTTTTAATATATAACTAGAAAATTTTCTTGCTTTTTCAATCACCACAGGAGGTTTGGCTTAACGTAAGAAAAAATACAAATAAGATAACTTATCCCCGCCTAAAGACAAAGATGTAGGTCATTAAATGTCATTTACTGATACAAAGAAAGGATGAAAGGGCATTAAACATGTCTGAATATGGGGGGGCAGTACTCACAGGCTTACCATCAGGGCCCGGGGGTCCTGCCTTTCCCTTTTCTCCCGGAAGACCCTAAGGAGATTAAAAAAAAATGTTTGGTCTTTATGTGGAGTCCTACATTCATGTGATGGATTTCCAGGAGGCGTACAAACCCTCATCGAAGGACATGTGACCTTGCCAAAATACAAACTGGAGCAAGACTTTGGTACCTATTTAACAGTAAAAGGTGCACATCTCTCTGGAAAAGTTAAAAATACTGCTTCCATCACATTTGAATGTTAAAGAACCTGCTGTATAAATACTGAGAACAGATTCCCTGCCAGGATTTCCATTCAGAAAACACTGGAAAGGATGAAACAAGCCCAACTGTACAATTACTGCCAATGAATGTAACAGGAACCGTATGGACCTGTGTCCATTCATGTGCAATCAGACTCGGCCAAAAGAAATATGGGAGCCTACCACAGGACCAGGAGAGCCGGGAGAGCCGGGAGGGGCAGGGGGACCAGTGTGACAGTCGCAGTCCTCCTCACTGGGTGACCGGTCAAGAGGACACTGAACACGAAGCCCGATGTCAGCTGATTAGTTTGTCTTGGATAATGATCATGTGACCACAGCAGTTCTGATTCAGGAACGACCCTACTTACCCTTTCATCATCCTTTGCGAAGGAAAATAAGAAAAGTCATTGTTATTTCCCCAGACAGTCCTAATAATATATGTTTAAAAACAAAACAGACAATTAAGACATTTTGTACTGCACATGAGATGTTTGGTAATAATATGCTAGATCACATGTCATGATATGGTCACTGGCACAATCATTTCTATTTGTGTTTCACGGAGATCGTGCGTAGTACTTGGTACCCTGACACTTATTTATGGGAGACATTTATGGGACACAGATTTACAACTACAAAGAGTTTTAGGACAATAAAAGACATTTATATAAATGAAAAGTATAAAGCTATATAAGAGCTGAAGTAAAAATGTATAGCATGTAAGAAGAATGTCAATATGTTTCTCTATTGTTCTAACAGTCTCTTGACCATTTTAGTACTAGACAGACAGAGAATAGACCTATTGGGCTGTTGGGAAATGCTTCCATATTCTGGTGCAGTGAATATTCTTATAATATGCTTTAAAAACAAAATTTTCATCATCTACATATTTTGAGAAAATAATTTCAAGCTGTATTCAATCCTTTATTTAATTTAAATTAAATTTAGTTAATTGCTGGAAACATTTAATAAATATAAAGTCTAAATTACAACTAAAGTTTTAGCTATTGTTATTAAAATGTACATAATGTACATAATAGGAAACAAAAACACAATTAATACTCTCCCACAAAATACAAGGTGCCCCATTAAAACTTTTATATGTTGGAACATTGGGAATAATAACCTCATTTTACACAAATTAAAGTGACTTTCTATCACCAAAGCCCCACAGAAGAAGACAACAGCACCCAATGAGAAGTGAGGGTGTTTCCCATCGTGCACATTGAGACCACATCAGACATTCAGCAGTAGTACAGATTTTGGGATTTTGGGGAACACCACGGCACAACAAATGGTGGACATTAAAGCCAAGATGCTAGAAGGATTTTTCAGGAAATCCACACCATGACGGAGATTGTGAGCATCGAGAGCTGTTTACTGGAACAGTGAAGCAAAGCAAATCTCAGCCAAGCAACTTAACTCCTAATTAGCATGATAATTTTGAAGGGGTGAGGAATGGAGGTGCAGATTTCACAACTTACCACGGAGAATATTTCACATGCTGTCTCTCTCTCGCTTTGCAGAGGGTCACAGTAAAGCCTCAGCTTCTGTATCTCAATCTAAACATATTTTGAAAGCAAAGTCACGTCATAATTTGCAGTTTAAATCTATGCATATGGGCTAAATAACAGGATTCCTATGAGAGAAATTATTCCTTAATATTTAATGCTGGAATTTGCTTGGATTTTTCATATTAGGTAATACATTGGCATAACATGTATGTGATAAACAATCATGAATCTTGAATTATTATTGTTGTTGTTGTTGTTGTTGTTATTATTATTATTATTATTATTATTATTATTATTATTATTATTATTATTATTATTATTAATAATAATAATAATAATAATAATAACAATAATATTGGGCGGTGCGGGAGCACAGTGGTTAGTGCTGCTGCCTCACAGCTAGAAGGTTCTGGGTTCAGTCCCAGGTCCCTTCTGTGTGGAGTTCGCACGCTCTCCCTGTGTTCGCTTGGGTTTTCTCCCGGGGCCTCTGGTTTCATCCCATGGTCCAAAACATGCAAGACAGGTTGATTGGTGAGTCTAAATTGGCCCTGTGAGTGTGTGTGTGAGTGTGCCCACCCTGCAGTGTGTTACTGACTGCCCAGGGTTGGTTCCCGTCTGCGGCCATTGTTCCCGGGATAGGCTCCATGACCCCAGTTGGGTTTCAGAGGATGGATGGATTATTATGCATTATAACAATATGGGGAGCAGGGACTGTAAGGTGTAGAAACACCAAATTTGGTGGAGTGGTTCAGAATTCCCCCCAATACTCAGGCCAGTAAAATCACATTTATAGGCCTGATGATGGCGCTATATGCAAAATGCTTTTCATTTTGTGCTACATTTCCTTTTTTCATTCTTTGTATATTCCTGCACATAAATCCAGAAACGTTTGCTGATGGAAGGAGCATGGAGACGTCATCCGCTCGCCATACTTACTGGAACTGTGGTCTCACTCTGCACCTTCTTGGAGACCTGCGTCTTGCCGTTGATGTAGATGGGGACAGCCTGCTCCAGGGGGCGCTCTTCCAGCTGCACGTCGTCCAAGAAGCAGATGACACGCCGAGGCTTAACCAGGAGCTTCAGCTGGTGCCAGCCTCCATCAAAGAGCTTCTGTTAGAAGGTTCCAGAAGAGCGGAGGCATTTGAAGCAACTACTCAACAGCCTGTTCCAGCAAACCCCCTGCTACCCCACCCTCCTGTGTGTATGTTCATTTAAATGCATTTTAAATGTACTACTTTCAATGTATGCATGAAACATTATGATAAAACACCAACACGCATTACACATGACCCAGGAGTAAAACACCCCCTCCTCTCCAGAAGTGCCTTTCCACTTCCATTCATCTGAATGAAGTGTATAATATAAATAATATTTAAATGTGATTATGTGACTCATGGGTAATGCTAATTTCTACAATGATATGTGCCGGGTAAGTGGAGATACTCATTTAAAGTCAGTGAACTGAAGTCTTTACTTAAACAGACTGAAACACTGTCACACATAAATAATATCAAAGGTGCATAAGAATTACACCCCCTCCCCCCACCTCCATCTGTTATAAATAATTTACAAGGAATCAGTCATAAGATATTAAACTTTGTGTTAAGATTTCTTTCTATTAATTACATGGGAGTTTCCGTGATGTGAAGCATACTGATTTATGACTTTGGATTCACAGATGCTCATTTTAACAGCTTCTCTCGACAAGCATAAGATTTATTTCAGCGCGAAAACAGTTTACCTAACGCATAGATCATCTTTGATGTCCGCAATTAATCTCTCGATATTAAACCGGGTTTCCCGTGCAAACCAGATTTTCTACACATTGTCTGCCGATGTATTTCAGGTGCCCTTCAACCGGGCTGCAATGTCAGGGGTATTAAATACCTAATTTATATTTTGCCAAACCGAAGTTTCCTCCCTGTGCATGAGTGCAGAGGGGAAAATGGAAAGTCTGCCTGCACTGTAACTTTTGCCATCCCGTCTTTCCAAATTACTCTGATGATGTCTAATGGAATTATGAACGTTTCAAAATGAACTTAAATATGAAAAGGGGTCAGGAGGCCAGATTTCGCCTTTGCACCATCATAATAACGTTCCTGCCCGTGATAGTGAGTGTATTCCAATCCATTAAGCATATGAGAAGGATAACTAATGAGAAACATTAATGGCAGGTTAAAAAGGCTATTATTTATGCTAAGAAATTATTGGCAGGAGATCAAGGTAGAGGGATATTACCCAGCAGCTGACTTCTGCTGTGTGCCCTTCAGAAGTTACAGTCTCAAGAAAACTCTTCCATTTAATTGTAAATCTTTTCAAGACTCAACACTCGTCTGCTGAGTTTTCAGGACAGAGCATCACAGGTCAATTGTCACTAACCTTGAGGCCCCGGTTGTTGAAAATGGCAGATTGCTCTTCACTAGCGATGCCCGTGGTGGTAAAGACAACATGTCTCTCTCTTCCACGGAGGGTCACTGCAGCCTGGGTGACACCATCTTTGGAAATCACCCTCCAGAGGTCAAACGTTGCCTGGTTTCTTGGCGTCTTCAGTCGAAGAGTGGCCACAAACACGTAGGATGGAGGAAGACCTTCTGGAAAGATTTCCCTAAATGAATAATATTCAAAACAAAAAGCAGATGAGCTGCTAAATAAACCATAAATTTGGTTATCCATAAAAATTCTGAAGCCTTCAACTTATGTCAGCTAAAGTTTCTCCCAAGATATGATGTATAGCAAATTAACTCAGTGTTTTTAATTATCTTTAGAAATATGCTTTGTGGTTGTTTTGAGCCAATCCTTCTGTGTCCTGTTTATTTTGCCCATTGGGCTTTAACAGGACTAATATCAACAGCTTTGCTATAAAATATCACTTTATCTCATAAATGTGTGCTCACATACTGTGGTGTTTTCTATGATTTCTGTATACTCACCATATGCATTCTGTCACATGACTCACCATGTGATCTCCCTCACTAGAGATTTCTCACAATTGTCCCACTTGGTCCACACTTACACACTACCACATTTGACATACACGTTCATGCGCTTAGTGCAAGTATTCAAGGGTGTCCTGTTTCTCAAATATGCATGTACTTTATCCACACTTTTGCTAAGGATATAGACCACAATGCACCGCAAGAGTGATGACTAATGTGCATCAAACTCAAGGAAGTCGGCTGACTTCTCAGAGCCCAACATGCATCCAAAGGATTTTCAGTTTTGTTGTAGCATTTCTCTTGTTTACCTCTTCAGATATCAAGTGTGTCCCATTGGTTTCAAGAAATCCCTGCACACTTGGGCTCTTTACATATATTTGTGCGCTTCGCTTCTTACGTCAACATACGTCACCACAATGTATAGCATCTCAGACCGCTTGGCCTTAAGTGTACTGAATGGGACAAACCTGTAATATGCTCCCTGTGATCTCCCTCACCCCATGATCTTGGTAATGTTACCCACAAACAGTAGAGTGCTCTTTGATATCACTCTCCTGTTCTCTGTTATGTCACTCACCCAATATTCTCTGATAACCCTGACCTTGCAATCTCTTTGAAGTAACCCCCTGGTGTTTTCTGCATCCTTTGTAATGGATGTAATCAAACCAAGTACTCTCCTTCTCTCTCTCTCCAATGTTATCTGCTCTTTGCACAATGTTGTCCCTCTGATTTCACCTACTTCTGATTCAGGATTCTCTGTAATCTAACCAAATGTTCTCTGAAAACATCCACCTAGTGCTTTCTGTGATGTCGTCCTTCAGGTTCAGCTGGTAGGCTGACTCAGACAGTAGAGAGCCCGGAATCTTCTTGGCCTTCTCATGAATCTTCATACCCAGCATCAACTCAAACCCTTTCTCATCCCGCGAGGCCACTGGAATCCGCGTAGGACACACTGACTCTAGGATTTAAAACAAAAAAATGGCAAAACAATATTAATAAACAATAGTTATTATATAACGTGGAAATGCAAGGGCGTTATTTAAGTCTCAGCTGTCCTTGGAAAAAACACTGATTCTTATAAGTTAAAAGTTATTTGCACCAACACTTTCAGTATAAAGATTATTTATGTTCTTTTCTTGCCTTCACTGTAATCTTGGGTTTAACTTCATCATGAGAGTTTATTCAAGAGAACCATATATCTCATTCTTCTCCTAGATTAAGTGTATGTATGAATTTCTCACAGATGCCCCACCCTCGCAGAGTTTCTGCTCCATCGTGTCCCGGATGCGATCCATCGTGGTGTAGTCCTCTGCATATAGCACATACGTGGATGGGGGCTTGTTGGCGATGGACACCAGCTCTGAGTTTGTGATCTCATTACCGACACCCACGGCGAACAGGATTATGTTTTGTGCCCTGGCCTCTACACTGGCATCCACCACATCATCCTGCGACTTGCCATCAGTCACCACGATGGCGATGCGGTTCTTGGCAGCTTGGGTGCGCCTGGAGGAGGGGAACACGTGATCGGTGGCGAACTTGATGGCCCGGCCTGTCTGCGTGTTGCCACCCAGGTAGCTAATGGTGCCAATGGCCCCGATGAGCTCCTGGCTGCTTTGGTGCTGGCCCAGTGGGATCTCCAGCCTGGGGGTGTCGCTGTACTGGACCACGGCCACCTGGGTGTACTGCAGGCCAATGTCGAAGCTGCTGGTGATGTTGACCAGCCAGCGCTTAGCGGTGGCGAAGTCAGTGTAGCCCACGCTCCAGGAGCCGTCGATTATGTATACCAGGTCATTCACAGCGGTGCTGCAGCCTACACACGAGAAGCAAGCATCCTGCTGCATTGTTCTTCTTATAGTAAAAATGGCATCAGAAGGCAATAAGAGACAAGAGACTGCAACTTACTTGCATAAATGTAAGTCAAGTAAATTGCTTAATGCAATAAAAAATAAATAGCTTTAATTAATTTTCCAATCGTACCTGCTCTGACGTCATTTTCATCCTCTCTTCCTTGCAAAAAGGGCAGGATCAGTAGCAGTACCAGTGATATAAACATTCTTACACAGCCGGTACAAAATGGTGGTAAACCTCACAAGCCTAAAATGAAAAAACGATTGCTTTAGCATATTAAAATCATAAAAGCTATACACTGAAACCAGTACAATATGTTCTCAAAGTGAGACACAAATATATTGTAGTTCAGGAGATGTTCCCCCTGCTTTATTTGTATCTGTCCCAGGGGATTGTGGGTCTCAAGCATTAGGTAAATTAAGGGGGAGCCACCGGAATTGGACTGGATGGTAAAGGAAATAGGAGAGGGAAACCCCTAGTTCAGAGAAAAGATCAATGCATTTTAAAAACAACAAACTAAACTGGTGTTGAGTCTTGATCATTGGCAATAGTATACAATGGATTCGTCTAACGTGAATATCTATGAGTTTTGGTTGAATTTCTTGCCAGCAAAGAAAAAACGTATATGTTGTTGAACATTATATATTCATAAAGGTAGGTAAAAATGAATGACATTTTTACCTGAAAACAAAATCATCCATGATTTTGTTTAAACATCAGTTAGCTTCAATAACCATAAATGATTGTAAAGAAAATATGTGCTACTGTTGTTCCAGGATGTATCTCTAAACAAACATATAGATACTTCAGCACAGCAAAAACACAGCTTTTTCTACGTCTTGCAGCTTGACTCTAACATTCTTAATTTATCTTTATTTCATTTAGAAGATGGTGTTTATAATCCCTCAATATGTTAGAATAAATAACCTAAAAATAAAAAGACACATTAAAATGGGCATGTGATCTGATGGCATATATATGACGCTGAGCCAGACAAAATTAACTTCTTTTATTTGTCTTGTACAACAACCTCTGCATTCTGCCTCATTAAAGTCTTCTTGGTTTGGTTTTAAATTTACGGCCCTCTTTTCTATCACAGAAAAAAGTGGGTGTTTTTTTATTCTTTTGCCAAATAGCACCCCATCAACCACAAGCAAAAGCCAAAGAAATTAACAATGCAAGGGAGAGACGGAAAAATAAACATGCTGGCCTGTTTTCAGCTGGCACAGGGTTTATAAACTTAGGCAAAGCAATACTCAAGCACACGGGCAGACGGCCCTCTGAGAGACGTCAGCTGTGGCTGAGGAATCATTCTTTGGTTTGCCAACCGATGTTTTCAGTCACTGGGGCACATTCTGTTTTTAGTTACAACTCAGTCAAATGATTCTTTCCTTTCTACGGATAAAAGAATGTCAAGCAGAATACTGGGTGTGTGCAGTACAAGACATCAACCACTGTCTCTAGACGCATAGTCGGCAGAATAAAAGAAAAGGCTTTGATACACCAAGAACACAGTAACTGGATTGGCATGCATTATAGCATAAACATGGCTGTTTCCTTTCAGACTAGATGAACATCAAATGCTAAGAAAGGAACTAAGGGTGAATATCTCCCTCGTTTGGTTTACATATCTTGACAGGTCTCTGCAGGTGCATATAGTACTGTGCAAAAGTTCTAGGCAGTCAAAGAAAATGTTTAAGGCTATTTATCTGGGTAGTAAGTGTATATTTGCTCAGAAAATAAACACAATTTAACATTAGAACTTGTGCAAGTTAACAGTCACAGTTAAAAATAAACAAACACAAATAAATAAACAGAATTTCTTCAATTCCTCCAAAAAGTTACTGATATCTACTGTAGTTGGATGGCTAGATGAACACCGCTGTCAGTATTTGTTAAATTTCAGCACCGGCTCTCTTAATTAATTAGTTTTATTACTTAAATAACTCAATGAGGTACTGATTAGCCAGATGAGGTGGGGTAGTGGTCGGGTCAGAGTGCATTGCATGACTTCTGAAATTTCCTGGGTGACTTCAGAGGTTTTGAAATGGCTAAGCTGGCACACTGACACCAACATGAAGATAATTATTTTAAAATCATTTTCTTTGTCTAAGACTTTTGCAAAGTACTGTACTTCATTATATATAAAACCATGACATCATCAAGTATAAACGTACTATGCTACAACAATACAATGCATATTTTCTTTGAAACTTGAAAAATTGTCCAAATGCCAAGGGTTTGGAATCTATGCTGACTCATAATTATCATTTAAGATTGAATGTATCTGCCTTATATCTTTTAGTTAAATTTAGCTGGATGAACAGACACAGGACAGGCATCTTATTGACCGAAGGTTGGAAGAGTGAGTTTCCCCAACACATTCTCTGCCAGAACAGTAGGGGGATGTAGCTCTACCAGCATAAAATTCATCATCCTTTGGCCTGGTCCCTTTTCAGGTGGTGCATTTACTTGTACTTTTATGGAGTTTCCATTTGTTAAATTAAGTGGCTATATGTATATTACACCAGTAGATGTCCTTTAAAGTGCCATGGGCTTACATTATATAATTTTCATAAGAGATGAATGCAATGCTCGGATATCCAGGGATGTCAAACTCCAATCCTGGGGGGCCAGAGTTCTGTGTAGCTTAGTTCTTTTCCAGTTCCACCACAAATGATTTCGCTCGCTGGGTGGTACTTAGCAATGTTGCGAAGTGTTGAATCAGGTGTGTTAAATGAGGGGAAACCCAAAAATTTGCAGGGCTCCGGCCCTCCAGGACTGGAGTTTGACACCCCTGATATAGACTAACAAAAGTTTCGAGAGACAGAAGAGTACAAATTGCTTCTACAAGGAAAACAGGAGAAAATAATTCAACAATCTTAAGCCCTGGATAGTATAAGACAGTGTAGAGAAATGGAGAGAATTTTCCCTCAGTAGCTCCAGTGATACATGACTAATTACATGGTTAACTTACAGCAATGCGGAAGGAGAGAATAAACCAGGATTCCACTGAGTCAAACGGAACATTCATGCAGTCAGCTCTGGGCTTCAGTTAGACTCCTTCATGTTCCACTGAAGATGATTAGCTGCAATTAGTTCTGCATGTCTTCCATAGCGGCATTCTGCTCGGCTAAGTGCTTGATAAGGAGCCCACAGTGGTGCACTTAATAATAATCCCGATTTATTCAATGAATTACTGATGTGTGAATGAATGTCAGTGACTCTTTGAACTTCTGTCGCAAACAGTGCTAAGTTCATTGAGCAAACTTTGAGCTGTACATAAGAACAGGGCTACATTATTCCAAGTCTGTATAGCATCAGCCTCAGACTTGCAAAATAAAAAGTCCATGTAGCATTCCCTTGTGCTTGCACAGAAAACCACCTCTAACGTGGCTTCCTTCCTAAGAATTTGCGGGTGCCCTAACTTCCATTTTCAGCACTTATATACTGTGAGCTCACGGTATGTTTCTGTGTTTTTACCTTATCTGGCACTTCTGGCAGGCTCGAATCTTCAACCAGCAACAACAGGATTAGCTTAAGGTTTTGATTTTCTGTCACAGGGCATCTGTGACCTATGAGTTTGGCACCACATGCTGCAGAGCAGGCGCTTAATCAAAAGTGTCAAAGGGTTTTGTCATTACAAAATGTTAAGTGGTTTCACAGCAGGTAGAAAATATGATCGAGGTAAATAAAGTGTTATTCTTAAAGCTGATAAATGACACCTGCAAAACCCTGAGAGAAAATAGGTATGGATGAAATGGTGCCAAGCAGTCCATCATAGAGGCATTACAACAATGTGGCATGTCTGTGTGTCAATAATAATTATTAAGTAGACTTGCAATAAATATTGAATAAACCCCATATAGTGTTTTGCAGTCATTAAGAAGTATCTCAAAGTGATTTAAGGATAAAGGTTCTGTAAGTGTATTTAAATATATATAAATTGACAGATATCCACACATTCAGTCTTTCATAACCACGTCTCCAGCTACGGGTTGCAGTGAGTCTGCAGGGAATGAGGCAGGGGAACTAGATACTGTCAGGATCAGCACCCGTCCACCCCAACCTTTTGTGTCTCCTGCACATTCCTGTCCTCCATGTTGTCCAAGTCCTTAGAGTGTTTCCCTAGTGCTCTGGACTGCCACATGGTTCTATGGGCTGAGCATGTGGCTGTAAACTCTTTAATTGTGAGTTTGAGGCCAGCCGCCTCTGTTTTTGTATTCATTCGATTTTGTTCTCTAGTGTTTCTGTTGTATTAGTTTTCTTGTTCCTAGTTTGTGGTTTGCGTTCTGTTGTGGTTTTTGCTTTGTTCCCTTGATTACAGTATGTATTACCTGTCTTTATCATTTTCCTAGTGTTTGATTCTGTTTCCTAGTTTTCCTGTTCGTCTCTATAATAGTTCTATGATTTAGTTAACTAGATCCACCTGTTTCCTGTTTCCCTGTGCTTCATGATTGTTCTCACCTGTCCTGCGTTATCTTGTTAGTCCTGTGTATTTAAGTACCTGCTCCTGCTCTGTTCTCCAGTCAGTCATTGTATGTTGATTGGTTAAGGTTACCCTGTGTATTGTTACTGTTTGACGGTATTATGTGTTGTATTAGGTGTCGTCGTGTTACTCTGTGCAACTCTGCCTGGTTTCCTTTTGTATGTTTAGTTTCCCCAATAAACCCTGTTGTCTCTTGGAGCCGCAAGTGGATTCCCACCTTCTTTCTCCTGCCTGTACCATATCCCACCGCCATAACGGATAGCTTTAATATACTGTAGCACCGACTGAGTAGTGGGCTCAAATCTCACCCAAGTCCTGTATGCATGCAGTTTAAATCCTTGTGCTATGCTTGTTTATCCTCATGGGTGTCTAAAAGGAACTCTCATCTAAACAGGACAAACATGCAAAGGCTACACTTACTGAGCTATTCCCAAATGGCTATATCCCTCATTCCATGTTATATTGAGTTTCAGGAGGTGTGTCAATGTGTTAAAGAGAATGCTTGTTTAAGATTTTAGCCTTAAATTACCATAATTCTTCGCACAACTATTGATTTTGTTTCTTCTCTGCGGGAACTTGGATTTACTGTCTTATCCAGGCTGATACACAGTTATTTATCCCCTGGTGTACGGCTTCAAACGGTGGTCTCACAGAAAGAGGCAACGTCATTTCAGGTTATATTATTTCAGCTAATGTCATTTCAGTGGGCTCTTACTCTAGCACATTTAAGGCACACCCCTACTAATTTTAATGTCCATGCTGCCCTTGGTGCAATATCTGTCCAAGACAAGATAGATAATAAGGAGACACAAAAAACCCAAATCCCCCACACCTCCCAAGCGTACCTAAAGTGGGCTTTGGAAATCAAACCTAGCAGATCTCCTCATTGTCCTGAAGGAGATATTCACTTAATGGCCTGGCTGACAAATTGGCTAAGGCCATTTGGCACGTTCTTAAAGGCTGCATCTATTTCAGAATATTGTGCAATGAGTATATAATTGTCAGGTCTCCAACAGCATGAATTTGCAATCCTGCCTAATTTCGCCCCCTGGGAATAGTGGCACTAGCTAATGCCCTGAAAGGACATCTGCACAGGTTACAAACAGTTCCTATACCTGACAATGGAGGTGCATGTCTGGCCTAAGGGTGAGCAGCTGAAAATGACAGGCTCCCATGTGCCGAGCAGCATGTCCGCTTCACTGAATGACAACTGTCAGTGCCCATTGCTTGCAGTTGCATTGTCAGTGATGCTAACTAGTAGAGCAAGAAGTAGTGAATGCAGCAAGAGATTATCATGGAATAATGTGCATTATGAATTGAACAGTACTATCATTTCAACATACTTTTCATTTAACTACAGTTGACGTTACAACTTTGTGTAGTTTCTGTTTAATTGCAATTTACATTACAATTACTTGCTTATAAAAATAATACCAGGATGCACTTTTGGCCTTTAACAATGCATGTTGCTTCATAACAATGGTTTGGGACATCACTTTCTTGTTTGAACCATCAGACATTGTGGTTGTGCTGCAGAGTTGAGAATTCCTCGTTCTTGCACGATCTCGTACAGCTTTAACTTAGCAGATTCATATTTTTTCTGAATATGGCCATTCAGCAGCTGCACAGAGCCAGTTTGCAACATCAGTTCTGTTTAATGTAGCCAAACAAGATTAATCACTGACACAAATGAAGACATTATGCATTACTTTACATATTTACCATATGTACCATACATATTTCATGTCATATTATATAGCATCATCCAGCATATTGTCAGGCATAAATAACAGGTGCATATTGTCCTTGATACATCAGTGATTCTCATTTGAGTTGCAATGTGAACGCTTTTGATTTTGTCTCTATTTCAAGGACACATGTTCACATAGTGATATGTTGGACACGCTAGCTAATATTATGGTGTGTTTACCCACTTAAGGGATGTTAAGGCCCTAGTGACAACTTATTATTTATCTTTACAAATATAAATAATGTTTAACTTATACAAGTTGACGGTTTTAGGATGGCGATGGAAGTAATGCGGCTAGGAAAGCCCCTGTGAGTGGGATTATCACACTGCGCCAGTCACTGAATGGTTTAACCCATTTCTCATGGGTGACATCACCATCGAGACAAACCAGGAAATGATTGACACCGCATGGTAAATCCAGCCCTCCGTGGCCTTCAAAATCTCATTTCTTCTCCCACTACTGCAGAGTTTAGTGATTAGAACAAAGACACGGTTATGTGGTCTGAGGTAATTAACGTGGGCTTCCTGAAGGACAGCAGGAAGCCCAAGGAGAAGCGTGCAAGCCAGAAGAACGGGGAGGCTCTCCACAAACACAGAGTGGTGAGCAGGTTCACACCGCCAGCCCCACATGTGTGAGGCTACAGTGATACCTGCTAAGTCGACACGCACACTGTTCTTTTCCAAATCAATTAAACAAAACACAATTATAGAAAAGTTATCATAAGATCTACCTCAAAATTCAGGAAAATTCTCAAGGTCACCCTCAAATTGCGTCATTTTAAGGGCATTTTGTTTCTTGTGTTTTCTTTTTACCTACCTTTATGTACTAAATGGCCTGTTTATGTTTTTGTGTCCTGAGGAGGGCGTGGGGGCGAATTACACCCCAAAAATTACATCTTAAGCCAGTGTACAGCAGCTGTAATTCTAACCCTGAAATTAAAAACCAAATGAAAAAACATATGAAAATTATTTAGAGTTTAAAAGATAATTACTAATATAATTGAAAATCAACAATTCAAAACTCACTGTTCTTGCACTGATCCCATTACAGCCCTGAACCCCGAGTATTTCTTAGGAGTGAAGCACAAGTACTAAATATTTATTTTCGGAAAGCAAAATAAAACAAACATCAAATAGCTGGTTTTCCTCATAACTCTGCATATTTGTGATCCGTCTGTCTGTGCTGACATTGCAGCTTATAACACCAGTAATTATTAGTTTTTGGAGTTTAGTTTATTGGTATGAGCGTGGATAAGGAACTGAATGTTCTGTTTATAATGATTTTTCTGTTCAATGATGTTTATTGTTATACATGTTTATTGTAATAATTATGAGCACTTAAATGTAGTAAACCCAGCAATAGTTTTTTGAAGAACACGTAAATTAACTGTTTAATATTTGAATTTAATATTTCAATAAAAGTGCAATAAAACGAAAGCTACATTGTTACACCGATTTCCACTTTTATTTAAATGCCGTACATGTATATAGTACTTATTTATTTAGTATTTACTCTTCCAGATACATCTATACCTCCATATACATATTTATATTTACATATTCATATTTACTTATATTATTTTTTCCTAAGTGTTGTCCTAAGTCCTGTTACTAAGTGTCCTATGTCTTGTTTACTTCTTTCTGTCTGCAGAAAACACCGCAAGTAGGCAACTCATTGTACTCAGTACTCAGACTCAGTACAAATGACAATAAACCCTTTGAATCCTTTGAATCATTCAAATCCTAAAATGGTAGCAATCTATTTCATCATAATGCATCACTGTGTGTTTGCTAGCCCTCATATGCAAATGTGCTTTCCTCTTCAAGCCAAAATCCTTCCTTCTCTCTATTACCACCCCCTGACAAACTCAGCTGACCAATACTATTAGCAAACTGACCAGCCAGTGAATGTGACTTTCTCCTCTTTCTATATGGCTATTACAGTGGCAAGAGAGAAATAGCATCCAGAGCAACATTTCAGCCGGTCATTTAATCCATTTTGCCGCCACTTCCCCCTCAAACTAACCATACATACAACACCAGGCAAAGGGACTTAATGTTTTTAACTGCAACATCCTGGTTGGAGTGGATGAAGTTGGTACCATCATTAACTTAGCTAACAAAGAAGCAGACATATCCAGTGTGAAGGCAATTTGTGATGCTTTTCCCTTCTTTCTGCATTATTCTTTCTCTTTTGAATCCTTTCAGGGAATTTATTGCACTGTAAGTGCCACCTGGTGGCAGCCCAACAGCACAACGACAGGACGTAT